>JYFJ02000087.1:0-90000 GCA_000934665.2 Catajapyx aquilonaris
GGTCAAAGTAACTTGTAACTGTAGCTAGTTACTTTTTTGGACTGAATAACTGTAACTGTAACCAGTTACATTTCAAAAGTAACTTACCCAACTCTGGAAATACCACCAAACAGGACGAAGAAAGACTAGAGCTGGTAACAAACGTTTTATTCTGATTAACTCTTTGTTTATTATAGTAACCACAGTGGTATACATTACACCAATAACTTAGTTTTGGAATTGTTCGTCCTTTTGATGAGCAGTGAAGAGGGTAGAAAGGAGAGATGTCATCTTTTGAATAATATCACCAAACTGTACAATAGTTCTCTTTGAAAGTACTCTTCAGTGGGTCTATTAGCACTCAAGTCCAACAATTCCACCCTCCTGGGCTCCTCTTGTTTTAAGTCATTGTTGGGAATTCACTTACACAATGTTCACTTTGCATAAGGTCTCTAGGTGGATATGTAATGTAGTTATGCTGTTCAAACCAAAACAGGAGCAATTTTTGCTTCTCACCGTAAGGTTATGGTGACATTACAAAAGCATCAACCCATTTATGCCTAGCATATCACACATGGATGAGTCACCGGGAGAAATACTTTTTACAATTTGGAATGACTAGGAAGCACAGGCTCACATTCTATCCTATCAGTAGTATAATCATGATGAAGCAAAAACAGGAAGATCTTAATCGACTACGTAATTTTATTAGTTGATTTAGTTGCCCAAGTATGGTATAGGAGATTACTGCAGCATGTAAATTTTGTGTGTCAAGTAAACAATTCCGTGAAATTTTTGAGTTCTCTGCAATCGACTCGGTTGACTATGATGTCAATTCCTGTTTTTGTGTCATCAAAATTGCACTGCTTATGAGCTTCCTAAATGACACAACTTGGCTGCGGCATAAATGGGTTAACCTTTGACTGAACTGCCATTCTAACTCAAGCACCCAATGCTTCTGCAACAACTCTGCCTGAAACTTGCATTAACTACATCCCTAGGAATGTAAGTGCAACCCAGTATTTACTTTAATGATGAAAAGGGGGTGAAAGTTAATCTACTTTATGTGATTGCATCGATTTGGGTCATTTCATCCAGCCGTCCGTCTCAATACAATCCGAACTGTCATGAGATGCAACTGACTAGCGCATTATCATGTCCAGGGGAGGGCGATTAAGGAGTAACCAGTACGTAATCTATCCTAGTTTCATTGCAGACATCCCATGCGTGTGACCAGTTTAATAATTTTTTAACAAGGTATTTTTTTTAAACATGCAACATTTTTAAAGAGCAGTTCTGTATGTGACACTTTGGTTCACTTAATTGACAATCCCGCAAACAGCACAGGCGTTTTTCATCAATCACAGCCTTTTCTCTCTCGTTTCTTAAGCTTCTCTCACCGTATGAACTGTCATGTTTATGTCATGTTTTCACTCAACATGTTGCTCACTTTCTTGTCACATTTCTCTAGGTGACTAGGAGGAGACGGGCCACCAACGTGTGCTAAATCCGTAAAAGAAGGAAACGCAACGAGTGTGTGTCAGGTTTTTTTCATGGAGGATTGGTCCCTCAACCGAAATTAACATAATGAGGTTGATAATAATTCTGCATAGTTCAAGTTATTCCTCTAAATGCATGCACTCAACCGTAATCTTAGGATTTGTAAGCAACACGTTTGGTGCCTGACGTCCCCCTCATCACAATTTGGGAGTCCTCACCTCACTGGTAGCACCCTTTTCTGCGCAACTACACGTTAAGGTCAGCCATCATCTTCCTGAAGTCAGCCAACGTGTTGTAGTCGGGATCAGAGTCAATGTCTGCAAAATCCCGGCTGGTGTCTGTCTTTGCAAAATTAGGGTTGTAACGGCTCAGCGAGAGTGGGCAGGGGAGGAGCTCAGGCATCACGGAATGATGTGTTATCAGTGCTGTCAAGGTGCAGAATTCCTTTGTGAAGCCCTGGAAAGGAAATATCCGCAAGGTTGCACAGTGACTATTGCATTTCACATCTATTTTACACCCACCTTAATTTTGTATCCCTTGGCAGTCCTCATGATGAGGTAGTGTGCTATTCCAGATGGCTGGAAATCCCTGGGTACCCTGAGGGAGAGCGCAAAGCACCCTGGCTTGCTGGTGCTCTCCCTCACCATGAAGGCCCCTACTGGCTCCTGTCCCAACACTTCCAGGGCTATCTCCCGGGGTATCCCAGCCTGGAACCAAGGAGCGGCTCTGAGCTCGCTCTCTTCTCCAGCCTTGCCGAGCAGGTGGAGGCTGTCACTCCGCTCTGGAGGATGGGGAGGGGTTGGGGAGAGGGCAGGGGGTGGCGGAGGAAGTGGAGGGGGCGGCGGGGGAGGTGGAGGGGGTGGGGAGGGAGACGGAGAGCCGTCGCTGTTGGGTTCGATGATGGTGGTGTCCGTGGCAGTGGTTGGCTCCTCAGCAATGCTGTCGGTGACTGTCGAGTTCTGTGTGCTGGTGCTGAGTTGGGATATGCGCTTTGACTTGCAATCATCACTGCTCGGAGTTGTGCTTTCACAGGATCTGCAGGGAGCAAGGAATTTGGTGAATACAACATCACTTTGAGAAGAAATATGGAAATCATAATATATGCACAGTACATGACAGACACTTGACAAAAACCAAATATTTGAATTATTTTCAGACTAGACTTTGAAAGGGTAAAGTTCAAAAGTCTAAGTGGTCAATGTTTTTCTCTGTGTATTTCGAGAATCATTAGTGTCAGTGCAATGGGCTCTTATGTGGAGCTGCATCCACTTCATCTGATAGCATCATAAAATATGTATGGATTATGAACCTGCCATTAACCAATTCTGTTTACAAGCTTATCATATTGTTCCACAGAGTGTTTAGCAAAATATGGCTCACAAACTGTCAAAATATGCTTGATTATCATAATTAGGTTGCGTTGTCAACAACCATAATAATTTCTGGACCGGTGACCGACATGGAATAATTCTGTTTAGAATAATGGCAATGACTGTACCAGTGTACATGTTTTCTCGACGTTGATAATTATATGCCAGTAATCAAATTATCATCATTTTGTACATTTCGGTTGGCACTGCTAGACCTTTGAATCACAAAGTTTATTGAGATAATATACAGGGTGATCCAACAAGGAATAACCACTGCTTCTTTAGCTTTTTTTCCAATGAGCAAATGTACTTGAGGTAGGGAGTGCTAGTGTGCTCCTCTTCAGCCTCAGGTTGCCTGAGATTGATGAACTCATCGTAAAATATTTTGCCACACAATAAATAAAAAGCAGGCAAAACAAGTGTAGCAATACTTTTGGTGCTACAAGTAATCCTGATACTTTGTTAGTGATTATTATAAAAAGGCTAAGTAAGCCAAAATAATTTCTATAAGCAGTGTTTCTTGCTTGTCTGATGCCCACCCTGTATACTGTAGTAACATCTACCAAACTCTTCTATTAATGCAAGCCATCCAACACAGACTTGATTGACAGCTAACCTTTTGGCATCCACGTCAACAATGTCCCTGTTGTCCAAGTGCCTGGAGTCCTTTTCAATGGCATCCGAGTTGACAGCCTGGTTCACATAGCCGAGGGAAGTCAGGGCCAGCCTGGAGCAGTTGGAAGTGGCAGTGGCAGCTGGCGAAGTGCTGACTAGTGGGCAGAGGTCCTCCTCCCCGAAGCCCATGGTGAACCTCTTGATCAGGGGTGGCTTGTCCACCAGCCTCTTGTACGAGTTCAACTCTGTCGGGGAGTTGCTCTCTTCACTGCAAGGCGTCAGCTGGTCCACATTGTTGTTGTCGTTGTGCTTGTTGTTGCCTCCAGATGCCAGGAAGCCGCTAGCTCCTAGTCCTGACTTATTGCTGGTGGCTCCCAGAAGTCCGGGGATTGAAGTGGGCTTGGGAGGCTGAGGACCACAGCAGGATTAGTTATTGCAAATGATTAGTAATAAGGAGAGTCTCACCTTGATGGGAGACATTGGGACGTTGAGCCTGTGCTGCGGAGGTCCCAATGTGAGATGGTGGTTATGCTGGTTGTTGAGCTGGTGGTAGAAGTGCTGCTGCTGGTTCTGGTGCTGGTGCGGATGGTGGTGATGGAGGTTGTGGTGGTGGTGGTTGTCGAGTGTGGCTCTACTGGCGCCGTTCAGCACCACTCCTTGCTTCCCAAACTGGTGCGGGGCCGAAAGGGCATTCATGGCATCGAAACGACCCACCAGCGGGTCCTTATGCTTGGATTTGGCAGCCACTTGCTTCGCCTTTCCAGAAAATTAGGAAATTTTTATACACATTTGACTCACACACCAGCAAACATATCGGTCGACCAATCAACCGCACTTATTTGCACTTGCCACACACACGCGTCGCCAAAGGTCCATGCGATAATTAACCCCAGTGTTTGCCCACATCCGACTCCATCAGATCATACGTTTAATCCCCAAAACACGGCTAGTCCCTTGAGAGACTTGAGGCTGACTTTAGCCCAACACCAGTTGCAGGTTTTAAAAACCCCAAGTCCCCGTGGCCCGAAGGTGGACTTGCATGCATTCTCCCACGAGCTAATCGCGTTGAGACTTTCCAACGGAAGCCCACCTAATTGGATTACTCTGCCCATTAACTCTGGACTTGTCGAGCACTCAAGCGAGGATCCACCTTCTCCTTTCGCCCTCCCCTTGATTTATCGCCTCCTCACCTGCCGACCCCTTACCTCCAGGTCATCAAATGGGACCAAGATTTCAAATACGGTAGTGTATTTGAATATAATAATAAAAGGAAAATGGAAGTGGGAGCAGTAGCCCCATTCACAGCCAATCACGGCCAATTACGTCACAGCACCAATCGCTGGGCACTATAAACCCATGAATATCGATATGCATTTATGTAGGGTTTATCGATATCCATACATGCATATCGATATCCATACATGCATATCGATATCCATACATGCATATCTATATTCATAAATGCATATCGATATTCATAAATGCATATCGATATTCATACATGCATATCGATGTGTATCGATACATCGTGATACGTACCCAGAGCTTGGCATGCGAATCCTCAGCGTTTTTCGAGTTGTTCCTAGCCTCGGTGTCGGTGCTGGTCTTGGGCGCGGGCAAGGTGGTGCAGGTGACTATGGAGGCGGCGGCAGGGGCGGCCCCTAGAGGCGTAGAAGCAGTGGGCGAGACGGGCGAAGAGGCGTCCAATACCTTCACGGAGCTGTAGGATCTGGTCTGCAGCTGGGCAGCATAGGCCATGCGAAAGGCATTGCCCACGATGCTGTTCAACTCTTCCGCCTGCGCAAACAACAAAACCAGACACGGGATCGGTCACTAACACACGCAATCCATTTGATCACCTGCTAACGGGCCTGTCATTCTCTAGGAAACGAGGGGGGGAAGGTCCAATCATGTAAGAATATAGACTATACCCACAGGTTCGTTATTTTAGCGATTTTTTTTACTGTTAACGAGATCCTATTATGGGGTTTATCGCAACAGGAAAAAAAAAAGTAGGCTGGAACATTGCCATTTTTTAAAAACTTTTTTAATAGGACGCGGAGAGTAAAAAGTTGCGCTCTGTTGTTTTTCATAGTTAGAAACTTTTAGCCTTTTATAAATCGTGCGTGTAATGAGGGTTTGCGGTGGTGGAAGCTACGATAGGATCATACCTAGTCACAATCAGAGCAGGTGACCATGCAATTTTTGTTGTTGTTGGAAAACATGTTTTTCGCGTCAGGTACTCCCAACAAGCTTGGTAATAGTGAGGGCAAAGAGGATAGTCGAGGGCTGGAGTTATGAGACTGTCAACCACTCGATTACAAGCGCTCCGATGTGACAGCCAACATCTTTCCACTCGTTAATCTGGGATAATGCGAGCTCATGGATCACTCTTACCAGCTAAATCCTAACATACGACTTTTATCGGCCGGCAATCACTCAGACTTATTCCCTCCCACGTTTTTTCCTCATCTTATCTATCAGGAAGGGCAAGTGTTTGCAGGTTGGGCTCCAGGGGGATGGGGGTCCTATCACTGGTTAATTTATGTCGCACGTGACTAAAGAAGCAGTTATGTGGCTAGCACTAAATAAATCATAAATCGGAATAATTCATTGCTCGGTACATCAGATTTCGGTGATGACATATAACGAGAGTTGGTTTTTATTTCCCGACTATGCCCCCCTGAATGGCTCTTTATATTCGGCACTAAAATCCGCTCGTCTGCAATAAAGGCGTCGCAAAAAGCAAGACCATTATCAAGGGCGCCGAGGGTCCCCTACCTCCCATCAGGTCACACCTGAGGAAACAGCAAAAACTCGTCATCCAGAAGAAAGGACAATAGAAACTGCAATAGAATCCTGACCCCTCGGCAGGTGAGAGGCCAAAGCACCGCACATAGGAAAAGTACCCCCCCCCCCCNCCCCCCCCCCCTCTCACCAACTCATTTTGGGGACACGTGGGAGGCCCAGACACTTATGAGCTAGGATTTATAATTCGGGTGGCTCGGAATGAGACCGAGCTTACAAAGGAACCGCTGAGGTATTTTCATGTACACGTTCACCGTGGTTAATAAAACAAATTCCGAATTCCATCGCCAGCTACCTTTCCTTCTCTGCCCTTGGCACAGGTGACATTCCAGTCACGTTTTTTATATACCGTATATTCCTTGCGCTCTCCTAATCTCCTCCCATTTCTACGCTCTATACTGCATCCATCTTGGTTCCCTACCTTTAAAAATGGCATTAAATAGGAGGGCATGCCAATAAAAATGGCTACCCTTAGGTCGATTCCGATATTATTTCATGTTTTAAGACCATTTGCGACATAGGATGATATGTAGCCATCCTATAGCGTACAGCCATGTGCTGTACTCAGATCAGCATAAGAAAACACTCTGCACGAGTTACACACGAGAATGTGCGCTGAAATGTGCGAAACCACGCAGCGTAAATCAAGGTGAATTCCCGGTGAACTGCAAGAGCATCCATTTGGGCCAAGGGAGAGGTCCGCCCCCNCCCCCCCCCACTTTTTTTTCTAACAGACCCCACCCGTATATATAATATCAGATCCATTTTTCATGAAGTTATGGAACCGGGCCAGACTATAAAATGGCCAGCTCCGATCGGATTTTCAGAGGTTGAGCCACGTGCGCCAAAGTCCGAAGAAAACTTGCAGCTCATGACCTTTTATGACGTCTTTCCCCCCCAAAATGCAAATAGCACGTATTTTTCTTCAGCAAAGTCACAATTGTGCGGAATGGTTGAACGTGTGGGAGCGAGGAAAGACGAAATTTTGGGGGGTTCCCCCTTCCTTCTGCCTCATTTGGAACAGAAGCAAAAGTAATTGTGGCGCCAGGATGAACTTGGCTGCAGCGCTAAATCCCCCAATCTGCTTCTCGGCACCTCCTTAGTATGATCCCGGTATCGTCTTTCCCCCACCCAACCCTCCACCCACCCCCTGCCGTACCAAACTCGGTGGGGCGCAGATTGCTCCTGTAATTTCTGGCCACCCGAGCATTATCGGAACCCAGATGACAGCTTTGAAATGGGAAACCGAGCGGCTCCATGCGCCGCAATTAAGGCGGCACGGAGCCTATAATTGTATGCACAACTTTATATACACCCATCCTAAGCTCTCTAGCACCAGTATGAATCAGAAGACTGACCCTTACCTCTTTCCTATATATGCAGGAGGGTTCCGACTTACGCAGACCTGGACACACGTAAAAAATTGGTTACAAAAATACCAACAAATGCATCCGGGTGGTTTCGGAATGTATGGTACCGAGTTACGTATGCATATCCGGACATACGTAACAACGCTCCAGTGTCCGGCTCCGAGTTACGTACACTTGACTTATGTAAGTCGGGGGTAGAGCAACTAGAGCCTTTCCTTAACCCTTTTCATGAACATAAATGGTTAAAGAGTGGTGGTGTCATTGTGGCGGAGTAAATACTCGATCAGGATATTATAAATCGGCTCCTAACGGGTCTAAATAACAGGCTGGAGATTGGAATTGCCCATCAAAATGTATTCTGGTGCCCTGCAGCGGTTTTGAGGATGACCACGAGGGTGAGGAAATGGGAGGGGTGGGTGGAATAGATATATGCGTTAAAAAAACTGGCATTCTTTGTAATTGATACGAAACCTGATTGTCCAGGTCATTCGCGGGGCATGAGAAGACCAAGGGCGGAGAGTCACACTTGGCGTCTTTAAATTTTTGTACATTTCACCCATGTGATGATGAGGTTATTTGAGACGGAACATGCTTAACTGTGGGTAACTGCTTATCACGCCTCTAATTTTCACATTGTTCACATTGGCAACCGGTACTAACAAGGTTTTGTGCACAATTTCACGAGCTTACTTCCTTTAAGCCCTTTTAAGTAATTTTCTTCACATATAAAAGCGAAAATTCCAGTGTCCGGCCAAACTATTCCGATGGCCAGTATCCTGCAGGACCGCATCGTCCGAGTGATTAAGAGTCCAGCCTGACTTGTGAGAGATGGGGGTCAATTTGTTTCCCAAGTGGCGGTCATTTTTCCGTCAGGCCCTAGCCTCCAACCTCATCAGTTTCGTCCGTGGGGTCAGCAGGCAGGCCAAAACCCTTAGATTTTCTACCAAACACCCCCTCCAGCAGCGAATCCTTGAGGGAAGAAGACCTGTCAGATGCGCCAGGCTCCAAAATTGCATTGTAATTCTTCCGCTCCAAAGTGCGTGTGGAGAACACGAAGCATTCGCACGCAGTATAATGCAAACTAATGATGGCCCTACACCAAATTGAACTGTCAGCAAGCGCGATTTACTACGATAAGTCGTCAGGCACGCGGCAACATATACAGAGGATTGTTAATAATACTTCTGGTGATCCGAGGTAATCCGCACTTTTGGTGATCCAGTGTACACTTTTGTGAGGAATGACTACCCCTTTGTATAACCATAGAAATCAGCAACTTGGTGCGTCGAGAAAACGAGGAAAATGTCCTACCTATTTTTTGATGATCCTTCGAAGGATATATTTGATCGGCTCTCCACCAGAGCGCTCCGGATTCCAATGTCCGGAGGCTGTTATAGGTGACATATGGCGAGTGCGAACAATATCCTTGGCACCCGCGTTCGGTCCCAGTTCTCATCAAGCATGATAAATGACGTCCATCTTTCCGCCGGTTGAAATTACGCTTTGATTCGCACGTTATAGCTCACTATATATATTCAGAAGGCGGTGGCAGCTGACGTGTATTACTTTTCGGCCATAACGCCAGGGGGATTATATTTTTTTTGCGGAGAAGCCTCTAGGCACAATGGCTGCCCATGCACGGTGTCACCTCGCGATTTATGTCCACGGATATACCCTCCACGAGACGACACGACTGCAACAAAAGTATGCAACACGTTCCTGAAGATCGGCATGCTCGCAGGGTGTCGTCTATACCCGCGAATAGCAAAAAAAGACAATGGACAACGTACCATGGTTGAGCCGGCACGTCCTGCGAGTTCTCTGCGACTGGTACTTTAGACTTGGACTCTTTAGCTCCGGCAGCCGGAAAACAAAAAGTTTTCCCACTCGAAACAAGCTGGAGGGGATGTTATCCAGTAGCGGATGGAAGAACACACTGGCGTGACGGGACTTCTTTACGTGATTCACACGATGGTTCTGAGACCGACCTACGTACGTTTTAATTACAGGACTGTGTCAGCGTCTATTGCAAAGGTTGACTGCCGATGTACAATAGGTGCACATACAGCAGGGTTGGTTAGAGCTCCGGTATCCCGAGGTCTTTGCTAATATTTCTGCTGGCAACCGTGCAGAAAAAAATATGAAATATCAAACAATACAACCTGGAGGAAAGATGAAGTCTGCGTCATGGTCCGGCGGGCCCGGCCACATATCCACATCCACGTCTTCCTTTGGGCTCGAGAGGCCCATCTCACCAGGCCGCATTCCTCGCGTGGAGATCCTTCTCTTTTTCCACGCCCACCTCCCCACACACACACTCACACTGCATACACCTTCTCCTCTCTCTTGGCCTTTTTCAGGCTTGTCCTCGGGCCAGTTTTAAGTCTGGTTTCACAATCTGGTTTTCTATTCGGTTTTACCCCCCATTTTCCGCCTGCTGGCATCACAAATCCGGAGTGTACACGCAAATCCTCAATTCTTCACTAATTCCAGTTAACCCACATAAATCCAGCACACCTAATTAAGAAGTTTGCAAAAAAAACTTTTCCCACTCGCTTTTGCATTCTGCCCAATTTTTTTTTTGCTTCCCTGGCAAAAAATTACATCAAGCGGCGAATAAAAAAAAAAGATGAAAAATGTGGGCAAGGTGGTAGCTTCAACTGCGCCCTGTTAATTCCCAATTAATTTAGGCAAGGTGGAGACGCAAAGCCGGCATTATCCACCTGTATTATCCCGCTGAGCGTGCACCGCTTCCATCCATTAACCCCATCGGCAGCACCCCCTAATTAGTTTTCCGGTAGCACACACACCTGCTAAATGACTTATTAGTTCGACAAGACAGGTGTAAAAAAAGATGAGACCCTGACTGGACCATGTCAGAATTTATTTGTCAAATAATTCAGATGACAAAAAAATTCTGGCAAAATTTTACATACAGTATCTATAGCTTCTAGCAAGACTTCATCTGAGGCTTCAAGCAATAATTTGTGACCAAATTTTGTCCAGACAATTTTGTGGCTTCACCCAAACAATATCTGGCCATACTACGCCGAATAAGTTTTTTTTCAATATTATTTGTCATTTTTGCCACATAAATATCTAGCAATATTTAATTCACGCAATTTGTGCAATATTTTGCCTAATAAATTTTTTCCAGTTTTGCCCAATAAACTTCTAGCAATATTAAATTCACACAATTTTTGCAAATTTTTTTAATCATTTTTGCTAAATTTCTGGCGATATTTCATTCTGGCAATTTTGGGCAAATTTTCATTCTAGATGCAAAATTGAACAGATTCTCATATGCAAAATTCGCAACTGGGGTGGTCCCGCCCGTAGCACTATCTCGCCTGTGTATACGTTTCGGTTCGTTACTTTTCAGGGCGGAGTGATGCACCGAGCTACTGTTTTATGGGATGCATGGCCTGGGATAAGGTCAGTGGCGTCTATTTATTATGGCGGTTTTGTGTTTGGAAGGGGCCAATTAACGGCATGCCACCCTGGAGGAGATGGGGCGGGCTGCATTGGTGGCCGGATTCGCCCCTGGTTCGCCTGTCACTCCGAAGCGTTTTGGAAAAAAAAAAACTGCTTGTATGAGTGAGGCCGGAAAATTATTCTGTGTCATGATAACCGGACGTGAACTCACGTTTTTGAGGCTCGATATTCACGAATTGCGATCCTGCCATAATCATCAGGGAAAGGTTTTTTTTGTAAAAAAATTGGGAGAATATGTGAAAGTTTTTAACGCGCTGCATTTAATGAGATGGGAGGTGAAAAAAAAGTTCGGTGTTTTTTGATTGCGTTATCATAGTTCATCACGGACCGTCTGGTTGTTGAGCGATGTGTTTCGGCAATTATGTAAAAATGCATCGCATGCAAATACAGCCGAGTCATAAGTGGCGTCATTAAATTGCTTCCAACCCAAAACAACATCAGGGAACTCATTTTCAAAACATCGATCAGCCATAATGATAAGAATTTTGCGATGCATTGCCCCAAAAAATGATGTACATGCTCATGCGATTGTATTTTTTGTTAAACTGCTTGAAAGCAGGATGAAGCGAGGTTATTGCACCTAACAGTCTAAGTTATTACTTTTCTTTCCAGGTCATACGATTACCGCTCCTGACTTTTAGACTCCCCTCAGGATACGAAAGGCATCTACATCCTTTTGATCTTTAGGATACACTATATTGAATCACCGGATACCATTTGCTGACAGCACAATACAAACCTTATTTTCTCAAATATTAAGGAACCCTGGGAGCTGTTTAGCTAAATAACGGCCTATATACGGAAACAATTCTTAAAAGAACTGCCCCTCTCCGTCTCCCCCCAACCAATACGTACTCCTGACAAATGCTCCTCATAAAAGTAATGGCAGTCGTAATCGCAGCTGCGTTCTGAAGATGGAAGCAAACCGAGCTCCGGTGATATATGAAACAGACGTAAAAGGATAAACGTTTACCAGGGGGGTGCAGCCCTAAGGGACAGCACTCTGGACGCGTCCCCGGTGGGCTAATGAAATCACTAACTTCATCCCTACACTGTGCTAATGACGTCACGCGCACACTTTTCACTCCAGCCACGTAATCTACTAATCCAGAGGTCTGGACCGTACACGGGGAAGGCCCGGCCCAAACAAATTGGGACCTGGATTTTAACAGCCGGATTAGCTTCAGGGGGGCCTGCTGGTTAAACCCTCGGGGGCACGCTCCTTTTTAATGTTTGCCTTCAAAAGAGGCCTAAATGAAATCAGGTGTTTTCATTATAATCTCGTTTCAAAAACACGGAAGCTATGAATGGGGGTTGTGCACGGAAAATTGGGGCGCTTCTCAAAGAGCGCGATTCAAACGTCCTAGAAATAGGAAAATATGATATTGGGAGGCACTAATTGCGTTACTTACTGGCCAAAACAGGGAGTAATTTTTAATGGAAGACAAAGCCAATGCTCGTTCGATATTCCGCTTTATTAGCGGAGCTGAGTTGGCGCATGAGATGGCATATTGCTCACTAACAAGATGCTGCAGCCTTGTCTGGCCCACATCAAGCTGCAGGTCAGTACAGGTCACGGAAACCCCCACGATTTTCTAACCCATTCATTCAATCACAAGTAACCCTGAAGCATCCTGTACAAAACAGAACGCCATTAATTTCCTCAAGGCGACAAATCCTTTAAGAGAAAGCCCAACTCCACCCATCACATACTTGGAATCAAACCAAAATGACGCCTAACCACAACGCGATGGTGGAATTGAACGTCCTACGCACACAAAAGACACACTGAAACCACATGTGGGCGTCGGAAATGACATTCCGTCACAGGACACCCCCAGGATAAAAGGAGCTTGGTGTAAAAAGGAGTCGTATGTCCCGTTTTCCTTCGGCACGCTCG
The DNA here is from genome assembly GCA_000934665.2 of Catajapyx aquilonaris. Lineage (NCBI taxonomy): Eukaryota > Metazoa > Arthropoda > Diplura > Dicellurata > Japygidae > Catajapyx > Catajapyx aquilonaris. Next base: position 13,038 of record JYFJ02000087.1, read on the forward strand.
GCTTGCTTCAGGCCTAGGGACCACATAAAATGGCCATCCCCCAACAGCAACAGATGTAGTCAAGTCTCTTACGGCTCTTTCTTTCACCCCACTGCTCCGACCGGAAAGAGGACTCCATTCAAAAAGGCGCCTTTCACCGTTTTATGAAGTTAGCACGCTCTGGAAGGCCCCGAAAAGAATCCGGCTTTTGGGGAGCCCCCCCACCATTCACGAGGAAACCCGAGAATCGGATTTAATTTCTACCACATTGCAGGGTTCAGCTGGCTCCCAATTTTGTGGGCACCAGCAAGAGGTCACCTTTCCACCTCCCGAAGAAGGAAGGCGCCATCCTGCTCCATTTCCCGCTTCCAACTTGACCTCCATAACAATCAGCCAATTATGCTAAACCATCCCTACCTTCAGTTTTTGCGTGTGTCCACACTGGCAACAACAGTACGAGATGTAGTCAGGCAACTTGGGAAGAATCTGCAGGTAATCTTTGTCCAAAAGTTTCCGATACTTCACTGCGAAGAATGGATTTCCACTGCCACTCCAGTACTTCAGCCGGCCCATTACTCTTCGTGATGGAGTGATGTGGTCAACAATTGTGTCTATCGCTTGCCATATGTTATGGCCTGTACCATCTGCGTCACGAATAAGTTTTTAAATTTTAATATGATGGTTCAACGAACTTGTACCAATAGTACCTTCACGTGCCTTCCTCAAGTATGATATAATTTCACCAGGGCTTCTCACTTTTGCAATACACGCGCACACACTCTAGCTATAGTAGACACGTGAGAGAGGTCCACTTGAAGTAATCCACTAGAATCGAAGAGAGCGTGAAGACTGAGGCCGCTCAGAGGCCCATCCAGCCAGGAATGTGAAGGAGAAGGGCTAGGGGGGAGGCCCTGTTTGCCTTTTTCCCATGCAACTTTTGGTTGGGAGGCTCTCCACTAGCACACCACTCTTCTCTCCAACCAACAACCATCCAGTTCTGCCCCTCTACTGGGAACTCAGATAAACTTTTCAAGTGGACCCCCGGCTCATTCCCACCTCCATTCATCGGACCACATACAACGCTGGGGTCTATTTTTGCAGGAAATTCAATTCCAGGAAAATGGAGGGGGGAAAAAAAAGGTCGAGTGGGTTATCGAGTGGTTTATTTACATAGCCTGAAAGTGGAGCCGGTTCGGACATGGTCAACAATGTGCTAGGTGCACTATTTTTATAACTTGTAAAATCAATGGCGTCATTGTTGAGAGTGACGAAACATTCCTGAGGAGGTCAATGAACATGACCCCCTTTTTTCTGGTCATCAAATCAGGCTGATCTTACCTAAATACCTCAAGTTCCACAAAGTGTAGGAAGAAGAGTGTGGGGGATGTTGAGTGGGGGGGGGGGGGTTGTCCGGGGTGGGTTGAAGGGACTAAGAATGCCAGGAATCTCACGTCCAGCAGGTTCCTGGCTGTCGGCCACCCCCAGGCCACCCCCACATCTTTCCCCCATGAAATTTTCCAGGCATTGCTCCACCTGGTGCTGGAACGGCTTAAAACGCAGTGTTGCCATCCAACAGCAGGTGGCCGCACATGCATCATAATTTGAATAATATCATATGTCTGACAGTGTTGTGACACTGCATGTAACCAATTGTTGACATTGTGTATAAGTAATAAGAGAGTCTTGTGAAAGTAACCCCCTGTCGCCACTTACTTTGTCGGCTTCCATCGTCTCTGGGGGGAAAAAAAACTTATTGGAACGTTCCAGCCTGGAAAATATCTCCTTTTTTTTTCCAGGTTCGCGTTTCTAAGACTTGAGGCAAGCCCCTTTGGCCACTCCACAAAAAGAAGGGCTGGAATTTCATTCCTTGGAATCTCGAGGCTTTAGTTTTCCTGTACTTCACTTCCAGGCTCGAATTCATCTCTTTGGGATACCGGACCTGGACCAGGCTCGTTACCGAAGCAATTCTGTGGACCAGATTGGGCCGCAACCGAATTTCCAAAGGACTTAAGGATTAACCGCACCTGCCACTGGACACTTTGAGCCTGGGTAAAATAACAGGTTGGGGTTGGTGCTGAAACGCACTTATAAGTAACCTCCAAGGAAGAGATTTTGGATTGGGAAAATATGTCAATTGGCTCGGAGTAAATTGTGCGGTTTGGGTCACGGACTGTTCGCGTGTCAGTGAGGACTCTTTTTACTCCCCGCCTTTGTCCCTTCTTTATGATGACCATTTACCTCGAAAATTGTACAAGCCGGATCGGAATGTAGTTTTGGCACGCACAGGCGAAGATCGCAATACTTTCATGCACGAATTCCGTGCAAATTGTTTCGAATATTGAATTGACCAGGTCTTCACATTCAATGTTGCATATCGTAATTGTTGTGTACATTATCTGGCCATTGTATGTTGTGTGATGATGTCAAAAGCTATTAGATAATTGAAGTAGTTATTAGCAGTATATTGTGAGCTGTATAGTATTTGTGCAATTTGCTGGAGTCACCAATGAACAGTCCATCCTAGCGTATGGACACAGGCATTTAATTTCAATTGACGCTATCACCTGTTGCTTTCGGTTCTGTATCGATTGCGGGCTAGTGTTGGAAATGTAGCTCATCAAATGCAGTTACCTGCAGTTACAGTTAGTGCGTGGAAAAGCAATCGTCGGGACCTAATTTATTACTGTGTAGTTACCAGGCTGCTTGGGGAAAAAAATTAGCCCAGTCAAACTACAGTTACAGGCACAAGTTACAGTTACTAATTAAAGTTAACTCGAATAATATTGGACTGTTTTTCTCCATTTGCACGCAACCTTTGCATCACCTTTGAGTAACCAAATGTCTCCTCCAAATTCACAAACTGATCCTGCATATCCTCAAATATGGAACTTCTCAGCAAATCGTAATCCTTTAGAAGCCTCACTGGGCACCGACTTGAAAATGGTCAATATTGGAAGAAGAAAAAAACTGTTGAAATCCGAAGAAAAGAGTTGGTGGAACGAAAGACGTGGTGTGCTGCCTGATTACATGGGCCACATTCCCAAAGGCCAAGGTGGGAAGTGGCGTGCCGAGGGTCCAATCACGCATCCTCCTTCGTCCTCTCATTATCCCCAAAAACCTCCGCCTCTCCTTCTTCTCTCCCCTACTCGTCTAATCCCCCTTAATCCTGACCCCTATGAGTTACTGGGTATGGAATTTCCGGAATGTGTTGCGTCCGGGTCTGTTTCTTCACGCATGATTCCCAGAAAATCACGATCAAAATGCCTCGCATAGCATAGACTCAAATGGAAAAAAAGAAATATAATTCAACACTGTTGTAATAATTAATTGGCAACAATTGCGCAGTGCCATTTGCAACACCAACCCTGAAGCCGAATCAATTAACAAGGCATCGGCTCACCCAGCTGGAAACTCATCTCACCAACACCCCCCCAGCTTGATTGATGAACTACCCAATTGTTGAGTGCGTATCTGGTTAGCTTGCAAGCCCCATCGTTTTATGAGCTAAAGGTGCGAGTGCATTTTGGGATCCTATCCGGAAGGCTTTTCCCTCCAAGCCAAGCTTTTACGAGGCGCTTTGAACCCCGGCGGACGACTATTTCCAAACACATTCTACCATCTTTTATATGCAAATCTCCTTACAGTGGGGCAAGCTTGATGACCCCTACTCTGAAGCTATGAATTGTTGACAAAGTAATATGCCCCATTTTTATCCCCTTAAATTAATTCCGGTTGAGAGCAATGACCCAAACAATTTTGGGTGGAGTTAGGTGACAATCCCTGCGTGAAAAATGATTTGGAAAAAAAAAAGGCGGCTTCTTTTTCATCGACAGATCCGTCCTAGAAAATTAATCCCAGAGGCGAGACTTCCTCCGACGCTGTCAGGACCTAGAGTGAATTAAGCCTGCCAAAGTCGGACGTGGCCCACCTTTTTTGTTCGCAAAACCCCCTAAAAAAAGTTCAGTAACCGCTCACAAAAAATATGCAGATTTTTTTTTTTGCACCGTCCCACGCGAGCCTTATTTGCACTAGATTTTATCCCTACCTGTGTACAGTCCATTACAAGGCAACAAGAGAAAGCACTTGTTAGTTAATTAGGAAGAATGCATTATTCATCGAGTTTCGCAGGGGCCGTAAAGAGCCAGGTGGAACCCCCCCCCCCCCCATACAACGTTGCCAATTTTTTCCCCCAACCATTATTTCGCAGAGTGTGGACAATATTTTACGGATCATATTGGAGGAAGTGACGGAAACAGCAGGACCCTTTGCCCCGTTGCTTACTTTCAACAGGACAGGAAAATGACACAAGTTCGCACAGCCGGAGTCTCTCCGTATAACTTTGCCAAGTTCCAGCATCCGGGGGCTGGGAAACTAGTTGAGGAAATACGGACCCCGGAAAGCTCCCTGTGATGCATTTCTCTCGCCGTTTGCTGTCACATTACTCTGCCGAGTGCTGGACCCGCGGCTCCCAGCCCCCGCTTCACTCTCCTTTATGAAGGCTCTACTACAGGCACATTCTCCATGTTTGACTTACTTTCGCCCTCACTTACAACCACTTTACCTCATTTTCGCCTCCTTTTACCCCCCCCCCCCCCCCCNCCTTTCCCCCCCCCCCCCCCTGCCTTACTATTGCAATTCAACTGAGCTGACTCGACGGCCTTTTACTTTTATGTAATTTTGCGCGTGGTAGAGCATCAGCTGATAGGCTACACAAAATGCAGCGATAATTCACTCAAGTCGCAATTAAAAGCTTGAATCAAGCCTGAGTCGTCTACTTTGTAATTACTGGCAGAAATCCCGTCATTTTTTAAAATATGATCGTCCTGCAGAGAGCACCACTTGGCCGACCAACAAAGCATATATGCTTCCAAAAATATCAAATCACATTAATAGCTCTCACAAATAATTGTAATTATTATAACACCACTTCACACAATATTACATTAATTAATATAATTTCTGGCGGATTTAAATTAATTAACACCCCCCCCCCCCTGTAGCTACCTGAAACTCCCTACATCTATTCATACATATAGTACTTCTGATTTCCAATATAACGCTAAATGAGCCCTTTAAATAATCAAAACTATAAATATTGGATTATGATAAATTCGATTGCGGATATTCGTCATTTACAAACCTATTGACGCCAAATATTGAGGTTCTACCATCCAAACCTATTCAGCGACCTGTACACACGGTCAGTTCAAATGTCAATAGATGCAGGTTAATTACAACGCGTTGCAAAATAATGGTACTTGCATCACAATTTGCGCCATCTCTTATTGCGAACCTAACCTGATGCTAACCACTCCACGACAATAGGCAACTGCGCCTATATACGCCTGATGCCCTAAAAAGAGGAGGGCAGGGTCCAGTGTTGTATGACGTCAAAAAACCCCTAACGTACTCCCCCCACGGCGACCCTAAGTCACATTAAGCTCCGTCGGCAAAGCTGACGGTCCGAAATGAGATCTCCCGGTTTCTCGACCCCGGATGATAATTTATGACATAATAAGTCGAGGAAACCCCCGAGTGGACTTGCTTTGCCTCCATGCTAACTCGCAATTACCATCGCCGAGGTCACTATTATAACCGATGGGGACACACAACCAAAGGGACTCTCTTTATAGCATGGTTTTTTTCCCGTCTTATCCTGAGACGCACGCAACCAACCGTGAGGCGGCCTAACCCTCAGGATGCACTTAGCACATTAAAACTGCTTATCTCTGCCGCCATTATTCCAATTGTCTTCTGCCCCAAGGGTTTGGGCGGTTCTGACTCTACGGACCAGAAAAACGAGCTGTGCTGGCGCCTTGTAAATCCGCCTAATATTCCTGAATATTTATCAAAGGAAGCCATGCAGGCAGCAGGACCCCCCGATTTCCATCCCATTTTTATAGACGTCGGGAGCGTAAAGGCGTATAAAACGTTGTATAGCCTTCCTTTTCCCCCCCTCACTAAATGGCCTCGAAGGAATGTCGCAAAACGCTTCGGGAGGCCAGCGATGACTTATGGGTAATTGACGTGAGCATCCCTCCCCCCTTCCATGGTCTCCAGGGGAGGATTTTCATGGCCATCTGACTCGGAAATGGGCTCAGGAGGGTTGTCCAAAGACGCCATTGCTGTGGTCTCCCTTGGATCAATTCCGCTATCGTGCCTACAAGCAGTTGTTGACTCATTTCGTAGCGTTCCTGGCAAGATAATGCCCGCAGATATTGGCCAATAAATATGAGGATTACGCGTGTAACTCATGTGCCAGACGACGTGAGAAGCAAATAAACATTCAACTTGGGGACGTTTTGATTGTAATTGTGGTTACAGAAAGTGACTACACTGCAGCATGTAGGACACAAATCCGGTGAGAAGAGCTTGCCGGGAAACACAGGGAAACAACATTGTCATAATGCGGTATGGTTTCCACCCCAAATCCGGCTCTGGTATAGAATTAACCTCCAAAACACGGCCAGGTCTAATTTGTCTAGCAATTTAGGCGTGATAGCCCCAAAGGGAATCGAGGGCCTGTTATCCAAACGTCTGGCACGGGATGCAATGCCTAATTCCTTGGGACAGTTTCTAATCCGTCGTTTATGCCACGACCGGCTCAGGTGCAAACCTGGCAACGGGATTAAAACGGGCACGGTTTTGACTGACTTGTTATAAATTTTGTGTGCAACTTGAGGAAATGTCCCATATTTTTGTCCAAAAGGGTACCGAACCTCCCTAGAGAGTACCTAGCAAATAATTAATTCAATTTCCCTTCTGCCTAGATTACGGGCTCGGTGAGCGTGATTTGCACAAATTAAGTCCCCCAACATCTGCATCTATAAGTACAAACTCCGTTGGGTTTCCTCAGCAGACAAGGAAAACGCGAGTGAAAACAAGACAGTCATGCTCGTCTCTTCTCTTCCTGGCGCTGATAGTCGAGCCGGAATAATCACCGCGTGATGTGCATAGTGCGGCCTCATTAACCATTTTACCCCCACCCGGATTATCATGCCTCTGCTAATCCCGGAAACACCCAATTTTTGTCGCGCCCAAAAAATCGGCATTCATGCAAGCATGTTATTGGTTCCCTCCCTTTGTGCACACCAGGGTCGTAATCTCCATCAGCGATGAGGAACCGCTCCCTAGATCACTATTGTTATGTTCATGATTATTGCCATGCCCTCAGACTCCTTGACGGACGTTTTCAAAAGCTGAACCGTTGGGGGGGATATTACGACGGGGGTTTAATGTCAGTGGAAATGGGCTGAGATAAATTTTCTCTAAACGCTCGTGGGGGATTTCATCTGAGATTTCCAACCCAAGGATGTCCAAACAGCGTAGGAAAAAAAATTGGATCTGTTTATATGAACTTAGCTGTTTTTGGTGAGGGAAACATGAGCAGTAATATGCCATTACAGCCGACGCTTATAGACGATTCATTTGCGTTAGCAGCGCAAGCTGTGTGGAAGGGTGGATATAATTGCAAGCCGTAATCAAAGAGCATGAGAATCCAATGAATCAAGCTAGCGGCATTTAATCTTGTTTTCAGCTGGCTGCAACATTATTAATCACACGCATGACAAATGATACCAGAACAAAGTTGAATATTCCGGATCCCTCCCCAAAAAGGGATCATTTTCCAGGCGACTTGTGCGTCGGAAGCTGGCTCATAACCGGGTTCCCACTGGCACGGTGGTTAAACTCTACTTTAGTGATCGATGATGGTAATTAAGATAATGAAGCACACGTTTCGATTGAGATGGGAAGGGGATGGAGAACACTGAGTTCAGCTCGGGATGAGAAATCAGGGCTGATGCCAGTTTTTTTGGGGGGGCCAAAGCGGAAATTAATCAAACTCATCTTTCCCACAAAGCAAACAACCCCTGAAGTTATGAGATTGCTGCAATTATACGACAAATAATCACGCCATTCAGTCACTGTCTTCAAATCTAAAAATGACGCACCAGATGACACTATTTTTTTCTACCATCTACAAAATTATGTTGCAAAAATCCTCACTTCATTTTTAATGGCCAACTGCCCCCGACAAACCTTCCCCATCGACAAATTCCAATTTGCGGGCTCGCGACGCAGTTGACTAATTGAGATAACTCATGGGGCCCTGGCTGGGTCACTCGATAAAGCGCGACATATTTTCCCCGGCGCGATGATATGAATCCGGTAACAAAGTGCTCGCAGTTACGCCCAAAGTTAATTAATTGTGATTACTCTGGCGGGAAGTGCATGCAGGGATGTTATTGGATGGATGTCCCACGCATGACCTCCGGAGGTCATCTGCGCAATGGAACACTGCGACGACGAGGTCAGAATAATGAGCAATGGTCGCCGTTTGGTTGGGGTCCAATAGTAAAATTCGTTGTTAAAACAATAAATTCGGATCCGTCCAATAAACAACACCCCGGGAGAACGGGGATTCCCCGCATTGCCCAAATTCCGGCTTATTCGCGAATCCGCTGATCTCCTTCTTCCCCAGACTAAGACCACGTACAGTACGTGTAAGGCTCCGTACACGCCCATGCAGAAGAGAATGGCGGCGATGGTAGTCAGCAAGGAGATTGCAGAAACTCCGTCCTAGAGAGTTTCTGCCCCTCTCTCATGGGTCTTGTTGGGAAATGAACGAGCAACTGGAACCATAAATAAATTTGTGTGGGCTCATTCGTAGGGGGGAAAGGCAGCGGCCTGCCTCTTGGCCTCAGCCTAATGCCTGAAGCTTTCCTAATGAAATCCCTCTGCAAATGGGAGTACCCATATTTACACCCAACTAGTACGAAGGTACCGGAGTGGTTCAGACAGAGAAAAAAAAGTGAGCTGAAAAAATCCTAGGGGAAAAGTGATCCCTGAGGGTTTGATGGGTTGAGAGGAAGAAGAATCTGTGCATGCTTTTAGCGCGATTAAAACTTTTCGCGGTTGGTGCGAGAGAGTAGAGGACATAACCCGAGTGACATTGACGGACGGGCACGATTGCAGACGGAAGACCGACCGATACTCCAGCCCATTCCTGATAGGCACTGATTTAGCGCCTTGAAAAACTATCAGAGTTATAGCGAGAGGGAAAAATGGCGAGGGCATCAGTCAGCAAAGACGCCCGTATATTTTTCAATGCTTCGTTTTGAACTCGGAAAAAAAACAAGTCTACAGGCTGTCGATGATGTATGCCACTCTCTCTTCCTATGCAATCTTTCTTCTCGTTCAATTTGTAAGGATTTAATGTCTCTCCGGACTCCGGCGCTCCTAGCATCAAATGAAAACTCCGTTTTTTGGGGGGAGAATTTTTACTGCCTCTCTCCGTCTCCGCTTTCTCCCCACTTTATACTACCCCCATCGTACTGGACGCATTTAATTTTCCAAAAAATTAAGCCGTCGTCTGGATGGAAAATAAAAGCAAGAGCTGCATTAATCCCGGGAGTGCTGCCAAGGGAGATAAGGGGATTGATGGAAAGGGAAAAGAGTCCTCCATCAAATGAACAGGGTGCTGTTTATACAGGGTGAGTCAGATTCACTTACCTGCTCAGCGTTTTTGGTGAGGAACGTGTGGCAATACTGGAGGCTGAAGTGTCCCCTGGGTTCTCTGGCAAGGAAGCTGAACTGTAGATGTGCCGGATCACAGGTTGCGTAGGAAATACGCCGCAACGCGTGGGCCATATACACGCTCTGAAACGAGGTAAAATTTCCTTCCTTAAGAGTTAAGAGCGTGAATAAAGAAACACTGGGGTTGTTATGAACCGGGGGAGGCGTCAATTAGATCAAGGAGGCAATTTGGAGGAGCGTAAAGCTGCCACGTGAAACGCGGTGCTCGTGACGGAATGAGTGGCTCCAAATGTGTTTGCTGGAATAAGAAACAGCTGTAGGGTGAATTTAAGCGAGTCCTTTTGCCATTGATTAGTCTCGAGGCTCAATCAGGAAGCAAAAGGGGTGGGGCGCAGGCGCTAATAAGCCCAAGCGCTAATTACGATACTTGGGGATTGCAATTTCGCCCAGGAAGTCCTCTGAAAGGAGGGGTGTGGAGGAAGATGCGTTTTCGCTTGATTGGATAGCCCCGGTCGCGACTCCGGTTCTCCTTGTCCGTCGTACAATCTACATGGGCGTTCTAATGTTGCGATTCTTCCAAGTGCACATCTTGCCGGAGCTTGTGTGCTTTTGCCCTCATTGAAATGCTGGTGTGACACTCTTTGTGGAGTCATTTGAATAAGCTTGCATTTCGGGCGAGATATCCCAGTCTCCTACTTTCGCGGATTCAAGACGTGAATGACAAAAGTTTGCGCCGGCGTCTGTGACTAGACTTGGTCGTACTGCACATTGGAGTACATTTCATGAATTTTGACTCACCCTGTACAGAAATGTGAGTATGGACATTTTGTCGAGCCAGGAAGCCAGAGCAGGATGTCCTAAGCCAATTAGACTGATTGGCAAGTGTGCGGTGAGTTGACCTGAAGTTGATGTGACAAAGTGCTGTCGCCCTTCTCATTCTCGCGGGGATTCGCCTAATTGATTTCCGACTCTCCTGCAACGCATGCTCTACATTTCCGAGCTGGGATTTCCCAACAGGGACTCCCTTGGAGTATAATATAACTGCATTACGGCCATTACCAGTCTGCAGTACCGAGCAACAACCCTACATTCTCTAGATGTAATGCGCATTTCGAGTAGTGTATATACTCGATTCATGCACATGACTCGGGAGCACTTATCAATTCCCCTGGTGAGTTTGCTTGTTTTCAAGTTTCAATATGCAGTGCAAATATTCTGTACCTGAGTGGATTTCAATTTTTTTTCAGTGTACATGAAGCACGGCTCCCTTAAATCAACAGGTTCTTTTCATAAGGCTTCAATCTTACAAATGGGCCCTGCTTGCCTCGTGTGCTTGGTCGCGCGGCCGGAATAGAAGATCGGCCTTAATGGTAGATAAAAGCCCACATACTGACGTTTATGATGAAGGATAAGACGGGACTGGCGCAATTTCCGTCGCCCAAAAACCCCCCCACAACCGCCGGTGCCAGGGATTTCGCACACCCTATTGTTACGTCCCTGGCTCCCAAAAAAATATATAAATGAGTGCGCGCGGTAACCCCATCTGTGGCGGAAAGGGCTGGCAAAATCAGCTTTCTCCTCCAGCTTCTAAAACGCCATCAAAGAAGAGACCTCTTTCATGCAGTAGGTGTCATCTGTGCATGATTGATCGCCACTTCCCTTTAACCAGGAAAGAAATATTCCGACCCAGAAGTGTCAGTTCGCCGCAGCCATCAGGCTTTCCACAGAAAGTATTCTCAGAAGTGCTTCTCCAGCAGCTCGGTTGGTTGCTCCCCAGTCCAGGATAACTGCATGCATCGGTGTGCGGTATGCATCCGAACAAGCTGACACCTCCGAAGGGGGAAGATGCGTGACAGCGCTAAAACCCCCCTCGATTGGATGCAGCAACACATACAGACCACAAATCAAAAGCTCTGGCGACGTCTGCGGAATGAAAGTCGTAAATATTGCACCGGTTCCTTCCTATAGCTCTATAGCTGCAGCAGCTTTTGGCACGCCTCCTATCTATCTACCTATCTATTGCCCAAAGGCCCCTTCCTCTTCTTCCTCTTCCTCCCCGGAGGCCTTTGAGCGGACCAAACAATGCTCCCCCACATAATGATGGATGGGGATAATTGGTCATTCCAGTGAGAAACTGCAAATTGGACTCCTTTCCGGAGGCCGCTTGGGCTTTTGTGCTCCGTCGGGTAGGTCGCCCAAAGGCCTTTTCTCTACAGCAAGCCACCCCCCTTCCATACACACCCCTCCCCCTCCCCCCTTCAAATTTCCTCAAGTACGTCAAACAAATTTGGCGCCAGGCCAGGCAGCCCACTAACGCTTTTCAACTATCTCTGGTTCGTATCGACAAAATGATTAATTTCCGATCTCTTCGAGAGGAAAAAATGCTGGCCGAAAAGATTTTTCGGAACCCCATATTTGCTGGGTCAACATCAGGAAAGGATAAAAGAGTTCATGATACGTACTCGGTACAAAGCAAAACAAGGACACTGTTTTTTTTAAAAAAGGTTCCCTAGTATACGAACAAACAGAACCGGACCATGTTCCGACTTTTACGAGTGCTTTGAAGCAGATGTGCTGTGTAAACTTCCGTAATAACCAAAGCTGCTTGAAAAGCCCAACATTCACTAAATCATAAGGTGCGCAAGCTTCTTCGGGGAGTAACATAACTCCATGCATTATTCAAGTTGTTCAAGAGCAGTTCGCACTTTCGCAACTTTCCGTAATCGCGACAAAAGGACAAGAGGGCGTGTACCACTCTTCAGGGGGAAGCCTCCTCTCATGTGCACGAGCATTAAAGAAGTGGTCTTATTGTAACCAGCAGCAGTCTGCCACAAAGGTGCACTTGCAAAAGGCATAATCCACTTGCTGTCGCCAGAGAAGATATGAAAACAGGCTTGCATCGCAGAACTCGAAAGCTTGCAGGGTAGCACAAGCATCAAGGCTTTTATTGACAAAGGGACGAGGTCATGCTGATGGCTTCCAAGCAGAAGGAAGCGAACAAAGCCTAGGGCTGGACGTAGCAGGCCTCAGGGGTCCACTTGCACCTTGTCCTACATCTCTCCAAACTGTAGAGAAACTCTGCAGGCTTCTGCAGGACGTTAAAGTGGGAGGCTCTCGAGGCCTGGATCCTAAACTCTCCGGAAAATGTTTATCCCGCCACTTGGCAACAACTCTCTGATGGGCAAGTTTTGCGTCTGGCGACACTGGGTTTGTGTCACGCCGCGTCCAAAATGGCGTCGCTTGCACACGTATGGTCTCACCTCGCAACTTATGGGCCGCGAAATTTGTCCTGCTGCAAAAGTCGACTTGGGTTGGAGTGCTCGTTGGGGCCATGGGGCTTGGCAGAGTGCGGTCCTATTGTCCCGAGTGTTCATTACGACTATAACAGGCTAACAGTAATGCCGCAGAATAATGCTGGGCGGAATAAATGAGGCTGCCAAAAAAACACAAGGGAAAGAAAAACTGGGCCAGTGTTGAGGCTGGAATTCTCTTTCGAGTGGCATTGGCGATGGTGAGAGGCTTCTTTATCTTCAGACTTGAAAAAAAGGGGGGGAACGTCTTGGCCAGACGACAGGAGACTCTTTCTCATTCGCCATTGTCCTCGTCTCATTAGGTTTTTGCCTTCCACTGTGAGATGGTTCACGCCAGTATTGACGGTAGTTCCGAGAAACCATGCAATTGTCGCAATCTGATAAAATAATGTAAACCTACAAATAAACTTAATGCATGCCAGCACGAATACAATTTCCTCCACATTCTGCTCATATTGATGTGTCGCATGAAAAGCCAGCAGCTCTTTTCGGGCCTTTCCTCGCTGTATTGGTCCTGAACACGCATCGTATTCATCCTGGCGTTGGTCTACATTCTATTTCCCTGTACTTCTCACTGGGACCGATGCAATGCGATAGGTGCAAATAGTTTTTCTGCACGCATATCATGCGGCCCGGGCTGTACTACAATTTTCAATTAGAAATTATAAATCCAAACATTACATTCGTAATGACAGAAATTTGTTAGTACATCAATGTACAATTCTAAGCCTCGCCTTATTCGTAATTATTAATTAGTAGTGGTGATCAAACCCTCTTAGCTTTTGGCACACAGAAGGAACGTTACTGCTGGAAAGGGGGGAAATGGGCGGCAGTCTCGCCCAGCTGACTCTGATTCTGATATTGTTCAGACTCATTTCACCTCTTGACAGCCATTTTATTAGCCTTTGCCAGGAGGGTCGATTTTTAAAAATAATTTCATTTCACCACTGCTTTCGTAATATTGCAAGAATCCACGTCGGAAACAGATTCGCAACCCATTGTCCTCTTTGGTTTTGGAGTCAACAACATGGTTTGAAACGATCACAGATGGATATACAAACACACAAACACGATATTAATTCACATTTGTGTCATGACACATCCTGTCAACCTGAATTGACCTAACAAGTAATGTCCATTGCGCACATAAGTCCACTAGCGCCGTCTCGGTCAGCTCGTTCTCTTTTGGGTTCCAGACCCCCGGAACTGAAAGAGGTTCATTAGCAATCGGATGGAAGGCGCGCGCGAAAAAAAAAAGTCAATTTGACCCACCCAAAAAGTCCAAGCGAACGAAAGGACCCGATTAGCTTCGTCAGAGACAAATTAGAAGAAAAGTGTGTCCCCTCCATTTGGTTGCCAGCGAGATTGGACACCATCCAACTCCTGATTGGCCCGCCTCATGCCCCCCACAGAAAGAGACGCCAACTATATACTATACGGTGGTCCAGCAATAATTTCATCTTCTCCATCCGTAACTTTGAGCGTTTCCATCACCTTCTTTCTGGAACTACCCTTGGCAGTTAAACGGCTTCAGCTATTCTTTCCCTCCCCAGTCCCCCCACCCAAAGCTTCCTTCCTTTTTGGTTCCTCCGGATTCCCCCGGATTCTCCCAGGAGCTGCGGGCCAACGGAGGATGAATCTCCCCAACTGACATCATCTTCGTCTCCCAGCTCCTCCCATTCGGGCCAAATGTGGCGTGAGTTACCGACTCGGAGGCCCCCGCACCCTCACAATGTATAGATAGATAGGGAAAAAAGGTTCTTCTTTGCGCTTCCTCGCTCCCTGATGCCTTTTGTGTGACTCTACTTACTAAGCCGCATCAACTCCTCTTTCTTCTCTCTATTTTTACATCTTCGCTTCCGGGCCATCTATCCGCTTCGATTCATGTTGACTATGACTTTCATTGACAGTCTGACTCACTCAGCCAATACGTTCTGGTAGAGGAGGTTCAGATGGGTCAGAAAACTAGCATTAGTCCCAGATTGAGCACTGTGCAAAAAAGAAGATATCAAGTGGAGCATAGTTTTAGTGCAAATTAGCACTGTGAAAAATCTGTCCGACATTTGAACCCATTTTTATAAAAACGAAGTTGCAAAAAACTGATGCTTCCTACCTTATTAATGCATGAGCGACTAAATTTAGGTGCAATGGGTTTTCAATGAGCTTCCCGCAAATAGGTAACTTGCAGCGTATTATTACTCTGACCTACTTCGCCAGCGGTGGAATTGGGGCATGGAAATTACTTTTTTTCCCCCTTACAATAGTACTTCTTTGCATCCCACCCCGATCTAGCCATTGGTCCGCTCCAGTTCCTGTCGACTGCTGCTACTTTCAGAGTCACACTCTGGAACTTGTCCGGGAACCGATACTTTTTACAGTAGCCTATACCTGGAGGACACACATAAAAAGGATCAAAAACGTGTCGAGAAAAATAACATTAGTAGGCTCCCTCTATTTTTGTGAGCACAATATCCCCGCGTAACATCCCCGCTTATGACGTCTCTTTCATCCCTTTTGAAAGTGCAAAATTGGAGAGTAAAAAAGCGCAATTAGTACACCGCACATGGCGCTCACTATAAAACCAACCCCGCAGCATAGAGAGAACCTGAAGCATCATGCTTCAGGGAAGACAACGTATATATACACAGGGGGTTAACCCAACAACCTCCTGGACCGCCCCAAATTGTACAAAACTAACCCGGCCATAACTCCTCTATAAGCTTGGAAATACGCTTCCAATTACATACATATGCACATACCCCACGCATCTCAATTACAGACCAAGCGAGCTTGTTGTCCCCTAGATTAAAATGAAGAGAGCCGACTTGCAAAAAAAAATCCAGGACCGAACTAGTGTGTTATACTAACACACCATCCCCTTTCCACCCACCAAAAAAAAACTCTGCATTCACATGAGGAGGTGTACAGTACGTCCCACTGGCTTCTATGCTTTTAGTGAAATTGGCGTACTAGTTAGCTGTTTTTGCTGCTCTTACTGGCTGCAAGTGGATTAGTCAATGTATAGGGGGGGTCCCCCCCAAAAAAGTCGTGGAAGCTTTCACACATTTTTATCCGAAAAAAGCTGGGAAACTATTAAAGTTTTCCAAGTGCTGTTTATGACATCACCGATTTTCACCCCCCTCTAAAAAAAGGCAGTAATCCAACATAAAATTTGTCTCGCCAGAATAAACCCCCACACACCCTCTGAACTGTATGCAATTCAGGCCCACTTTAGGCCGCTCGGTTTAACCCGTTATGATTCGATTTTGGATCTCCAAGCAAACGCCCGAGACCCATGGCAGCATGGGGTTCCCCCAAAAAAATCTTCGGAAAAAAAAAATCCTCCACTTCGATCCTTGGAATCGGAAATGCAAGTCCTGATCCCAAAGCCCACAGCCTAGATCGGCAAGATAGAGAAAAAAAAGAACGTGACGTCAGGCTTGGAAGGTCCCGCCAAATGCCTTCCTTTTGCGAAGGCAAGTCTGCAGTAACTCTTCAACCATCACGTGCAAGGTTTAGTCAAGCGGCAAGTCGACTTTGCCGTTTTTTAAAGGAATTTCTTTTTTCTCGAGTATGCGACGAAAAGAACGCCAGCATGGTGCAATAGGCAAATATTTTTGCATCCACATGTTCAACCACACTCGTGTATGACAAAGTATGGGTTGGTCCCGTAAATTGCGCTTAGGCCGCCTGCATTTGAATAAAATCTCATATAGCTTTTTTCCTAAGTCGATACAGTGACATAAATCGTGTGCACTATCACTGGTCTTTTTCCACACACAAAAAAATTCTTCCTCGCGCACCATCCGAAATGAATCGCTCCATTTAACATCCCCAACCGATTCGATATCCTGGGAAAAGCCTCCATTTCTGAAAATCCGGATCATCTCACTTATACCACCAAAATAAAAAGGAAGACTAAAAAAAGGACGCCACTTTTTCATTACAACCTGAATTGTACCGAACAATGACACTATACGATGTACTTCTAGTAAACAACTTGGCTAAACTCCACTTTTAAGAAAATTAGCTGCAATTTACGTCATTAGGTGGTGCTGAAGGAGTCTGAGGGCACCGGTACCTTCCCTCAAAACTTTTTAGAACTCAATTTGCATGGACTCGAGAAAACTGGAGATTGGCGGACAATGCAATTTCAATTTATGCAGAAACTTGGGAGTGTCACAGCCACGCGAATGTCTCTTCGGGGTTCGGCTTGGGGAGGGAAACAGCTCCGGATTTTTTTCCCCCCCGACTTTTATTTTTTGCGAACCTAGTAGGGTGTGGCCTTCTACTGAGGTCTTTTACTGTTGCGTTCGCATGCTGAAGAATCGGAATTTGCCACGCCAGTAATGGGCGGGGTCTTAAAGTTAGCCCACGCGATAGTTTTAAAAAACCCCTTCCCATTTTAATTTCCACGTTGAAACAACTCAAATTAACTCTAACTCGTCACTTTGTTCCGGAAATGTACTCTTGAAAATTTATGTTGTAACTCCCTGCTTCTGGCTTTTAAGAAAGTGCGTTGCTCCTTGAGTTGGAAATTAATTTCGCTTCCTCGTATCCAACGGGAATAAAATAATAATCTCGTCTTGGGGAAACGTACTTTGAGCCAAATTCTCGCCCCGGAGATCCGCCAGTTTTGGGGAAATGAGCTCCAGTCAATGGGTTTCAAATTAGTGGACGTGGCCTTTTCCTTCTCTTCTTCTTCTTCTTCTTCTTCTTCTTTTTTTCTTATTTCAGTTCTCGAAGCGGGTGTGACGGGAACTAAAAAAAACAGGACGCGGTTCCATTCGGAATTTAATCCCTTCCAACATCCCCTTCCCGGAGGCTGGTTTATCATCAGGATTCCAAAAAGCACCCAGAAGTTCATCTTGAACCCAATAGAAACCCACCCCCTCGCTTTCCATTTTTTCCTTGCATGCCAAATCAGCTCATCTTTTTCATGCTTTTTCTTCTTCTTCTTCACGACGTATGCATCTAAAACAAAGCATATGCTACTAGTTGAAAAGTAGTGAAAAAGCAGTAGAGGTTAAGTGGAGCACAATAACAGTAGGCCCCATATTGACTTGGACGTTTCCAGCCAATGCACACAATTGGAGGCAGATTAAGGTCAGTCCAGCCTTTGCCTCGTTTACATTACTTGTCGAGCGGAATCCCTACCCGAAAAATAACACGTGCCACAAAGAAGCCCATGGGTACAGACCACACGGATAATTTCCAGGGGGAGACCCCCATATGCGTAGTAGTTACATCCACCCGCGGTTATGCATGCCAGAGGGGAACTCATTATGCAAAACAAGCTTACATTGCATTGTAGCAAAATATCACTTGGATGGAGTGTGTCACATGATCCGGATTTCACTTGGATGGAAAACATCAAAAACGCAATGTGATACATAGTGGCCCGAAGACCAAATTAAAATATAGTAAATTAAATTGTAATTAACTTACTTTGCCATCGGGACTGCATACTTTGATGCCTGCCAGGGAGATTACCAATGACACAGGCTTCTTTCTGGCAGCTCCCTGAAAAGAAAAAAAAAGATGTCGATGTTCATATTGGCATCATGTCAGAGGAGTTGAAACGCCGGCTTCTCTATATTGGAGATCCAGCGGATATCGAACTACATTGTGACCAATACCTTCCAATATTACAAGGCGCTTCCAAATTGGCCGGACAAAGATAAGGAGGGGCAGAGGAGAGCATCATCCTAGAGGGAAAATGCTGCGGAAATTAACGTTCCCTTAGGGAGGGCACATCGTCTTTTCCCAAGCAGTCTTGGGTTATATTATGACAGGGGAGGCTTGTAGGAGAGGTCTGGGACGAGTTTGAACGGGAACTGGGTCCATTGGCAGCCGGGCAAAGTGCAGGAGGAGAGCAGCACAGAAGGCATAAATGGGAGTGGTAAGGCGGTGCGGCAAGTGGGATGGAAAATCCTTTATGGTTTGGCGGCGGGTGAGGCCGTTTGCCAAGCGCTGGGAGGTCGAGGGACCCTGCAATTCTCCCAATCGCCATAATATTCCTTTATGGACTAAGTAAAAAAAGAGCTCGAGAGCATTTTCCATCAGCGGGTCATCCGGATCCAGATGGGATTTTCAGATTCGCAACGCCTTTCCCACCCCCCTTCCAAAAACTAGATCCGCGGTCGCCAGGGAGTATATGTGGAGCTCACCTATATATACGTGTATATACTGTAACCATCGAGTGGGGCCAATGCACGAAGGCTACATCGATATGGCAACACACAAAAAATTGCCAAGGGTACATGAAAACACTGTTAAAATGTACATGGGCGTGGCCGTATTAAATGAATCAGGCGATTGCATCGAGTTTCAATGCATAAAATACTGGCTCCCACTATTTTGAATATTACTGAGCTGTGTGCAATATTGTTATGCCTGGTAGCACGAGGCCACACTAAGAGAAATATTTAATTTTACATTGCATTGTATCCATATAGCCCAGCCCCTTTCCCAGACCCAGAAGTAAACAAAATACACCTTCTTTCTCTGCACTACAGCAGCAGGCCTATAACACACCGGTTGCAAAATCCGTGTCCCGACAACATTTGATGTATAAGCATATAAGCACATAAAGCTGCCACAACAGCAGTTATCACAGCCAATCCCTGTCCTTTGAAAATGGCTGAACATACGCAACATTTTCCAAGCAAAGGAACCTATCCCCAGCCCTGCAAATGGATGAAAGGAAGTTTGGGTCAAAGGTGGGGCGTCGATAGTTGATATACACGACGCAACAAACTGGAGAGCAACATACGCCCCCTTCCCCGTTAAAAGTTTCGTTTGTGTCAATATTGGTCTCCATAGAGACAGGAGATAAACATGCTTCTACCATCTTCAGATTTGCGAGAAGAATGGGAAGAATCGATTGAGAGGTGCGATCCCCCCCCCCCCTCCTCACTCTGTCTCTCCTTCACATCTAATGCGCTCAAGCTGAGGACGAAATTGGACAGAAAGAAGGGGGGACTTTGCTGGACGATCCCAGAGTTGTTTTCTTCTATCCGGGACTGGCCACTAACCGAATTTCCCCTTGCCACAAGTGGATCATCGCAAGATCCACCTGCACTTTTGCTAGGATTGTTTTTCTCCTGCCTGCATCCCACAGGCACGTCCACCACAAGGTCCCTGATCGCCATCAGTGTGGGTAATACTTCTTATATCCGGACACCAAAGTGTTTCGACCTCTAAAATTCCGTCTGTCAGATGCGATACTCTTGCCAAGAGCAGGCCTGGAAGGACCTGCCATCAAGTGAGTTGTTGAGTTTCTCTAATGCAGTTCTCCTGTCCTCTTTATCTGGTGTCGATACGTGAGAAATTCTGGAGCTGGGGCAGGCTCTATACCTGATGTGACGCGCGTCTTTCCGAAGGAAACAAGGCGAGAGAGGCAACACTCAGTCCCCTAAAATACTATATGCAAAGTAGTAGCCTTACCCCAAGAGGTACAAGGTGTGGTTTGGAATCCCTAGATGAAAAGTGGGATTGATTAGTGGGGAGCAGGAGGATGTGACTCGGATGCAGATCGGCTTAGTTTAGGCTAAGGGAAGCTATATTTCATTCTAGAAACGGACCAAAAGTGTTATTCCACCACCGGACCCGTAAAATATTTATGGAATACAATAGCCTGACCCCAAACCCAGAGTGTCCAGGCCGCAACCAGTCCAATCCATCATCTGCCACCGATCATCACGTCATGATCTGAACGCACAGAAGGAACCAATCATTCCCTGACACACGCCAATTGGAAGAATCAACACTGCACTATCGGTCCTAAAAGTTTCGGCTGTATCCTGCCGCTACGCAACCACCCTCACGAATGTCTTGACAATTTTGTGTGTTTAAAAAATAGAGAGATTAGGTCCGGATTTTCACACGTCATGTGACAATTAATTCCGCTAATAACTCAGTGAATCGCCGTGAAAGGAACATGCCTTTCAAGCCAGCTCACAAGTCTTGGCGACGACCTGCACACGACAGTTGAGACCACCTCCCTTTCCTACTCCCCCTATCCTTTTTCCATCACAAGCCTAATTAAACTCTCTAATTAAACTTCGCCGGCAGCCCTCCTCTATTCGCTACCACATCGATGTACGCTCTCATGTCGTTTTTAATGCCTCTTTTGTTCCGAAACGCGCAGAACCTCCTCCCATATCAGATTTTCATTTTTTTTTGTAATAAAAGTCTGCGCATATTTGGGTCTCCTTGGCATCTTTTCAAGCCACTTCACTTGTGGAAAATGCAGAGAAAACTTTTTCTTCCTTCACGAATAATCCGTAATTTCAAATTCGGCAGGTGGCATTACGACAGAAAAGTCTCCGTCTCTCTGGAGGCTTGTGCCACTCTGTCTTAAGAACCGACGGAGAAGGCAAAATCTGTAATGCAGCGCTACACAGAAAATAAGCCTACTCTCTTCTCCCCTGATTTATTTATAACCAAAAGTGGTCTGTGACAGAAATTCCCCAGCCATGTTTAACCCTCAGGCCTAACAGATGTCGCATGGTCCTCCGCATTAAATCAAATGTCCAGCCAATTCCAACCCCACACTTGAAAATTTCCACAACAACAAATCAGGAGCCATATCTCTCGAAGAGGTTCTCCATCCACTTTGGACCAGGGTCCATTCAGCGTGTGTGCATGTAGTGGCAGTTGTAGTGGTAGGGGGGTGAAAGCCGTGGGGCATGAAATGGTGGTCGAGAGATAGGAAGGAAAGGGGGGGGGGGNTGGAGTAGAAAGAAGGGGGGGGGGGCTTTTGTAAACCATGAGGTTGATGAGGTGGGCTGCCCTGGCCAACCCGCACTTTCTGCCAACAGCCATCTCATCTCGAGCTCTTCTCTTACCCAGGCCTCCCCGATGCAACTGGGCGAAATCCACAGTAAAAGCTAATTCGCCTTCTTGGAGAACAACCGGCTGTTACTAGCTGACCTCTGGGCCTTAATCACCGTTTCCTTTAATGGGTCCTTCCCCGGACTATGTGTAGAAAAAAAAGGTCTATCGGATGAGGCCTGAATTGTATGGACCGAGGAACCGCGGTATACGACGTATTTAGTTGGGTCCACGTACCTAAAGGACCTGTGCCGTATTGGAAGAGGGTTGTTGGAAGGAAGCGAGATGACTTGGTGCTAGATGGGGCAGAGAGAGAGAGAGTGGAAAAAAGGACAAAAAGGAAGGGACTTGGGTTGCCCTGAAGAGCTCTTTTCCTTCAGACTGGAAAACTCTCATCTCAGGGTCCACTTCCATTCCACTCTGATTTCCAGGTACACAGAAAAACGTCGCTTTCAATCAATACGTCCGCCTGCTTTCGTCTCAAATGCTAATGATTTCCCCTCATTTCATTTCCTCAAAAAAAAAATAACAATAATAACAAATCAACACCAAAGGTATTAAAGGCTGATCAACACATATGAGAGTACATACAAAAACAACTTAATAACTAGTTAGCAACCCTTTGATAAGGACCATGTTGTTTGTCCTTTGCCACCAATTATGCAGCCTCCGCCCCTAGTAATGGTAGTAATATTACGGGTCACGTCCGTGTTTGGGTCATGATTTGGCCTTAACTCGAATGTTTTTTTCCCCGCCTAGAAATGCGCCGCAGTGCAGTGTGCAGTCGAGTCCTGCTGCGAAGTCGACGTAACAAATGGCAGAAAGGTGTAGCTGAAGGGACGGTGTGTAAATGTTCGGTTGGCACGGACATGCGGATTCTGCCCAAACCTAATGCGGGGGCTGGGTCATTTGGACGCAGTTACGCTCACTTTATCACTGGAAATGACGCAACCGGCTGATATCACCTGGCGAAAGGCCAATACCTTCTACTTTCCCACCCTTAAAAAAAGCTAGAAAGCACTATCCCCCCTACCAAACTTTATAGACTTGCAATATGAACGGAGCTAATGAAAATGACGCCACCAAAACCTGTTGTCTGCAATTTGAAGCCGTAATGTAATTAGAGCCAAGTGGGCCCCCAACATTAAGATGTCATTTGGAGCTCTTCGTGGGTTGCCGGGAGGGATGGAGGGTTCCCCCAGAAAATAAAAAAAGAAGAAGACGGAAGAAGCCCAGGGATGTTGTGGTAATTGGAGACATTAAATCCACCTAACTTTTCTGCCCAGGGAAAGTGTTGCCGACTCATCCTAATGACGCCCCAATTTGTCTTAATGGAATAAGTTGGTAATTGTGATGTAAAGGGATAGGCAAAATGGTCTAAATCACAGTTTTCTACGCAAAACAGCATCGGAACACCCATACAAAGTTGGCCAGCCGGTTTCTAAAATAAAACAATGAGCCTTACCCCGCAATTTGCATGATTCCATTATGCAATGGTATAAAGTGTACTTTACCTGATGCATAGTACATGTATTTAGTTGGCGATTCCACGCCTAAACCCTCGGAAACTTGGCCTCAAGTCGCCCCCCTAATTTAATATAAACACGGCTTTTGCATTTAAGGCCACCATCATAATTTCATTTTCCATTAAGTTTGGGTTTATTAATGGGTTAACCCCTCGGTTTCCTCGCTTCCTTCCTCACCAACTAACGAGATTGTCGGTGGGTGGGTGGGTGGGAGGGTGGAGATGAGAGGATGGTAGAGGGCAAGGGGAGGAAAGGAGGTGGCATCCGGAATATTGGAATTTTATGCTGCTTCTCTTCTGGGGATTTTGTTAATTAACGCTCACTTGCATTCCAAACGGATTCTTTTGGTCGGAGCTAGAGACGAGTTAAGTGGGGCATTTTTGGGATGCCTTTGAAGTGCACGAAAGGCTTGTTAGCGCACCTTAATAACGCTTGCCTGCCACATACCCAACCTACCCACACAGATTTGCAATCTCTGTTAAGGAACTCGCCTCCTTCTATTGGAAAAGGCGGCAGACTTCATCCTTTTTGGTATTGCTGAAAAACCTGATACCTCACGCCTATCAACTCCGATCCACTGTATCAATCACTGTCCGTATTAATTTCCCAGGGTTTAGCTGGGTATGCTATCTGACGTTTCTGTTTCGCTTGGCCTACTTATATGAAGACTTTTTTATGGGCGTGGTTACGAGTCCGGAACAGAAAGATCAAGTGCTGAAATGATAGCCTTGGAATCATCTCCACAATGACCTTACCACCAGACTTTTATAGCATTTTGAGTTGTTTCCTTACATTTATCACTTTCCGGCCAAAACACAGACCCACTCATAAAAAGGGATTTTATAAAAAACTGCTGGCTACTACGTACCGTATTATATGAAGAAATGTATGCCATTTCTTGCACATTAATTATTTATTTATTCATTTTAAAAACGGAGTCATCCACTTCGTCAAACAATAACAAACCAATTTTTCAGTCAGATTGGAAAGCAACTCTTAAGCGGGGGATATCAAAAATTAGCCCCAAATTTGCCATCCCATTGACCCCAAATGAGGTCCGTCCAAAAACCAACCAGTGACCGAAATGGCTCCATCCTTCTGGGAGACTGCTTAAAAATTAACTGAGCGAACGATGACGGGACTTTTTTCGTCGTCGTTCCACCGCCTAAACTTTTTCCTCTGGCCCTGCAACCTCCGATGCAAGCCAAAATTGATCCTGCGGGGAGGGTTTGGGTTGAAAAGAGAAGAGACAAAAGGGCGGACCACAAAATGAAGCTGACGACTTTCTTTTTTCGCCCCCTCCCGAGACTTTTGGGGGCCTTCCACTTGCAATTTGCCCCCTTCCATTTTAATGAGCGCCCATCAGGATGAAATTCGTCCCATGAGCGGAAAGGAGAGCTGTGTACACAACTTGAGGTGTAAAGACTTCCCTTTTTTCTTTTCCAGCAAGTGCATGCGTGACGTCCGAAAGTGTTTCCTTTTCGTCTCCGGCCTTCATAACCAAGCCGGCGCCCATTAAGGCCCATTTGTATTCATTGAGGTCCCTGAATGGCGCCAAAAAAGGGTCATGTTCCCTCCCAAACAACTGTCGCCAATAAGAGTTGCGAAGTTCCACTTTTCGTAGCCTCATAAACTTCATCTTAAATATGTGCGTCGAGAATTGCATCAAGGAGCCGCACTTGAATTCTATTTACTTATGTGATGAGTTTTTGTATATAGCACGGCCAACAGTTCACTGTATGCAATTTTGAAATTACATTACATAAAGAAAAATGTGCTTCATTTTAAAATTTTCTAATTGTTAAAAAAAACTAGGCAATCACTATCATGCTGTAGCATTAAGAGGATTGGCTCCCAGAAATTTTCACGTGAATCAAGCCAATCTGGAGATACTCAATGGCATCGTCATCTTTCTTTACGATTCGGCACGTAAAAGAAACCGATCGTCTCGCAGCCCGAGTATTGAACCATTAAAACACGGCAATTCCTCGCAAAGATTGCGGATAATGTTATTACCCCCTTCTGAATAATTCATCTCGAGTCTCTTTCAGCGCCACCATTTAGACCATCTCATCAGCCAGTTTCGATAAGCAAATGTGTATGGCCCGGTCCAATTCGCAAAATTGTGGCCCCTGCTTTGGTAAAAAAAAAATGAAGCAACTTCGCCGCCATATCAAATAAAAAGCAAACTTTTTTCCCTCCAAAATATGCCACGACACCCATCGACATTATGCAAAACTGGTCATGACTGCAGACTGTAGGGAACAGTGTTACGCGCAGTTGTAAGTGGTAGCTAGAAGGGAAAAAAAGTGGTGGGGCATGTGGTCGAAGTGGAAGCGACAGGGCGTGGTGAGAAGCGGCTTTTGTGGTCTGGCGAAAAGTGTCATCCAGGAGGGCAAATTAGGTTTGCAGCGTGCTCAAGCTCCTCTCATCTATCGACTGTCTTTCGCTCCTTCAACACTACCAGAAACAGCAGCGTCTTTCAACTTTCAAGTAAAAAATTTCAATTCAAAAAAAGCCATCTTAGAATCACCATACTTTCTGAACACTACACTTGATAAAGTCAGCGCTATCTTTGAGCCCAAACATGTAAAGCGTATGATAATAGCTATCCTCCCAGCCGAAAAAAAAACACACGAAACGGCGCAATAAACCGGGCTGAAAAGAAAAGCCAAAGGAGCCTTCTTTAATCTCTTTTCAATCTTGTTTGCGTCCTCAATAGCTCCCCCCAAAAGAGCTTTGCCGTTGGACTCAAATGGTCCATGAAGGATTCCCAGGCCTGATTCGTATACACGTAGAGGGCCATCCGTTAAAATAGCCCTCTTCACCTCAGGGTTTTGATCAGTTCGTCTATCACCAAAAAGTTTTGGCCCTTGTTTTCTCTAATGGCTGGCTCAGAACAATCAACCCTGCAAGCACCAACCTTTTCGACATTTGGCTCTTTTTCTTGGAAAGCGCCAAAATTGTTCCGAAACTCAGGCTGGAGCTTGACTTATTTATGAGTCCAGGAATAAGGAGGCGAGAAAGGTAATGGCTGAGAGCTGGTATTATTGTTATTATTCCAGCTCCGTAATGGGCAACTTGAGAAGAGGGAGGGGCCAAGAGGCTTTTGGGATGGGGCTCCGGAGGCTGTGCTTTGGGCTCCGGGGAGCTCCGGAAATGAAACGGTAAACGGTCGTGTGCGGAGGGAAAATTCACTTAGGAGCTAGTTGGGAAAATTCCATCCGAGAAAGTGTTGCTCGGTTTGTTTTTGTTCAGGCAACGGTCCAGTTACAAACAGTTGCTCTACAAGTGTATCACCGAAAAAAAAATGTAGCGTGCATAAATTATACATGCTGCAGCACAAAGTGTTGAAATGATGCTCCATCATGGCCTGTGCTATTATTGCGGCCGTCCATTTTTCCCGTAGTGGAATGGGCGTCTTTGAATTATCCATTGCGGCGGCGCTGATATTTACTGAGCCATAAGCGGCCCGGTCCCCTGCCGGAAAATCCGTTTAAAAAGTCCTCCACAAATGTCATTCGTTTGCATCTTGCGTCTCTTGAAAGAAGGCTCCCGAGGCTTTTTCCTGAGAGGGAAGATTTTCTTTTTCACATGTTTGCGTCTTTTCCCTTCCTAACCAAGAAAAGTTTTTTTTTGGGGGGGGGACCAATTTATGGCGCTAGCAGCGCCTTCTGGACTAATGATTCAGCTCAAAAGTTGCTTCAAGACGCTTATCAATCATGTTGCAGCAAGGCACAAAAAGGTTTATCAAACATGCAGCACCACAAAGTTTATGCAGAGTGTTGGAAGAAGAAGAAGAAAAAAAAAAATGCAGGTCTGAAGATTCGTATCGAACGTGTTGGCTGCAAGAATCTGTGTCATCTGAGTCACGGAATAAAATGAATAGGGTTAACTTTCTGGAGAGTATTAGGCTGTTCCTGAGATCTATATCTGATCGTGACAAAATTCCTACGTCAGTTAAAACCAACATTTTTCAACTTAATCTTCGTGAATGATTCTACTCAAGAGCCTTTCGATCATAATGCGTATTTATGAAGCCATGTATAATATTCACATTTAAGAATTTTCCAGTCGCTTCATCAACCACAGAATGTCAAATTCTGAGCTAGCATGTTTACGTCATGTTTCCGTGGCAACAGCACGTTGGGTATTAATAGGATTTAATTGAAGTGCGGTACAGTACCTCCGACCCTTGGGTTGTGCATAGATAAATCAGGTTCGGTTAATAATAGGAATAATAGCCTGTACATTCTTCGGATAAAAGTTGGCAAATCCGTCAGAGAATTAAATAATAAGATAGGTTCTTAATATGCAAAACAAAATCTAATTCAAGCTGATAGAGTATATGATGCGGAGACCCAAACTCGGGGTATAAGCAGCACACTTGACTTAACATTCCCTCAGTTTGATTTCCCATGTGAACAGGAGGTATAGCCCGGGTGGATATGCACACAGGTATAGTAAAACCACAGTTTTTGCCTGAATGCCCACTTGCTGCAGAGACCACGGAAAAAAAACTTGTTACAAATCACTCCATATAAGCACGAGTTTATATGTGATGAATGATGCAGCTTATACTGTGTATACTATTATAGATGAACGAAAGGCTGTAGACAAAAGCTCCCTCTCATCAACCCCATGCACTGGTTGCGGTAAAGTAGATCACGCACAACAGGGTCGCCTACCCAGATCCGTTCATATCCAATATCCGATATTCCTCATTAAAAGGGCTTATAATCGGCAGTAATGGAATAATTAGCCGCACAAAAGGCAGCATTTTTCCAAGGCGACTTGCATGACGAGCAGGTGATTCAATTAGCACGTGTTATCGCACGAACCGCGACGCTGCGGTACGTCCCTGTCCAATGACGCAGAATGTAGTGTATACATGCTCCATACAAAATCCGCAATGACTTTTCTTTGCACTCTGCATTTGAAGCACGCCTCAGCCGCTGGGAAAGCAGCACGAAATGAAAATGCCACCGTGTAACATTTCCATTCTTGGGCGTACGTGGACCACGCCATCCTGGACACCATTTACGAAGGCGAAATGAAATGTCAAAGAGGCGACGAGGAGGCGACCTCTCCGACTAAATGAGCCTCCCCAATGTGCAAAATTAATTCTGGGAGCCCACCATTCGCGACAACAAAATTGCACGCCCACCACCTCTTTTGGAAGTCACTTTGCACCCTTGACGCATACTGAAAACTCATATATTCCGGTTCTTAGAGATGGGCTCATACATGGCTACCTCCGCCTCTCCAAAAAAAGAGACTCTAGAGGTAACCTGAGTCAAAAAAGGAAAAGAGGTGGAGCTGCTGGGATCTCTGTTATCCACCGTTAAAGCAGGGTGTTCCCTTGTGAAGGAAGGCCGGGCCGCTGCCAAGTCTTTTGTTATGTAAAAGCGGAAACCCTATATCTTTTTGCGGAGAAACTGCGCTACCTACCGAGCTCCCAAGAATGGAGGAAAAGTACAGTGCCCTGAACATGCAATCAGGCTTGACAGTTTTCCTTTTCAGAGCTCACGCAAGGTATGAAGATGATTTCAAGCTCGTGCGGGTACCGTCGCCGCTAATTTAAAATAAATCCACATAATCCTGTCGTACCACACACACACACCTACCACCTACACCTACACACACAGACACCACAGGGCAGATTCGCCGAGGTGTGAAGGAGACAGGAATGTGGCTGCGGTTGGCTTTTGTGCTGCCAGGGACAAAAGGAAGCCGCTCAATTCCGACACCAATTTTCCGGCCGGTTATATAGAGCCCACTAACTAATTCGGGATAAGATCTGGAGCAGCTGACCACACGGGGGCAAGTCACCCGGCTGACCGCTCCACTGATTCATGGTACAAACAGAAACCCGGTTCAAAGCAGGAGTCATTACGGCTAATGAAGTTAATTCCAACTTCAAATAAACTATTTTCCGCGACGCTGTATTTCTACAGGGATGATGATGCCGACAAACATTTTAAAATACAGAGGTGTCGATTACTTTACAACATTATTGCCAGTCTGTAGATTCCTCGGAATATTGGAAAATGCAGCGGTTACTGAATATCCCTAATGTGATTAACCCAGCATCCAGGCAAAAACATGAGTGCAATATCCGATACATAAGTTAACATAATATTTCCCTTTTCAACACCACCGTACAGTGCAAATTATAGTTTTGCATAACGCACCTGCACCAAAACACTACCAATTTCAAGGCCAGAAACGTTAGGCAAAAAAAAAAGCAGGCGTCCATAGCGTATCCATGCAAATGGGTGCCAGGGAGAGGAGAGCCAAAGTAAAACAAAAACAGTGAGAAAAAAAAAGAGGACCTGGCGGCAACAATGACAGATAGGCGCGAATGGCTGCATATTCGGTGTCTGCGGAATAATGGAGGCTTATAATGGGCGGCGGGGGCTAAATCCCCGTTGGTCCCGGCCTGGTTATTTGGGGAAAGGGCATCGGGGGCCTGCCTCGGGGCTCGTTATCTACTGTGGTGGGGGGGGGGGGGGNCAACCGGGTCACCGCTTTTCTCCATTCAATTGCCACTACCACTACTCTTGCGGGCTATTTTCTTCCCCCCCCCCCCTCCTCCGACCTATACCCTCCGATTAGGAATGACTAACAAGCGAACTCGTATATCGGACACACGGTACCAATAGATTTCGAGTGGGGGACCATTCCTGCCAATTTGCCTGGTACTGTACGGTCCTCAGGGATAGAAAAAAACTTCAGTGAAACATAGGTCGGACGATTGAAATTTTTTTTTATCGAGATGGATCAGGTTTTAGTTAATAAGGGCACGTCCGCAGATACGCGGGGGTGTAAACACAATTTTCTGGAGGCGACGGTGGAACGGATGTCGCCATTTCATAAGGCTTCTTGGGGGCCATGTTTACAGGCCGACAAAATTGGTCGCCTTCAGTACACACTGCCGACGAGAAGGACTAGAAAACACATTTCGGACTTACGAAGACGACGACGACGAAGAAGAAACCAGGACTCTTCTTTTTTTCCCCCTTCCTTGGCACTCGGAAGGAAACGGATAGAAGAAGAAGAAAAAAAAATTACAGGTAAAATCCGGCCTGGAAATTTCAATCGCACTGGAGTGTCGATGGTGGGAAAATTCACAGTCCAAGATCTATCGACCGAGATGGGATTTTTTTTCCCCTCTTCTCTTTGGTCGATACCCTTTTTACACCCGGTGTAAAAGGGGGGGCAGGTGTTGGGACCATCCTGCCGTGTCGCAAAGCTCGCAAATTAATGTTCCAACAGACATGACCCAACACGTGAAAATCCAAGCTCCCTACGATTCGTGAATAAACCAAAGCTCACAGAAGCCATTTGAAATCCTTTACCAAAACTGTAAAAAGTAAATGGTGTAAGCAGTCACTATCCCATGGGAACACTACATAATGTGATTATTAATAAGTCATAAGAATACTGTAGAGTATTATTAGACTCACGAGGTCATTTTGCTGTTCGTTTCAGTAACACTTGGAAAGATCCTGTTAATTATTGCACAAGTTGTACTGTAAATGCCTCAAAATATTTTTCTTGAAACATGATGTGTCCGACATGTAGGAGGCTAGGCTGGGTTAAAGCCACGACTTCTATTTCCAAATGACATTTCAGTAAGACGTCTTCTCTACATGAAAATTAGCGGGTGTGTGTCAGACGCGTCCAAATTACCGTCCTCCTAAATTTGCCCTCAGGTTAGGGGAGGACTTGAGCGCTGAACTTCCTCGTCATTTCCTATGGGATGTAGCAAACTACCGCCTTGACGACTTATTACAAGTGACGGGTTTCGGACAGCGGAGACTTTTGCTGCGGCTTGCGGCTCTTCATGTCGCACGCTCCGAGGATTGCCCTGAATTACTTTAATTAAGGGGGATGTACTTTGGAGCAAACCGACGCCAAGCATTTGACCTGACCCTACCTTGGTATCAAAAGGACACCTCACATTCTAGATGCGAACTCCATTTCTTTTGTTGGAATCCACCCCTTTCCTCCTTTTTTCTGGAAAGAAGTTAGACCCCTTTTAATAAATTTACTGCGCCCTCGGGCAGCCCCCCAGCAGACACCCTACCAAATTAACGCTTCCAGTGTAGAGGCGGCCCCGCTTTAATATACTACATGTACTTGGGGAGAGCCTTTTGGCAATTGAGAAAGAGAACTTGTGGCGGACCCAATTGTCGTCCTTCTTCTTGCGGTGAGGGAGGATGTAAGGGCCAATTGCACTAATGCGCTGAGAGACTAATCGAGTAGATCTCTGGGGCGGAAACACTCTGGGTTTAAGTCCGATTCTTCGTCATTTTTCCTGACGCCACTTCATTTCAAAATGGAGCATCTCGTTAACTAATAGCTTGCTCAACTCGAAATGGGCATATTCCGCAAAATTTTGCACTAAAATATATGTAATAAAAGAACTAATCTTCCAAATGTACCTGCATATCGAAGCAGAATTTTTGGCAACAATTGATTAGCACGTTTCAAAAAAATAGCAGATTTCACATTAACTAATGTGAGTTGCCCAGCTGGATGCTTCCGTTTAAATCGTGCGAAAAATCGCAGATTTTATTACGCAAAATTTCCCTGCCTAAAACGTGCATGCCACGTGCCAAGTAGGTGGAAATACCGACCTTTTATCCCAAGAATGACCCGCCGTGTCAGTCGGCGATGTTGCCTGGGGGTCACCCCCGGCTAGTGACCTGACTCTACAGTCCGGGCAAAGACAAACCTCCGTCCCTTATATTCGGGCCCGTCCGAACCGTATAAGCGCCACGGTCCCACTGGCTCGAGCGCCAAAACTGCCCGCCAGCTTCCGTCTCCCTAAACTGCCAGACCTGGAAATAACTCGCTCACCTAAAACCCAACCCCTAATAGTACCCAGGATTCCTCGCATTACTGCATGCGCACTGACAGGTTTTAGCAAGAGCGCAAGTTGGGAGGGTGCACAAATATTAGTAATAGCACTAAGGCGTTGCTTACATTGATTACTCTGTACTGTAGCATTTCCACCTCGAAGCGGAATTTCTCCGGTGGTAAAACTTTGTCTGCGGGTGGTGTTCTGGAGGATGGTGAAAATAAATCCGGGCCTAATGCAGGGTGCTGGTTGGAAAAAGAATGTTCTTGATACGGCAAGAAGTAGTGGTGCTAGTTTTAGAGTGATCCATTTATCTCTTCGCATTGTGGGTCCAGCTTTTTGGAAGGTGGCGACAGCAAGAGAGATGGTGGGAGGAAAAAAAGCTCAAGGCCTGGAATTAATGAGCTTTCACTGTGACTCCGTCCATTTTTAGTGGTTCTGTCACCTCAAATAGGACGCTTGGACATATAACTAGATGGGAGTTGACCAAAAAAAAAACAACGCGACCGCAATTGTTAAAATCAATTTGGCGCCGCAAGTTTGGAAATGTAATAATAATTGTACTAGACAGACCAATTTGACTCTTTTTTTTCCACACCCACTGTCCCACGGGTGCTGTATTGGTTTTCCGTGTCGTGCATTAGTGTCCACACGTTTTTTCCCCGTCCCCACAAAACATCAACGGGATTAAAGTCAACAATCGCTGATTGTCGTAATTGCCGCGATTACACCACCACCATAGCTATTACCACCTTCCCCCCCAGAAATTTACCGGAGCATTATCGACACAACTCGGCCTTCTGCATTTTTAATAAATTACCCAATGCGACGCTAGCGAAAAGCAAAAAAAAAAAAAAAATCGCAAATTCCGCAAGTTTCCTTGGCGACTGCGGCATCCCACACGGCCCGGGTATAATAAGAGAGAAAAGGGAGCTTGCTGGGTTGGGATGCTGGGAGGGATCCTTTTAATTAAAGCAGTGGAAAGATGAGGAGCAAGCAGGTGGCCACTCTTTATTTATTCCTTCTCTTTCCCAGAATCCCCCCCTAGTTTGATTAAGGCTCGCGTCACGTCTCGACAATATTTCCCATTTGACGCCAATCGGCAAGCGCGCTCCAGCTGGATTATACTGCAGTGTTAGCCCGTACCCTACCTGAATCCCCAAATATCTTAAAGTGATATAAATACCTGATTTAAATTATATAACACTTAAAGGTGGATGGGCCGAATTTCGAAAATTTCTGGTATGATTAAATGAATTGTGAGCCAAAGTTGGGAAACATGTCAAAATGCAGTGCGCCTAGAGTGCTCGCAACACAGCCGCACAAGAGAGCCGCATGGGTTACCCGCACGTCAGGATGAGTCGACAGGGTGAGGAAATGAGTGTGCTTGCCAGAGAGGCATGTCAAGAGAGCATGAGTCACCCCTTGGTAAGACATATTACCAGTCGGAAACAGCTGGTACTGATGGGGGATCCATATCAGGTCCACCCAAGTAAGAATCGGCCCTTGGAAGTTCGATTTTTTTTAAAAACATCCTATTGTGAAATGGAGTTGGGCCACAAATGCCCCCAAGGTGGGCCTTAGTTCGGGAGAGGCCAATTTGAATCCGTGCCCGGTAATGAAGCGGCCGAGTGGAGTTCTATCTCCGATAGGTGCCGGGGCTAACGGCTTCTTCCGGCTAATAAGACCGATGCGGGCCCTGCCTTATAATCACCTGACGACCCATAAATTCCGTCCTCTAACCGACCCCTGTCCAAACATTATGCTTCCGTAATAGGGCATTTCACCTCGTCTCGTCCTGACGAATGGCGCGTCTGGGCACATATAAATCCATATTCCTACCTTCCCCTCTACTTCAACTCTTTTTATCGTTTCATGAAATGAGGCCTTCAGGGAACATAGTAGGAAACCATATTGCGGATATTACCTGAGCCATTTTGAGTGGCAAGTATTTCAAGAGTGGCATATACCTCATACAGTGCTGCAAGTGTATTAGCAACAAACTTACATGTTAAAACTATGGGGAAAATACTGGACAATCAGTTGGCAGAATCAGCACGATTCGCCAGTTAACCCCTGGTAAGAAAAACAAACAATAACTTTTATGGAACTTGGCCCAACAACAGTGGTCATATTGACAGATCATGCTAGTATTGCATTATTCCTGTTCCTCTTTGCTTCATAGCATTTTTATTAGTCGCCACTCGAGAGTGGTCGCACACACAGTCCACACAAAATTGAGTTAATTAAGTCCAGTATTTGCGCAGGGAAATATCCTGCCACTTTCCCCATGTCAAATCATTTTAACTTTTGAATGTGGCAACAGAAAGCGGCCAAATATTTTCAGAGCAGGCGCATCACAATCATGAGGTTAATTTATGATCTCTATATTGCCTATATCATCACATTTCCTTGTGCATGAGATAGACAGCGTAAGTTAAATCACAAATCTGAAACAAGCTAAATCTGGAAAATCACTACTTTGTGCTGATTACTGGGAATAATTATACGCTTCTGTAAAGTAGACATCGCCTGATGCGTCTTGGATAGACGGAAATGAATCCCAAATTTGTTGGGAATTTTGACTCCTCCGAGAATTTCCGAAATATCAAGGATGAATGTGACGTTTCCGCGGAAAATTGCGGAATTCCCATTAGAACTTGGTGTCCCGGGTACATATCTGCAAGATTTCCTTGTAGTGTGGCGCACTTCCCCCACTTCCTCCCCCCGATGACTTCCAGAGGCCTTATATCATCTCATAGACAAGCCAACATAATAATGGCCCTTTTGGGGATTAAGAATCTTCCGTGAGCCGCAATCCCGCCGAGAATATTCCTTGGCAGAGGGCTTATCAGTAGCTTCACAGGCCACTGCTTTTCGCCACGGGAGACTCCCTCCAAAAGTTTTTACCCTGCCAGCCCAAAACTTTTTGATTCAGAAGGGATGGAAACTGGAGCAGCATATTTCTTTAAGAAACTTGCCGAAATAACCCCGATGGAAAATATTCTTTATCGTAATAAACCATCTCGCAATTTTTCATAATTTCACCGTCAAGTGCTCGAGTGCATTAATTTAAATTAGTCTGAGTGGAGGTCCTAATTATAGGAGTTCATCCTATAGTTGGCCTGAATCGACACCCTGCAGCTATAGAACAACAAGTACAAAAAAAACGCATGCACTACAGCAATGTAATGGATCAGCGGACAATGTTTCTGCCAAGCGGAACTCATTTTGTCCGCCTCTGACAAATGCACCCCCTCTGGGTGACTTATCTGAGGTCTGAACTCGGATTCGATATTGCGTCTCACTTTTATTTTTCTGAGGGTAGGTCCTCTCTCTGCGGAGCTTTGCCAATAATTCTCATCTACGACTACAAGTGTTTTGGGAGGAGGAGACGCTCTATTTTTTGTCCTATTTTTTCTTACATGTAACCGACATTATTTTTTTCGACCTGTCGTTAAGATGGCCACTGTGGAATACCCAAATTGCAGATCGAACTCGTTAATTTTTTTTTGCGACCTGAGCTGGGTGGTGGGAGAGAAGCGGCACTCGGTTCATTTCCTGAATGCCCCTCATCATTTCCAACGGAGGAAATTGCTCGCCTGTGTCAATATGAAGCCTCTAATTTCTCATGGAACGTGGTCCACCTTCGCAACCTTCCCCCGCCCGCCGGTGATAAAATGTGGGAAATTCGTAGAGGCTAATAAAATGTAGTGCTCGGGGAAAGTTAATCATTTTTTTTTTGTGGGATATAGGAAGGACTCGACTGGATCGAGTTATAATTCGGCTGCACGAAAGGCGATTGTTGCAGTGTGTGACGTGAGCAGCGTGTGCGATGAGAGATTGACAGTACCTTTATTTGATGGAGCTTGACCCGCACGAACTCTGCCCTGCTGGCCTGGTCGGATCCAACCACAGGAAACGACCCCACATACTGCAATGGAAAATGTTTATTATTAGAAAACTACCCGCATTTTCATGACTGACGTGTGACACTCGTGGAATTTTACATACAATCATCTTTGAAATAAGACCTTGCCAGTTAGTGAGTTGCAGGTGGTACTATGAACGAGCTATCTTTACTTTCAATTAACCTAGTTTGGCAGACCATGGAAGTATGTAGTACAGTAGGTCTACTGAGCATATCACATCGCCTGCTGTGTTACGCGGATTGATTGCAGTGAAAGTGGTGACACTTGATTGCAAGGTCATTTTCCAATGGAATATTATCGTTAATTAATACCCTACTGATAACCAAGTAAATACTATAGAATCACAGTTTAACATGGACATTGATAATATGGAATAATATTACAAGTCATGATGGTTGCATGCCCTGCTGGGAACAAATCTGTTGGGAACATTTTGTTGTCAGTATCGCGTGGCATAATTCCTCATTTACTTTGATGACGAGGTACGCTCATTGCTCAGTTCACATATACATCCGTGTATACCGCACGTCAAGCATGATGGCAGTGAGTTACATACATTGTCAGAAAAGTCATTAAATGTTCCAACAACATGTATAATTTCATGACAGTAGCGCGAGTCCGCGAATTTCAGCTGTACTGTACGAGGAGAAGCGTGGGTATCGTACCAGCAGTGTGAGCCAAATGTTGAAACATGCTGCATATTATACAGCAACTTTTCCTTTCTCTATTGGCATGAAATATTTTTGCAATGTTGTCAACAACATCAACAAATGCCATCAAACTCCGAGCCGCCCCTCTAATGTAAGTATGTCATTATTTTTATGCAATTTGGGTGCTATTCTACACTACACTGTCGCGAAGGAAAAATGCGCTCATAAATCGCAGTTAGTGTAATTCCACGATTACTTTCTCCACTGGGCTCACACTCTTGGCGCCGAAATGGATGAGCACATCATTATCACCGTAAATGCCCAAAGCCTTACAAAGACGATATTAGAGTGGAACCAGGATTATTCCACCAGCATGTGCAGCAGGCGGAATTACCGCCACCTCACTTTCCCTGTTCCCCGATGCACGCATCAGCTGGCAGCAAGGTGTTGGTTCAAACTTTTTTTTAAAAAAAGAGACTCATGTAATTATTCAGATTGATTACTCCAAGTACTCGGAGCAAGAATAACCATCACGAATTCATGCTAAGCCGAACTCATTATCCTCAGGTCATAGGAGGTACATGTAGACTCCAAAAATTTTCTCAAACATTCTCCGGCAGCACTCAGAACTCTTAATTTGCCGTCACTCAAAAGCACATCTTTCCTCCAGCCGTTTAGTTCACCTCTCAAATACTATTAGCAGAAGTTAAACATAATGATGAGCTTATTCTTCCCCCACAAACTTCATCAACATATACCGAGCATAAATCCTTCCTCAACCATTGGCTCCTGACTACCCCTCTCCACAACCCTTGCCTTGAAAAGCATGGCCTGAAAAGTTAAGACCAACTTGCGTTAATCGCTTTTAGGGAGGGAATGAAATAACCCTTCGCAGTCTTAGTCTTCCAACGTAGGGTCTACAGGAAACTATATGAGAAAGGCCAACACTAATCATGCCTGACACCATCTATGGTCGACCTCTTTTGCATAACTGCGGCAGGAAATTAAGTGCGAATCCGCCCAAGTTTTCGCGACAAAAGGGGGGTCTCGGGCAGTTTTTGCCAAAGCTCAGGGATTTTCCAGAGGATAAAAAAGAACTGATAATCAATAGGGCAAAGGAGTTTCTACCCATAAGTTGGGGCCGTTGGGCAGGTGCAACCAACGCCGAAATCTTTAGCGATTCGCAATGAGTTGCAGCCAGTGCAATTCAGACAAATTGTTTTGCTGTTTCGTGCTGGAAGCTGTTAAACCAGAGGATGATAAATTCTCAGGTGCGAAAATAACCAACAGTTAGTGTTGCACTTTATACTTCGGACCTTGCCTTTTATTTGTAGCAATAGCTACGCTTTAAATTATAACACATGCATATCTAGGTGACCTCCTTCCTTGATCATCATTTGTTGAAATATAGTGTCGTATCCTTTCAAATAATATTAGAAACATCAGTTTCATATCACAAATGTAAATTAAAATCAACAATGTGCCACTTAAAATTTGTGCCTCGTCTATACCATAACAATAAAAATAGACTCAATATCTGCATTTTCCCATTGCTTCCTTCTGCAGTTATGAAACGGCTCAACGGAATTGAAAAGTAGTAAACATTTCTCTTTTGCAATTGTATATTTGCTTCCTACAGAGACCTACAGTATGATGTACTTTCTTCCAGCAAAAAATTGTAGCCAAGGCAAAATTTGATTTCTGCAACCTCCCTGCACCTTACCTTCAGGCAGATATGCATCATATTTCCTTAATACATATTAAATATCGCGAACCTTGATCAATTTCATACGCAACAAAGGAACCCTATAATGCGAAACTAAACACGTGGCCTCCTTTACGTGCCCATGAGAAAATATCAAATAATTACAGACCGGTTCAGCTATCAGAAAGATAAGGGCTCTAAAAAAATCAATAGTGTGTGTTCAGATTGGAACAACTTTGCTCACATATCTACACACATCTTTCCAGTTATTAACTCCCTGTCTCACATGGCAGTTATAAATTCCTACATAAAATACCGCAAAAGGTGCAAGATTCGGCCTGGGTCATTCATTTTCACCGGCCAGAAAAACACGCCGTGATCTAATGGCGGGCAAGAAACGGGGCGAGCCTTGTGCCGTCACACGGATCGGACACGCAATCAATCAAAAGTCCAAAGGAAGTAAGGGTGGGCCCCCAGACGGAGGCAGAAAAGAAACCCCGAGGGTCAGAGAGCAAACATCCAACCCCACCAACCCTCTGATTTCACAATCGATGCTCGACTTTCTCTGTACAACATGGACCTTCAGCATCAATTTCAACAATTTAAAGTTTGCGGCACATGACCAATTTCGGTGCACTACACCACCAGGCACAGACTTTGTAACGAAAAGGGGCAAAATCTAATGAAGTTGTAATCAAGTACTGCATTAATCCACCTTCAGCAATAATGAAATGGAAGCCTCGTCTGTTTCATCCCTCCCAGCAATCTAATAGAAAAGTTAGAATCATCTTGGGGTCCCCTAGCAAGTCCTACCTTTTTTTTCTTCTTCATTCCTTTCCCTCTCCAAAAGGGCTTCCCATTCCTAATCAAAGCCATTATTTGCGGGGATTCAATTTGCCCACCGGAGATATGGGGCTGCCCGGATTGAGTTGCTTCCCCCTCCTATTTAGAAGGGAAAAAAATGAGTTCCTAAAAACAACCTTGCTGGTATATTAAATTTGGTGGTTTAATATTAATGCCTGCACCATGTAGGCCTATATAGATCTGGTATAGACTAACTGAAATTATGCGTTCGCTGCTCTTGCTGCTTTTTTTTAAATTGCAAATTTCGGTTATAAATTCATATTTATATTGTATTATTAATTTGAAATGATCAGTACGGTAGTGAGTAACCGAATAATATATACGGTAAAGCCAGTTCATATCCAACACGCCCGCCACCTAGTGAGAGAACACCCAAGCCCACAGGATTGATCGGGCTTGGGGAGCGTACGAAGCTGCCATGTTGCGGAAGATTCAGAAAGCATTTTCGCACACGTGTTGTAGTCCCGCGAACTTTTATAGGGAACATTATAAAAATTAATCGTGCGCTTTATGGGCTATCTAATTGTCTCCCGAGTTAACTATGGCAGGTGCTGCGTAATATTAATTACGCTATTAACCTCGTTTCTAGGAGGTGGTAGTCCAACTGTATGTGACAGTATACAGTGTGACCTGTCTGTAACGGAACCTGGATTTAGCGGAAATCTGCCCGTTACAGAACAGTGTATACCGTGGAATGCCTATACAGCTAGAGAAAATGCCCATTATTTACCACTGTCACAAAAATTAAAATTATTCCAAGTTCCTAGCACATTCTGTGGCCATTTTAAATGCGAAAAATAGCATACGCAGAGAACAAGATAGGCTATATAAAAACTGAGCTTCTCTTTTCATAAAATAATTATAGGAATAACTTAACTAATAGCGTGGTACACCCCCCATCACGGAAGCTGTAATTTGTATACGTCCACTCGCTATTACTCGACTTCACGAAACTAATGTCCAATATTACGCGACTCAATTTCCGCAGACTCAGCAATTTTCCATCCGGTATCGCACATCGTGGCACATTAAACCGTTGCATATGCATGAATATACAGTCGAGTAACAGAGGGGGATGCTGGGGATTCTGGTGTAGGACCGCAAAGTTCCGGGCGTGCATGGACACATTGTGGTGTTCTTTGCGAACCTAATAACCTGGGAACGTCAGTCGATTTGCGCTCCACAGACCGGCCAAAAGCATCATGCCAACTGAGACCGGGTGTGAAAATCCGCTGACGGATCAAAAAAAGGAGCCTTTGTTCTGGCCTAAATATGTGTTTGCACAAGTGGAAGGTCGAAGGTGTGTGAACTTGCGGGTACAACACAAAGCAAAGGATTAATTATCAATTAATGCCGCCATACTGAGCTCGTTTGACGTCACGTGGCTCCATCAGCTTATAACCATGTAGAAGAAATTCCGTGGCAAATTCTAATATAATAAATATCAATATATTTGAAAAAAAAACATCGGCATCATTGTTTTTCAAAATGCCTACACGCATGCTCGTATACATGCAATCATTTAAGGTAAATCGTTAGAAAGTGCAATTTAATTTCCGAATTGCTCCCAAGTCGTCCTTTGCAAAACCGTGCAAATGAAATCCCCTGATTTCAATCAGCACGGTCCTGACTCGAAATAGAGCGAAACATATAATTCCCTCCGAAACATTCCCAAGAATTCCTGTGGTTCCAGCCGCATTAAGACAGAACAGGATGGCCATAGTTTCGAAACTGGCACAATCCTGGAGTCCTATACTGGTTGGGTATATGGAGCAGACACTGTTGTACTGCTGTACCATATATAGGTTCTCATTGATCCCCGGGTCCACAGTCCCGAAATGACCAGCAATGTTAACCGCAGCTACTCGCGGCCAAATTTCTCTCACTGCGCCCATCAGGACCGGACCTGGCACACTTTTCTTGGTTGAATCTCATACCATTTTAGCATGATGCCAGGCACGTCGCCAGCTCTCATTGCGAGTCAGGCAATGAAAGGTTGATAATGAGGGAAATTAGCCAGGTTTTTATAGCCGACAGGTGATGCGGGGAAGGATGGACACCAGATAAATGTCCCATCGTGACAGACGGATGGATTTGTTGCTCTCCAGCTGTGAGAGACGCGGTGTAAAATATGAGTCGGCCAACTCCACAACAGTCTGACAGATAACCCTAGCTGCTGCTTAGCACTCCAGACTAATAATGCCCTTTCCAACAATCACTCACCCGTTTCGCCTCCGACCCCCTATCTTCCAATAATGGCACTACTGGCACTGGATCAAGGTTGGCCAAGAAACGGTAATGGAAATAGTGTGTTTGGCAGACATTGCAACTCCAGCTAGCTTCTGGCGAAAACAATTTTATAAAATGAAACAGTGCCTCGGGAACAGTCATCTCGTGTATGATTAAGAAGGTAGGCGTGAGCACCGCGCATTTCTCAAAGGCCGCATTAGGCCAAATGAGAAGCGCTTATAATGTGCTTAAATAGAGGCCCCTCTTTTTCCTACTCAGCTTTTGCACGCTTTTGCCTAGGGAGCACGAATCGTTGAAAGGACACTAGATAATCCGCTAAACGTACGGATATCATCGCCGCATGGCCTCCTATATCAAACGTGAAAACCGCTTGAATTTTGCAGCGGCTCATCCGGTAATGAAGCGGTGGAGGGTACCAACTTTTAAAGGAAGAATAATTCAGTTTTTTGTAGGAAAGGGCATAGGATCAATATGAGAGGACACCTCCAGCAGCAATGATTTCCGTTTCATTTCTTTCCATCTTGGAAAAAAGAGGGCATAGTCCTCAGGGACGGAACGAAAATCGGCTTTTCTGCCACGAGGATATGGGATTCGACTTTTTTTTTCTATAGAGAGAGACCTGCTTCTTTTCCTCTTCATGTACTTTCTGCTGTGGAATGACTCGAAAGTGCAAATGCTTAGGTTCGAATCGGTGGAAATGGGTGAATATTCATGAGGCGAGGAAGGCAGAGGGCAGCTGCTGGGTTGGAGATGAATCCGGTTCAAATGGTGGAACCTGGGACGTGATCTATGGCCGGACAACCAGGATTTATTGCCTCTTGCCGATTCAGGCGGCCCCTGGATTCCTTTGAATTTGCAGATCAATCCAGGGCTTGTCTGCATTGGAGCCGGGGTATAATTACGTGCAGATATGCAAAGAGAAAGTGGCGTAGCCTGAGGGAGTTGGGTTGAGTCAACACTGCGCTTCAGTGGCTACTGTACTTCATGACAAGTGTTTACAATCCTGTAGTGGAAAACAATCGGAATAACAACTTGAACAAAGTTGAGCAAACAGGTTCGTAGCATTATGAAGGCCACTAAGAGCTACCGTTGATCACTTTTCATCTTCAAAACAATGGGGCTGTCCTGGGTTCAAGGGAGGCCTGTTACCAATAAATCCTGCCTCAAAGTGCTCATAATGTGTAACAATATTTACCAGCTGAAGCGCCTTGTTTACTGCTGATGACATCCATCAAAATTTTTCAATTTCCTGCAGATATCATGAACTCAGTGAATAGTGCCAGCGAAATGTATGTAATGGACTTGTCGTTCATTTCCAACTATTCCTACACTGTTTGTAGTACCTTTTCCTTCATCAGCGTTTAAAAAGCATCCGGATCGCATAAACTTCGCAGCCCCGAACTCCTCTATACAAAACTCGTTTCGGGGTCGTACTTTCCCTTTGAACTGATGCCATGAATTCTGGTACAATCGAGAGTGGAGTCATCATGATTGAGCATCTCGTCTTATAGTCCCCGTCGGCATTGGCCCCACAAGCATAAATCCCACTTGTCAACTGCATGCAGAACAGTAAAGGCGCACAAGGACCGCTGATTTTTTTATATATTATTTTTTTGAAAAGCAAAGAGAGCAGTTTGAGTCTCTTTGGCGAAGACAAATTTTTGGGTCTGGATCGGAGGCGCCGCCACGATTTTCGGAAGAAGAAGCTGCCGCTTCGATCATGTCCAAAACCGGCAGCATATGAATAGCAAAAGACCAGGGCTGCACGTTTCTCTCTGCTAGTTCTGCGACCCAGCATCGTCCATAGAATCGGACCTGGAAAAATACCATTGATGTATCGCTGCAGAG
This sequence comes from Catajapyx aquilonaris, assembly GCA_000934665.2. Lineage (NCBI taxonomy): Eukaryota > Metazoa > Arthropoda > Diplura > Dicellurata > Japygidae > Catajapyx > Catajapyx aquilonaris. The sequence continues at coordinate 56,347 of JYFJ02000087.1, forward strand.
GAGTTTGGCGCCTGGCCCCTCTGCGAATGGGCCCCCATTCGCTCCAGACCATTGTATAAATGCACAGTAAAAGGAGAAAAAAATAATAATAAAAAAGGAGGAGGGTTGGACACTTGTGTGTCCCTCAAGGAAATTCTAGGGCTTGGGAGGATCAGGGTGCAGTTTTCATAAATTATGAGTTTACTGCATATGAATTTGCCCCTGGGCATGACCCCAATGAGGTGAATTTAGTTGCAAAATAGATTTTACCTGATGTCTTTATCGGAATTGAATTGGCACAGTACAGTGCTTATCGACCCTCTCCTGTAACTAGTAGGCCCAAGGTAAATCCAATGACCGATTTTTTTTTTCAACAACAGAGGATCGTAATGCCTAGCTGATGTTGCATGTGTAAGTAAATTAGTAAAAAAATTCTTAATCTGTTTGCACAACTTATACAATCAATCTTCTCACATGAACAATATTCCCAAGCCCTTAAAATATAACTTGTGGAAAGTACTGAGTTTCCTGCGAGGTTTCCTGCTGATTTTGCTGGCAGAGGGTATACTATATTCACGTGTTCCAGATAATTTTCATGCAGAACGCCGACGCTAGCATATGCTAAAATGCGGCGAAATTCAATTACTCGGCTGGAGAAAATGAAATAAAGCAACATTATGCATCTGCATTGTATGGACTTATCGTCAAAAGATGAACTTTATTTGTTGTACAAATTCTAAGGCAATGCGCAAGTATGCTTATTACTTATGAGTTATGACTAATGTTTCGGATGTAATCTAAATTATTTCAGGCTCTTATTCCGCTGACAATAGGACCACAGTGCTTTTGGATGAACTGTCTCTCAAAGCTGACTCAATAATGGAATTCTTAGGCCCGGCTGCACAGCCTCCAGGAAAATTTTGCGGCTGGAGAGAAGTTTGTTATTCCTGGTTGACAACGTCATTGACAATAATAACAAAACTTTCTGGCTCTTTTTCCAGCAAATAAATTCCTGGAGGCAAAGCAACCGAAATTTGATATCATTTCTGTCGATTTGATTAATTACTTTTAAACTATAAAATTGGCAAGAATATTGCCCTATACGTGTCAATAACTTATCAATTAAAAGGAGTATTGAGTCCGAAGGAGTGGGTGCTATCTGCTATGTCAAGTATAGGAAGAATGAAACCCAATTAGAAACCCTGCTGTCCGATTGCATTGCCTCCAAATGACATTTTTCATCTGTAAAACCAGAACAACCAATGGACAACAAACATTTTTCCTGCTTGAAAATGTTTCCTGAAGGTGGTGCAACCAGACCTTAGAAAGTGCATGGTGATAGACCGACCATTCTAAAGATGTTATTGATTGTTTACCTCAGAAACCACCCTCAAGAGAACAACCACCAGAAGTCAAATATAACGGCACTTGCCTTGATAGTTGCTTCTATGTAAACTGATTTATGGAACAAAATAATATTCCATAAATCCTGTACCTGCTCCCCTCTTGAACTATAGGGGCTGGGCTGTGCACCCACTCTGCTTAATGAAAAGCCTTTATCTATAATATGGAGGTATCAAATAAGTTAGTTACACCAAGTTTACTGAATAGGACAAAAGCGCTTTTAGCACATTCAGAAAAGGCACATTAAATATGAACCCCACATCTCTAATATCAAACTAATACAAACCTTTCAGGCACTGTGCTCATCATAAGGTGCACCTTCCAGAATTGATTATTACAGCAGCGTCCACTATACAAAAGCAGTGTGTTGATGTTAGATGTAGGCGACTGTATTGTTGGAACCGGAACTAAACTGGTAATAAATTCATAAGGAAGCGGGAAAATGTGCAAGGGATGCTGCGCTGACTGAACTATATAACAAGGCCGTGTAACTTGCAATCTTAAGTTAATTATAACCTCCTTCTATACCCCCGGGACGTACCATACGTACAATATACGACCTTACAGATGCACTACTATGCACTGTATACAGTAAAGAATAAAGTACAGACGTACAGACATGAACAGCTGTAAAAGCACGATTCACGTTATGCTGAGATGTATTGTTACAGGCCAGGTGAATATTTATGAGGCATGCTTATAATTGCCTCGCGTAAATTATTATTAAAATCAGTATTGCTTCTTTCAACAGAACTGTACAATTCATCATATGCAATTTGCAATTGTACATTATTTTCATTTTCACTCGAATTAATGCTTTCAGGCTGTAAAATACGAGCCACCTCAATGAACACACCACCAGGCCGTTTATTTGCTGAAAAGTGGACTGACAACAACGCACACATTGGCCACAAGCTCTCCTACCTCCTTCAATTAAAGCACCGCCAGCCAACTGTGTATAGCAAATGTACCAAGTTTGTATGCAGTGCATTAAACATGGAGTAGTGCCCTAAAACTGTGTGCTGCATAACCTTTAGAAACTGTCGCGATTTAAAGCCTTGAGGTTCACCCAGTTTCATAACTCTTGAAAAGGCTGCAGGCCTACATGTGAAGCACGTACGAAAAGTTCATCCCGTACTTCTCCTTACATGTACTTAATACAGGCCTAAAAAAATTACATGTGACACAATGCATCAAACACACGCCATAAAAAGTCTAATTATGCACCATTCACTTCGATGTGATTACGCGTAAGCATACTTAAAGACCTGCATCGACTCAGTGACGGCAAGAAATATTTACATTCTAGTCGAGTGACTTAAATTGTTTTATATCGCAGAGATAAGACCATTTACATGGCTCGTCGTGGCCCTTAAAGTGACAGCACGCGGAGGCAGACAAATTCAAACGACAAGATTGAAAAATTCCCGTCCCTCTTTTGTGGTCGTTTGTCTTCAGTGCAAGTCTCAAAGGTGCAGAAAATTTTATCGTCGCGCTTTTTGAGCCACGGTGCTCATCATTTCTCGCATAAAAATTTCGCACGAACTGGGAACCATCGTTGATCCAAACTTTGCAAAACTCGTCCTAGAAGTGTTCCCCTAGGCAAATTTATTCTCCAAATGATTTTCCGTGTAAAGTGCAGCCATCCCCCCCGAAGAATGGAACTTGCAAGTAGTAGTAGACTCGGTGCTGTTCTCTCCAAACCAGCCAGCCGCCAAAACAAGTGTGCGAAATAATTTTGTGCAAATTTGCGCCGACACCCTAGGCCCCACGGCGGGAAATATTTTCTACACCCCGAAACTTTCCCCAAGAATCGTCTGGCTTTCTCTTGCGGCGCAACTTGGGCTTGTACGTTATTTTGATTATTATTTTTTGTGGTCTCCACATAACTGCACCCGTAAAACTTACGAGGAGCGAGCCGTCCGGGACACCCATATATTCTCGGATCTTTGTTCCGTACGCTCGGACAAAAATCCCGAAGTGCTTTTAAAACTAAGCGCGCAATTTCACTTCCTATGCATACCAACGTAGTTCGCTCGCAAAAAAAAAAAAAAAAAATCTGCGCTCTCCCTGAATTTTCAAGCGTGAAATATTGACAGCGCTCTATGCCCATTTGCCCTAAAAGTTTGTCACAAGTGCACGTAAGTAGCTGCAGCGCAAGATGTCAAGCGCTCGTAATATTGCATTTGCATATTTGGCACCAAATGTGCTCTCCGTCCTGAATAGGACCCATTGTTTGCAAAAAGGTCCCTGGAATATATTTTTTTGTTGCCACGGGCAGAAAAGGGAAAGAGGAGTTGATTCCGGTAACAAAGTTGGTTTAGAGGCATTGACATGCTCGAGGGCTGCCATAGCAATCCAATTGTGACAATGTCGCGAGACGGGAGCCGCATACTCTGGTTGGGTTGGGGAGATGGGGGGTACACTTGCCAGACAACCAGGCGACCTTGTCTTACAGGACGACAAGCCAGACAAACACTTTCCACAGATTTCTCTCTGTCTTGCTTCCTGGAAGCTGGTATGTCAGATCTGCCTTCCTTTAACCCCGTCTCTTTTCCCTCCACCCTTCAACCGAGTCATCCCAACACTGCTTGGCCCCCAAGGAAGGAATTCTATTCCGACTCCTAGAGCTATACTATATACTACTATACATTCCAACGTGCTCCGTATAATTTAGGTAGACATACACAGTGTGCATGCCACGACTGGAATGCTTGATACACCCCCTCCAAAATTCAATTACGGCTTGGACAAAATTGGCGAATAAATTATTTGGTCGTAGTGCAACTACACTTGCACTTTCGCAAGTGCCCACAAATTGTTGAACTGTAGATTTTCGGGCGACAGTTTTCAATTCGATGCCCGTATTTAGTAAAATACCTTCAGCACATTGGCCACATTCCAAATGTCCCAGAATAACTCACGTCAATTGTAAGAGGTGTAATGTAACGTCGAATGGTAACATATAATCTGTGGGGAAAAAAAGTCCATCTCCATTGAATCGATGAAAGCCTGTCACTTTCGCCGCTGCAATTTGCAACTGGTCACACTTGCAAAATTTGCAAGTTATACACTAATGCAAAATTTACACCCTTAATTTATGGAGGACCACGTGTCACCAACAATAAGCACAGCATTTTTTCCCGCTGCTATGTTACAACCTGACGCCCCTCCCTTAAAAAACCAATCTCTGACGCGCTTTTTTTATCCCTTCTATCGACATTTACCGGGACGCTGCGAATATCAAATAGCCACTACCCATCTCTCTTGAACCAACCTTTTTTTTCTCTCTTAAGAACTCTTCTTCTTCCATCCAGTGGGCTCAATCGGGGAGGAAAAATGTTCGCTTATTTGAGAGGATAAAGGGAGAAGGCAATAGGAAGGGATTCCGTGCATGAAGCTAACGGAGATTGTCTTTATGCACAGGATCCAATATACTCCTTTTTTTCTACCCAAAATAAATCCCTCTTCACATTTTCATTTTCAGAGGACAGTCCTTTCAACACGTACCAGTACAGTGGAGAATACCTTTTTGTCTCCATGTCCTATATCTAAAAAGCGGCAGGTCTTGGGATAAACATGAAGAGCCTTTTTTGTAGTAGAAAACTTTGACCCAAGTTGAAATCCAACAGTTCTGTTCAACTGGGCCCATGGTGAAACAAAAAAAAAAGTCATTTCAAATCGCAACTTCTTGTCGTCGAAACCCAGACACATGGCTGCACTCAAACAGTGAACTGCAGTTTCGAGAGAGAGCCCCTCTCTTTTCAGCAAAAACAAAAAATTTCGGTATCAACTTTTTGCCCTCTTTTGAAACGTATACACTGTATCAAGGAGACGATACTTTCGTAGCATCGAAATTGGCCAAAATGACGCACTTTAGCTGCTCAGTAAGTGCGACCACTCATTTGAATAATTGCTTGCTATGTCCCTCTCACAGCAGGTTGGAGCGTTCCTTTACAACCCAGGCAATGTATAGCAATGAGTATGGAGCATACCACTCAATTTTCATCTGCCAAAATCATTCCCACAAAATTTACTTTCGGTGTTCACAAACTAACCGCGCTAGGCCATAATAGTTGCTCTACTTTATCTATTTTTTTTCTATCTCAATCCAGAGGCAGCCGCTCTGAAGCCAAGAGTTTCCTATTAATCGCCGACAGAAGTTCAACTTTCCGGAACCGTAAAAGCACTTTAGCGCATTTGTAGAAACATATTGATTTTGAAACACCCCGTCCGTTTTAGCCCCCCCACCAATATGATAACGAGTTCAGAAATCAGTATAATTTCCATCCACACAAAGCATCACTGTAGGAGAAAATTTGAAAATTTCCCAAAACCAACAACCGAGGTTGATGATTCGCATCGGTCCGACCAGAGAGACCTGGTATAATTTTAGTCCCCCCATTTTTGCATATACACAGCATCCACCGTATGTGTAATATCTGGACCCCCCTCTAAACCACGGGGACGAGAAAACACTGCGACCGCAGGATAAAATTTCCCTCGGGTGCAATCGATACTGAAGGGTTCAAAGGGCCGATAACCGTCCCAATATTTGCTCCTATTAATGAATTCGCCCCAGCAGCACGTGCCAAGGCGGGAATCGCCCTCTAGGTATGTATACAAATCCCCAACATTTTATTCAGCACCCAAACCACACCCAACACTGATTATTGACACAGTCCCCCTGGTATATCAAATTCTTCGTCCCAAGTGACACATCTGGATATTACCACGGGTCAATAATCACAAGCGGGCATCAAATGTGCCGCGTATGGGTTCAGGGTATATAATGCATTTAGGTCCATATTCGCATGCGCCGCTAACGACAATAACACCTGTCAGGTCAGGACGATGCGCCGACGGTATTTTCTTGTCAGATTCAGTGCGTCAGGTACGTGGCGTGAATACTTTCAAAGAGTAGGGGGGAAATTTATTTATCATTGCGCGGATAACAGCAATTACGCCATTACGTATTCTGTATGCGAATATTCAAACTGGAAATCGACGCAAATGTGCGGAATTCCAAAAGATTTTTTTAAAGGCTGGAATTCCACATTCATCAGGTTCCTATTCATTTTTAAAATATAATAATTATATTTAGCATCCTCGTTATCCGCTGGTACCCCAGTTTTTTGGGGAAAAAGCTGTGATGAATATGATGATGATGATTATACAACCTGTACACATATGGTAATCTCATTACTTTCGTATACAGTACATAATTTGCTTGTTGTCCGCGACTTTTCGCTACGCCTCTTCCCGCAACGGCGTTGCCAGTTATTCGCTAAGCATGATTCGAACAGTACAAATAGTTGCTAATAGTTTACCCAGGCATTTAGGGGTTCGCACAAATGACTGCTAATGATTAATTTATGCAACCGCGACATAACCCTAGTAATAATTATCCAGTGGCACCAACTAAATGGCGCGAATGATTATTGTAATACGGCCAACTAAACTACGAGCCGCATCATCCGAATTACCTCTCGGATCGACTAACAGCCTACCAAATGAACATACGGATCAATATACAAATAAATACCACGCTTTCCGGATCGTATGTCGTTCAAAACCAGTTCACATTAGCTCGACACACATTACGTAACCTTTTGCTCTGCACGAACTCTTTTTTTGTGTGTACTGAAGATATGTATATAAGAACGGGTCTGGAAGATCGAGAGGTAAACAGCTGATGGTTTTCTGAGAGGGCGATGAGGTCAACGTACTGGTACCAAAGGGGTGTACCTTGCCTGCAAAAAGAGCCAGCAGTTTTTTTTTATCCACCTTCCGCGCTGCAAAACTCGGTTGCTTGGTATTCGGCGCGATCATGTCGCCACCAAGATTTATGTCCCGACAATGAGCACCTGATTTATCGCTCCATTCTGACTGTCCAATTGCCCATTAGGACCATTCCCCCCGAATTTTTTTTAAACGCTATTTGCCAGCCCGCCCCTCTCGTTTTCTTGCAAACTCCCGTTTACAAACCCCTTGTCTCCATTAAGCCCTTCTGGAGTAATCCCTCATTGTGAATTGGGATGCTTCATAGATCAATACGAATGTGGACGGTCCGTTAAAATTTTTGCACCACAATAACTGGAGGTACAGCAATAATGCATGATGACAAGGCAGGGGGAGCTTCCTAACCGATATACAATGCAAACCTGTTATGAATATTGAAGGAAATATTGCATGCAGATGACGTAAAAATTAACCGCGATGAAAGCCCCTTTTGTCAGCGGCATCGTTTTTGGGTCACCGATTCGATACGTGCACAGTACTGCACAAAACATGGCGCGACACAACAGAATGCGAGCGGAGACAGGCGGCACTTCCTTCTGAACATCCTCTTTCCCTATCAGATGACATTTTCATTGGAGACAAAGAGTGTGACGGATCATGGAAGCTGCGGCGAACCAGAATCTTCGACTCCGATAAATTATAATGAACGATAGAAAAAACTATCAGTGTGCCAAGTTTCAGTACTCTCAGTAGTCCGAAAGTGGGTTAGTAGCCCGGACATACCAACAAACTTTCTGTTTCATTATGCAAGATTCACATTCATCGAGCCTGACGTCTGTTTAATTAAATCAAGTACCAGTCTGCACTTCACCGTAACTTTTGACCCTCTTTTGAACCCACTCTTTTGAACCTCCTCAACAATGCGGGGCCAGCTGTACGTCTACAAAGTGCACCAGAAATTACGTCCGACCAGTGGACGCCACAGGCCCACGTATCAGTCTCACTAATGGCATCCAGCCTTACACGTAACCCACATTTTCAGGCCAGAAGCAAACCCCTTTGGCCACCTTTTTATTCCCTCTCTAAGTGCCACATTCCAAGCACTGTACTTCCCCAGTAAATGTTGGGAACTCCATAATCTTGAGATGCAGGCCGCGTCAATAGCAAAGACTGACTGCTGGTGTACTGATCGATCGTCAGGTCCAATGAATGCCACAGGTCCTGTGATGCTGGTTGGCCTTCTCCAAAAAGCCCATCAAGGAATTTCCCCGAGAGTCCTCCGGGTCAATCCACGCCTGGATGGAGCTCTTGATTGCAAGTGTAATTCAACCTTTGAAGCTTAGAGGGACACAAGAGGCGAGATGCTTTCATACACATTGCAAACTTGCTATTTTCAACAGTGTTTTCGATTGCGCCTATACTGCTGGTGGTGAATTTTCAACAATGAGTGTGAGTCATGATGGCCCACAGAGGCCTGTGTGGTGCATTATGGATGAGCCAGAAGGTGGTCGGGTCATCTTTCTGGGGAGCCATAATGGGGCTAACTTTTTGCGAATCGGTGGCACAGCGTATTATCCACGTCACTCTCTATATATTCTACTGGGCACAGATTTTCCTCTAAAATTATTCGCCTGGAAAACTGGTCCGGAGTTGAAGCAGGTGCTGGAGGGAAAATTTTAAGAGAATGTCCATTTTCATGCCAAGTTCTCCCAGGCAAATCGGCCTTCTCAATAGTGTCACACTCGTGGGGGGACCGGAGCAAAATTATTGAATTTTCAAAAGAGGCAGGAATCAATGTGAGTTTGCATTTTCGCGATGGGGACCTGGGACATCTTTGGCACCATCTCCCTCCTCAAGAGCAGATTCATTTCCGTGCATAATTCAATAAAGCGAGCGTCTTTCCCAAGCACCTTGATTATTCCACTCTGCATATCCTGAACGAAAAAAAAGAGAGGATTCCGTGGAGAGAGATACGGTATGTCGGCTGCCAAAAACTAACTCACTTTTATATCTGGAATCTCATTAAGCGCTCCTCTCCTTTCATCCGGCTACAGAATCCGCCGTCTTACTTCTTTTCTCAGCCTTTCTGATCTCGTTTTTTCCCCTCCTTGTAAGCCCACACAGAGCCGGCTAATATAACAATAAAGCAGGCGGATATATTCCATTCACGTGGTGTACTGGCAATTAATCTGGGCTTTGAGCGTTTTACGAACGGCACACACAAGCGATCAATTATGGACACGTTTTGCACTCTGTAAACACGGGTTTGAAGTGGAGGCATGAATAATTCAGTTTATTGGCATGCGTCGGTCCCCGTCTCAAGAGAATGTGATGGGACGTGATGGTGAGCAGTGCACCACAATCAATTCCTCGAGTCTGTATATACGACGAGCACAAGACGTCTAATCTCATAAAGCAGGTCTGACATTTAGTGTGAAATATTGTGCGGCTAGAAGTGCTCGTTAACCGGATTTAACAATTGAGTACGAAAAGTGCCTGATTGACACCTCTTGAAAGATTTAGGCTTGAAGCATGTGTACAGAACTTGAAGGCTGAAGTGAAACATTTTTCAAGCCAATCTTCCCTATGGGGTTGTGCCAATTGATCGGAAGCCTTGACCACATTATACAGCGGTATGTACTGTACAGAAATATTGCCTTGAGACGGCAATATGGCCCGTATCGATGATTTGTAAACCAAATGCTCATTCTAATTCGTTGAAAGTCGGGCAAATATGTTTACGTATGGCTCGAGCACCGACTTGGGTATTCCATTATTCCAGTACTACATCATTCGTTTAAAAAAACGCCCCCGGTCCGTTTTTGGACTAGATTATGTGAATATTTGGCCAAGTTGAATTCTTAAGCAGCCGTCTAGCCCTAAGCGGGTTTGAATAATCGCCAAGCTTCCCTGTTTCCTAATACCGCTACAGTACAAAAAAAAAAAAGTCGTGTGCGCTAAACGTTTTCTCAAGAGAACCCTTTAATTTCTTCCGGCTACGTTCTCCAAATTGGGCTGCGCCAATTGGGGATCGTCCTAAAAAAATCCATGGTGTTCTAGTGTAGTTCCTAGAATTCCTAACTGAATCAGACACATGCTCCAACTACCAACTATAATATTCCGGGTCACAAAAAAAAAATCCTGATTTTCCTTGATGATGTTGCTGGCTTTTGGTGGCGGATGGCTTGACCTCTGGAAAAGGTAAAGCCAGTGGTGGCACACGATTTACGGGATAAGATTCGACTCTGCGCCATTCTTTATGGCCGGCGCCTGTGCTTTTAACAAGCATAAAAACAAGAGTCTGGTCGTCCCTGCCCGAAAGGGTCAACTCGGGTGCCTGTCATGAAGGAATCGGGTCCGGGCTTTGACCCCAGATCAACATCAAGCTTCCCACACATCGACTCAACAATGATGCTGCAGCCTTTGCCCGTAAAGAGCAAATATTACGACCCAATATAAATCACATTGTTGGGACTTAAAAAACAATCGATTTATTGACTAGCTTCTAAACATATGATACATTATCACCGATAGCAACCGCAAGTATTGAACTGGTGCCGAGTGAATAACGGACCCCAAAAAACCTTGGTCGATCCAGTAAACAAAGAATAGTATTTTTCACGTCTCTATCTTCCCTTTTTTCCGTTCTAGAGCGCAACCGTTCTTCTTCTTCTTTTTCAATTATGGCCCCTGACAAGTTTATTGGCACCGGCTGTCGCACTGTTAGGCTACGGAATTTCCTACTATTAAGCCCATTACGACACTTCATCGCTCCTTGGAAGCCTTGGGGATTTCTCCTCCCCCTAATGCGGTTACGGGGTTTTTCTTTCAATGAAAGCCGCTCTCAAGCGCTTCCAACCTATATATTCCGAATGCGAGGTACTCCGAAAGTGTGTTTTTTTCTGAGGCGTGATGTCCTCTCCATCTCGGTCTTAATACATCAATGCTGAATATTGGGGCCACTAATTCCGGAATAATTGCCAGCCCTTTGATGGGGAATAATTAGCTCCTTTGAAGAGCGGTCGTTACTTTGCTCTTTGCATATAGTATAAAAGGAACTGCATAATCATATTGGACGCCGAGAGTCTTCAGACATTATAATTGCCATGGAGGATTACCTGTTGGCTGAGGTGCACAAACGGCGCGCATTATTTTTGAAACGCAATTTTCTAAAAATGCACGCAATGTGAAAATTCTTGACTGAACTTCACCTATCACGCGATAATACTGGGTGGGGGTTGGGGGAAAAAAAATCCCCCCACGAAGCCCTAAAATCGTCCTTATCTTTTAATTAACCAGCAGCAGCGCGTCGCAGCATGATAGCAAATCCTCTCGTGTCATCTCGGGGAAGGGTTTTTAGTGTTTTCTTACGGCAAGTAACTGAAACGAGGCAATAGAAATGGTTACTCTTGATTGCCTATATCCTCGCAGAAAGGTAACCGCGCCCTCGCTCAAAACGCTACTTTCTCCTCCCCTTTACGATTCATTCTATTCAGTTACACAGCCCTGTAAATTTCTGCCGACGTATAAACGCCGCATTCATTATTTACGACACGTTAAACGAAGTTACATCAACTGAAATTCCGTCCCACGTTTGTTAATAATCGCAACTAAATGTTGCTATTTACTTATGACATAAAAGGAATATCAGCCTGAAGTCACAAAGCCAAAATGTTGCGACTGAATGCATTGTGTGTTAATAATCTCCAAATTTTGCATTTATAAGAAATTCTTCGTGCTTACACACAGAAGCGCGGATATTTATGTGAGCGTGAGAAGAAACCGGTTTGCTATCCCCACCGACGATATAAATCCCGGATGATCCTAATCACGTGCGCCAAAGTGCATTGTCAAGGGGCAAGGTTGGGCTCCAGCAAGTAAAGCCTTGAAAAGGGGCCCATGGCCTGACGACATGCGCCGAGTTAATGACCCAGCTGCCCAACCCGGATTGAAATGATCAATCATGAGGCTTGGACACTCCAGGGTCTCTGTCTGCTGGGAATCTTCTTGTTCCTACCGCAATTCCCCTATTTCTTAATAGCGGACTCCGAGGGGGTCAACGACGCAGAAACCCGAAATTGTCCTTTTTTTTGATAGCGGTTTGTACACATAAAAAGAGGAATTTGTCATTACGTTTGTGGTCATATATTGTATGGCCTTACAATATAATTACAAGTGAGTTGACCCAAATTCCGCACGGTTCCAATCAGCCTTGCAAGTAATGTCCTCCGGCCTTGTTCTTATCGCATGGACCAGCTAACTAGCACTGAAATATTCCTACCTGAGCCAATCTGATGGGCGCCTTCTCCTCCTCCGCAATTCGTTGAGCCGATGGTTCAATAAGCGCCCTCCGGAAGCAGGATCCATCGGGAAGCTCATCACACAGAAGGTTGCAATCTGGAAAGAGGAGAGACGCCCCTGAAGTGTAAATTATTGCCTACTACCATTTGTTACTACTCCCTGCGACCCCAAAAGCGGCGAGGAGTGCTCAATAAGAAATTGATTTCGGGACTCTGGATTTATCTTTTCCAAAGGGTCCGAAGTGGCCATTAGGGGCATCGGACACGTGCGGTGTAACAGTGCTGGGGGTATGGCACACCTCAAGTTTAATCGGAGAGAGCCGGGCTCCCAACCTACTGTTAATCACAGCGCAAACGGCCTCTACTATCTTAACAATGTTAATTGCACCTTTGTTCAACCGCTCAATGGCGCAATTGGGAGGCCTCATAAAGCATTATGAAAGTGGGACGACATGAATAAAAATCTCTCTGGCTGTGGAACATCCATTGAGCCAACCAGCTCTAAAACCAAATGACATTTTGGAATTGGGGAGAGGGGGAGAGGGGGGGGGGATATTTAAAAAAGAAGAGGGGGTGGGTGGATCGATGTTCACAGCTGGCCGATTTGCATACCTGCAATAGACCTAACGGCTATGGGATAGGCTTTCGCGCCCAACCGCACGTGTATTTATTGCCAGCATCCGACATTATGTTTGCCGCACTGACACCAAGCAATGCATCACTATCGGGAAGAGATAAGCGTGGAAATCAGTTGGCCGTAACCATAAAGCCTGAATTATGAGCTCTGACTCCATCGTGTTTGTTTAAATTTGCGACTCTGTTTATACCCTACCCTTTTAAAAAATTGTGATTGTTTTGTCACAAGTACAACATACAACACCGATCGGAACCTATCAAAAAATCATTACGTTAACCACCCAAAACTGATACGGATCGACAACAATTTAATTAAGCGACCCCCGAGGGCCATAGTCCGGCCCCAAAAAATCGCTCTTCCCACCCTCATGTGGACCGCAAGAAAAACCGGTCCTGCCCTTATAATTTGGAGAGTCTGAGCAGGTAATTTGAGCTTTCCAGGAGCCTTCTACAATTTGTTTTAGATGACGGGGGCTAGTCGAAACCTCATGAGAAAAAGCGAAAGTTCTATCTAGTTTTGTTCGTGAAACTGGCGGTGGTTAGACCCCCAGAATAATTAAAGTATTAGGTAAAAAAAAGCGCCTACTGGTCTGGAGATTTGGAATAAAAAAAGTGGTCAGACTTCTTGAAAGAAAGATCCCACCTGTGCTGGTTTAGAATCACGGTTGGATACGTCTGTAAACGAACGTTACATTCACCAAGCGCGTGTGTGATGCACAGTTTAATCCCTTTAAGGCTTGGCTAAAGTACTGGAATGTTGGCATGGGCTTGATGAATGTGGGCATGGAAAGGTACCATGGGTGGTCAAGAACCAGCTACTGTGTGTGTATAGAGAGGAGACTGGAAAATTTTCTGCCGACAGCTATACCAACAAACTCCCAGAAACTGAACCTTTGGTGGGGGCCAAAAAGGTCCTGTGCGATACGCACATTCCAGACAAGTTTTCGAAATTAATTACACGACTTTTTCGCATGGGGCGACTCGGGCGATTCAATTTCCGTGCTGCCTTTGTCAGGGTTTTTTTTTTTCTCCAGTACTGGGTACATCACGGTGAATTTCTGAGATGACGTTTCCCAGGCGAACACTGCTGACTTTATTATTGGTAGAAACCAAGTTAACGCGTCGTATTGTTTCCAAAGTTTGTGCGGCCTACTGCATCAGCGGAGAAAGAGAAAACGTTTCCAGGTTGATAATAAATTCTGGGCAACACATTTACTAAGGCGTCTCATCTAGATTAGTGTCAGGAGGATGTGAGGCATGCTTCTCGACGGCTTATGTTTCTTTTTACAGGCCATTACAAGGCTTGAGTCATATCTTGGAGGAATCGACGATAGGACTAAATGCTGCGTCTGCAATTTTCACGTCAGTAAAGTTAGACGCCTACCTAAGTATCGTATAATTATGAGCTGCACACCGCATATGGAAAAGGGGATGGTGAGCTACTAAATTTCGAAAAATTCCAACAGTAATAACGTCACACATTGTTGCCATATTGTATATCAAAAATTCATTAAAATAACGAAATCTCGATTTCTTGGACCTGTAGTGTTTGGTCTCGTGGTATGAACTCGATTATACAAAGGCACAAGTACGGAGTTCTAAAGTGTGTACATACTTTAGTCTCAATTTAGTATCAGTTACAATATCGCTCGATGACGAACACACGAGCAGATTAACTTTAAAATTCGAATCTGCGTGGATGCTATCATGCTAGCCCCAAAAAGAAGCGGGTCATTAAAAAGCACTCCGACAGTGAAGAGCAAATTTGAACTGCACAAAACTGCACACATAACAAAGCAAATGTACTGTACGTACAATAAGAGAGTCTGCAATTTGGTCAAGAGATAAAGCTTCATATAAGCTACCGTTGGAGGCCTCCGAGGTGTAAGTAAACATCCAGCGTACTCTACGTCTCCGACTTGACACCATTTCTATTTAAAATCTAGGAATACAAGATTTAACTAACCAATATATTCACAGGGTAAATTCTCTTTAGCAATGCTAAAATTCCTGTAAGAAAGGATCCCTTCCAGAATTTTCTTGCATGGGTCGCCACAATTAGTTTCTCATAATGTAGATTGTACATCTAACATGAAAAACTAAAATTCAGTTTCTATTCAGTTGTCTGCGAATATCTGCACTTGAAATTAGAATTTTTGCCACTTTTCCTATCCGAAAATTTCCACAGGAGATGGCAGCAACCTAAACAATTTAATTTATTCTAACAATGTCAAATGGGGTGCGATTTTTCGAGAGGCATATTGTTCACTAAAATTGAGCACAGGATAAGGCTCCCATCAAATATGGTAATTACAATGGGGAAGCATGATTTTAGATATATAAATTTCATTAATACCATTTTTAGTGGAACAATTAACAAATATAAAATTCCGCCATTATTTATTATTTATGTACGAAAACGTTGAAAATTTGCACATTTCAAATGCAGAGATTTACACAATTCCTGAGAAGGAATGGCATAACTGAGTTTCAATTTTTAATCATTAGTAGCAACAACTAAAAATAAAATGAATAAAAATGGGAACCCTTTCATTTTTTATTAACTATAGGACTGCATCAAAGGTAACCATATACGTTTTGTTTCCTGCTGATTCACAGAATACATTATCATTAGAGCGTGGCTGTTCACACCTCTGCTAATTATGCCGCACTAATGCAGAAGTGTAGTAATGCATTATTGTACACTAAGGGTTAGATCCTCTAAGGGATAAGTCGCATGGCATCATACCGTAATGCAATTATTGTCATAACGCTCGGGAGTACTTTAGGATATTAAAATACGCTAAAAATGTTACTCTGCAGTAAGTGTCAATTCAATGTCATTGCGAATACATAAATAATAATTAAGTATCATTAAGACCATCATATATATCTCATTCGTCACCCTCCCACAGTGTCACAAAGCGAATTAGTTTTAAATGATTGATGAACAAGTGAGAGTTGGTGGCTTTCGGTCTCTTTTGTTGGCTCTATCAATATGCTGTAAAACACTGACGCTAAATTTTGCTGCCAAACTGTTGCGTCACCAGCTATTGTCGCGTTCATGAGGCCAACAGTTCCGCTCCACATGACGCGTAATAATTACATGCGCAGTTACATTCAAGGTGATTGTAAACACGCTTACAGTATACCTTCACATTACAAGGGAGAGGAAGTGCGACAGTAATTTTTTTATCAACTCTAATAACTTTCCTAACTTTCACGCAAGGGCAGAATACGGTATTACATATATTCCCTGGGATCAAAACCATTGTCCGTGACCTCCAGTGGGAACAAATTCCCAGGCCATTATCACATAGAGCAATCATTATGATGTGCACTTTACGCTCTCAACAGGTGATGGGACATTAGTCGACACACCTGCTACGGTACTGTAATAATTGAATGATATATACTGTAATCTGTGTAAATATTTAATTAATATTAATAATATTAATAATAATGACAATATTTTGGTGCCAACTAATGTAAAATGCAGTAATTGTGGCATAATGACGCATGTAACGCAGCAACGGAGGTCTACAGTAACTCGTTCGGACATGCGGCACCCCAGAAAGTGAATTCTAGTGTGTCCGCTGTCATAACCAAACCACTAACAACAAAGCCTACAGTGGTTATTATGACAACTGCGTAAATCCAAAGTTGAACAAGCTTGCTAGTACTAAAATTAATTTCAATTGTATTACTTCATACCTCATTTACACCGCGATGCACTGTACCAGTGAAAAAACATCACATTTTGCAACTTTTAGCCAGATGAGAAATTAACCTCTTGCTTTGGTAATTTACTTTACCGCACATTTATTTCTGTGATTTGCGAAAATGACCCATGGGACAGCCAGTATATGACCCAGTTTCAGCTTTAAAATATCCACTGTAACCAGCACCAGCGGCGGTTGCTTCTCGAGCATGGGCTTCTCGATGCATGAGTATAACTCGCGTAAAAAATCACCTAACATAAAACTCATAAAACATCGTATCGTGTGGCATATCTGTAATGTTTAATGTTGGCTATGGAACCTTTTCCACTACCCTGTACACAGCATGGGCTTATGTAAAATTACCATTGTTACGCCTGGATTGTATAAAGCAAAGCCCAACGCCATATGCCAAAGTTGCAGCATCCATGTGAAAAGGTTCACTGGAGTAAGCTTCCCCGGAATCGGGAAACAGAACAAAATCCAATTATTCCTCAGAGAAATCCCATTTAAAGAGTGCGGCACTGTATGGTTTAAACACCCATATGCATGCAGTGCAGTGAAAATGCATATGATTACTACCCTCCAAGCGTTGCACTTACACAAAAACACGCACAACGTACAGCCTTTTTATTAAATTTGCTAAAAAACCACTTCAAATGAATCTACAGTATTACTGTTTGCACCTCGCCCGAAGCCTGTAAGTTGGAAAGTGGCAAGTTGGATATGTTAACTTACACGAATCATCAGCAATTTTCTAACTAATACCCTCACAATAACTCATCCCATGACAGAAAAAAAACACTAACAGACCTATTTTCACATATTTCCAACCCATAAAAACTGCTGGGTCCAAAAATGACTGGCCTATAAAAACAGCAGGAATTTTCTCAAACCAATTTGAGGCATCTCCCCTTTCGTGCATGGCTGTACTTGTATACCGAGAGTTCCTGCATGCTAAGTTTTACTTTGGAGAATCCGGCCGAATAACAAAGGCGTGGGAGGGCAGGAAAAAAAGGAGGCGGTTCGAGCCCAGGAGATGCCCCGCTGAATCACCTGGCCCGGGACCACGTACCTAATTTATTCCGCCAGGTGAATCTACCTGTCACTGACTCATAGGCACGTTTCCTCTTCCTTTCCATCCAACCAACAAAAAAAAACCACAGTAAATAAAAACGGGCAAGTACCAAGCATGGAAAATTGCGCTACCTGAATTGGTTTTCATCTCGTACAAAATCCGCAGTTTGGAGCGTCGAAGAAAAGAAAAACCCTTTCTCCAAATACCAGGCTCGGCCTTGTTTTTCTCCGGAACTCCAACCCTCTGTGTAAAACCCGGGCTGAGAGGACTTGGTGGGCTCGTAAATGCTCACTAAAACCTCTTCCCAATTACCTTTCCTTCTCTGCAACTAGATGAAATGCGGGCACCTGGGACGAATGGGTGGGCTTTTCCTGTCTGATTTTCTTGCCAGAGTACGACCTTGTGACCTGACTTTGTTATGGAAGGTCTACCGCCAAGATTGGCTTTCAAAATTATATTTCATCCGCAATTTTGTACCGCTTTGTGTTAAGCCCCCCGACTTACTTAGCCTCGACTTACGTAATGTTCCGACATACGCAAAAAAAATCCTGGCTAACGATGCGATTTTAGTTCATATGATAATATCACATTCGGCCCACTCGCGTCCCTTACTGGATAAACCATTTTTGCATCCGAGCTCCCTGTGTTGTTTCAGTTTCAAAGGTCGTGAGGGGCTCCAATTTTGATAAACATGTCATGCGTCCCATTTTGCAACTAAAGCCCTTCAGATCTGATGCCGTCATCCAATGCATTCGAAAACCGCTACAGGTACTTGCCCAAACCCAGAATAATTCGCTCACCCTGATATTTCCCAGTTGAGAATATGGAAATGACGAAATATAAATTAATTGCACATAAATAGGGTGTCATGATGGTCGCCTACGTATAGAGTGGCATCTTGCCCACACGATGGCACAAAAATGCCTCCTCCAGCGCACATATGACCAAGGTCACAGAGGTTTAAAAATGCGCGATGGGAGTCAGAAGTGTTCGCTCACAGCGCGCGCTGCATCAAATGAATTCGCTCAGGTACAATGACTCGATGCTCTGGCAAGTTNGTCAGTAGCAGAACGTGAGAAATGGGCAAGATGTGAGCTTATCCAGGCGTCAAACGCACCATTAAAGAGCTGGGGTCCTTGTGCATGCATTAGGCGGACCGAGAGATGGTTCCTTTGTAGCCAGAGCGCTAAGTTGACTTTGGCAGGGTCCAATCCAGGCAAAACTTCTACCCACTTCTTTACGCCTCTCGGGCACATTTAAGCTCCGTGAAAGTGCCAGGCAAATGGGCAAAATCCAGGATTAAAAATGATTCCCATACATTTCTGCAGATTAACTAATACGTTAACCCTTATCTGCATTAAGCGGAGAAGTTAGAAGGATAATGTTGTAATTGCAATTTTTTTGAGGGTAATTCTAGGGTCGGACTCGAGGTGAGTTATTGATTCTGAAGCGACATCCAGCACGTTCTATTACGATGAAACTTCCTCGAGCTGCTTAATCCGAGGATGAACTTATGGCTGGGAATCATTGGGCGGAAGATCGGTCGGGCGAAAATTCTGGCTCCTTCTCATCCTCAAAATCCCTGCAAGCGCACTCCGGAAAATCCGGGGATTGATGATAAGGATGGCTGGGGAAGGCCTGGAGGCTGTAGGAAAAAAAGTACAGGAGAAGAAGACGAAGGCGACGTGAGTAGGCGGGTTGGGCGTTGACGTGGGACATACACTACCACCAAAAAAAAAAAAAGTGATTCTCGACATTCACGTCTGGACTTAACACCCTGTTGTTTCATACAGTTTGCACCGGTTGTAAAATCGGGAAGGCGGAATCAAAGTTCAGCCAATGTGCCAAGAGGCGGGGATGCACACCTGTGGGACCCACCATTTTATGAGGTCCTATCAGAAAATTCGGGAACACCATCCTTGGGGTGTTCCTTGTCGTAGGTCAATGTATCTAGTTATACAGCCTCTATAAATGAGTTCACAAAGGGGTTTAAAATAGCCATTTTTGATCGTAATAACAAATCATTTACTGACTTAATACTGGGCTGTGCATATAAAGCATTTAACTGCCTCCATCAATCTGTACATAAAAACAGAAGCAATTATGTCTTAATACCTGGCAAGCAGGAAAATAAAGTCATATTTTGGTACAAAATTGAGTTCATAGCATAGTGTATTTGAGGTACATTTTCACCGCCCTCCTGAAAATATTTTATAACTGTAAAAGGCCTATACTTATGTCAACAATGTTTTCAGCAACGAATAACAAATTTATCTGGCTCTTTTCTAATTGGAAAATATTTCCTGGAGGCGGTGAACCGGGCTGTAGTCCTTGAATAGTACTTTCGGATAGCCACGTCAGTTACCGGTTAAGGAAATTACAAAGACATCTGTGAAAAGGGGAAACAACTGACAACGTAAGACTCATACCTTGAAATCGTTTCAAATGACTGATCGTTCTGCATTTCAACTCTACATCAGTAAAGTTCTCTGAGAACAGTCCCCAGCAGTATGTTGCACACTTTCCCACATTTCTCATTGCAGGTGTTTTATTACGTCTCCATGTAGGTCTCTAGTAACAGCCGCCTACCTCAAGGCAACTATAAACAGGCCATAACTTTTGCATGTTAAGGTATTACTTGCACCTGGACGCTAATAAACAGTTTGAGCCACTCTTTACTGACTTCAGGTAATCCTGCTGAATCCATAAATATGAAACACGGGGATTCCTTGAGGGATTTTTCGTGTAATCCAGCAGCGAAAATCCTCCCTGCTTTCACCTTCGCCGGCTTGCATTGTGAAACGAGCAGGTAAGAACTATGGATCGGCTCCTCATCCCACTATTAGCCCTGATATCAGTGGGGTTAGGATAACAGACAAATTTAGCAGCACAAGAAACCACCCAAACTCACCACTCAGTAAAACCAATCTTGTCGGATTTTGCTGGTTATTAATTGCTGGTTAGATTGCCAACAATTAACAAAATGCGCAATCCGGCTGGATTTGACAAGAGTTCGGTGCTCTCCGCCTTAAGTAATTAAAATATTTTATTACATTCCTGTTTGCTCAGCAAATACAACGCAAAAATATTGCCGATTTCCCCTGGCATCAAACCTGTTTTCCACGCAGCGGAAAGATCGTACGGAATTTACCCACTGCCTAGTTTAATCCATCGTAAACGCATCAACCCGTAACGTTTTCTTAAACGGTCATCAGTTATGGCAAATATGTCAAATAAACCAACACATCTGATCAAAATCAACTGAACACTTTAATAAGCTGTGAATGACCCTTTACATTAGCTGTGGCATCCAGATGCATCTAACCAAACTCATTTATCGTCCCTCTTCTGCCCTTGAGCCAAACTTTCATAATGCCATCAAGCCCGAATCAGTCGCTTCATCGTCCCTAGACCGCAAGAGCAGACTGAAAATGGCCCTTTGGCCCCCCATCAGAAAAGCGAGAAGTTACCGTGATGATGCAGTGTCAACGTTCGAGCCTGGCATGATGCATGCCTTCACGGAATGAGGAAGAAAACCTCCTCCCAACATCAACCAAGACACACATCCGGCCGCCCCCGAAAATAAAAAAAACCACTCCCAATATCCCGTTGCTTTCTTGATAGGAGACGTCGCCTATTCACGCCGGAGATAGCGCACAGGGTGAAAGGCTTTCGTATAATTAGGTACCTGATCTGGCCGTGTCGGTCCCTGGGGCAGACCCGGGGCTCAGCTTCCTTCTACCCATTGTGGCTCCAGCCAGGACCATGGCTCTGGCAGAAGCAGCCTTCAGGGTCATCCGGCCCGATGTTGATGCACCAACCCTCACCTCGCACATGGTTGATGGTGGTTTGGGCTGGGCTGGATGGTCACCCACTCGCGGAACCACTCGAGTGATGGTGCATGCACTCTCGCCTCATTCTTCCTCCAGGCATCGTTACTTACGTTTATTGGCCTAATTTGGGGCGGGATGGAAGAATGTTACCTGGTGTTAAGACACGCGCCGCATGTGATGGCCAGCCTTCAACAACTGGATCAATGCGAGACACCAGCAATTTGCATGCAGAATTTCAGCTGACTTTGTATCGAAATATTTAAAAAGGTGAAGCGCGAACTGGGCTGTGAAACACGTAATTTTGCCCCCATTTTTTTACGTTTCACGATGGGAAACTTACCGATGGCACAAAATGCAGATTTCTGGAATCAATACTTCAACAGGTGTGAAGAATCGCAGCGCTGTAGATTCTTCCCAAAAGTCGAATTCCTGTACCCACCATGCATAAAATTGGACCGGTTAAGTACCCATTTTTTTGTGCGTACATACGCTGTCAATAGCAGATTTTTAAAAGCCTAAACGCACTGGACCGATATCACTGCGAACAAATTCCTAATTAAAACGCCATGTACGACCACGTCTATTAACTGGTATAGTCACGTCAAAGGGTACAGCTAAGTGCGCGCTTCACCGCTTCCTGCATAATTAATTTAAAAAAAAACCCCAAGCTCATACACCGGTACAGTTACGCCTCATGTTTAATGCAAACCACGTTTGAATAGACACATGCCCGGAACCCCCTTCTTTGAAACTTTACACTTAATTTCAGCACAATGCTCTCAAGTACTGCACTCCCGCACCTTGTGTCAAAAGACAGGTCACCGTGTACATATACACACACCGATGGGTGCCCAGAGCCAGTCTCCGTCAGCCAGCCCGCCCACACTTGAAGTGAGCGGCCTGCAAACAAGCAGCCCTTTGCAATGCACGAGTTCGATGCACCTGCGCCGATCTCCACTCCCAGACACATCTACCGGCAAAGCCCACACTTACTCTAAAGCCAAAAGGGCCTTGGAAACCACCGCTTCATTAGCTCAATCGTATGTCGGAGGGGGATGGGGGATTTTTTAGCCGCATTTTTCGCCAGGTAAACATAAATATAGGTCCGGAGGTATGGCAATTTTGATCGCGTTCCGGGAGTGTTTATGCTGGGATTTTGGAGCGTATGGTGGGTGATGCGTGGTTATATTTTAAATGAGGGGGTTTATTATTGCAGGGTACGATGGCTGGTAGAAGTGACATGGGGCCATCTGCAAATGTTTGGATACAAAATGGGGGTCGTTATAGTTTAAAAACTTGGAGAGCAATACGCAATGCAATTGTTTTTCAAATGTACTGCTGTAATTATTTCAGGCTTTTGTGAGCCTTTTAGTACAATGATGGCACTAAAATGAAGTTCGTGGTTCAAGAGAGGGGTAGGCGTATCAGTTACGGATCGTTTACCACAATAATCAGTTTAAAGAGAACCCAACAGTAACTTGTTAAAATCAGTCAGAGGCACATTCACCCCATGATTGTTACTTTGCTTTAAATTAGTTGCTGGAGTGAACGATACATTTGTCATGTGTCAAATATTACTCTCAATAAATCGGTTTATCATACACATTACGTCATTGCAGGTTTTTTATTGACATATTTTAAAAATTAATAAATATGTGGGCAGCTTAGGCAGTGTGCCGTCGCCACATAGTCCCTTTTGAGGTCTGCCAACTGCTGTCCTTGATCTGGTAAGCAATGTGTTTCATATGACCCCACATTTGGGGTTAAGTCTGCTGGCGACCTGAGAGACCCTGAGAAGACAGCGCAATTGTCTCAACTCTGCATGTTGATCTATTTCCCCAGGCAACTCATTATTCATATGATGCCTGACCATGAGACTAGACTGGGCAGTACCATCTTGTTGTAAGATAGTGCCAACTGGTAATTTCCGAAGACCGTAATTCTCCAGAATGTCCAGGTTTCAGTTCAGCGCCAAAACCCTGCATTACGCCAACACTTCAGCATTAGCAATACCATCGACTCATAAAGAGAGTCCAAAAAAATTAAACACAGAATCCATAGCGTGTCTACATGTATTTGTTCAGACTTCTCTCAACTACACTGCAACTTCAGGAAACCTAATTTAACCGTGCTGCTATCAATCGCTTTTGACAAACTCCAAGAGCGGTCTTTTCAGTGAAACCTTTCACATCCTATAATGCGGGTTACTGCGATCCGGCGACCTATAGTGGCATAACAGAAGCAGTTTTAGCCCATTTTTCCACAGCCTTTACGGTCTGTCAGAACATTATTGAACTACCCGGTAACTAAAGCGGAACTCAAAAAATAAAGAGGTTGGTAATGTGACACTCGACTTCTCTATAAGAGAGGAATCTCAACTGACCTTTAAAAAACAAGAAAAGGCTCGGGTTCAAAACCTCTAAGCGTGAAAATACTACTATAGGATTATGTAATTAGTTATTTCCAAACGTAAAATTAAAAATCATTTAAAATTGCATAATTAAAAAATTACACGTTGTGGCGATAGCCTTTCGAGTACCTAAATTACGGATGAGAACAGATTATATTTAGAACTGATCAAGAGTGACGGTTCAATTAGTATGAAATGTTGGGCGTCCTACTTTTGAGGCTGGGACCCAATAATGGTCCGCGGTAATATTTCCAGTTACATCAGATTATCGTCCTCTGACAAGAATGATTCCAAAAAAATGGTCACAAAATAAGGATGTCATGGCCATGCATTTTAACACAATTCCATCGCGGGTGTTGCAAAACCAAATGCGCCAAATGACTACAACGGACCTTCTAATGGGCGACACTGGCAATTAGCACCCGGGCAACATGTAATAGTACAGCACGGCCTATAGGCCTACTGAAATCCGAGCCCCTGCGGAAATCAAGCCTGCTGCCCACGTTCGCTTCTAAAATTTTCAACATTCATCTGCAACTGATTTTAAATAGCCCGTGCAAAAAGTACTCGTGGAAACAACTACTGTTACTAATAATTAATATCTGTTTTCCCGTACATGGCAGTTAATTCGAAAAAGTCAGTATGTGTAGGAGAATATGACAGTGGGTTAATTGTATTTCCTGCACAATTTTGGAATATCAAAGCCAGCCTACAGTGGAGTATTTTGTTTGCCCGAGCTATTAAAGCAGATTACAGTACATGCAGAATTTATCGACAACACTTTGAAACACATATTGCTGCCAAGCATTTTTACCTCGATTTTTACACACCAGCCATGTTCACAGTATCTGGCTAAATGTGCGGTCTGCTGGTTTGTTCAATCCCATACTGGATATTACTCCCCTAAGGTGCAATATTATTGTGTGGAAAATTGTACGACGCGACGTCCAAATTAATTAAGATAATAATTTGTGTAACTTATATATAATGATGATGATAATAAAAGCAAGCCGAGGTATCCGATTTGAAAAAATGACAATCAAAGTGCTTGATGATGCTTTTTGATATTCTTTCTGTCCTGAAGTTAGGATTCTGCAAAGGGAAGTCCTCATTAATGTTCCAAGTTTCACAAAATATTTTTACTGTATGGAAAAAAACCGGACTATCTGCATCTATATATGAGACAATCACGAAACAACGCAAATGTTATAAGCACAAGAGTAAAGTCGACTTCTTTTTCGCGCTCGCAGGTAACATGAACAAGTGAGTGCCATAGAAAAGACAATCATGAGGATTCATATGAGGCTACTGATTAATCCTAATTTTTTAAAAATTTGAGACCCATTTCATACTTGTTTCTTGTAGTAACGGTAACTTTGTTTTACGAAGAGGAACGAGGTAGCGGAAGAGTGAAATAAACCTCGGGTCTCCTCCTTTTGCCCATGTTGTTGTTTGTGCACCCGAACTACTGTATGCGCTGTACAGTACATTATAATTCATGTAACGACTTGGGGCACGGAGGGAAAAAGTGCTTATATTTTCCAGCCTCGGGGAAAAAATGCAAAATTGATGCAAAATGTGCACATAGCAGATGAGAATCTCAAATCTGCAGGAATATCGTACGTCGTATTTTTTCTCCTAAAAACATTTAAAAAAATGGAAACCTTTCCTGTCTCTAAAGTCGTAACATGAATTACAGGGAATCGCAGTTAAGTCACTTAACTAAATTCTAGTCAGTAACCAAGGTATGTTGGGTCGACCCGGACCTGTTGCATTTACCACGTAGAACTCAATATTCCCACCTAGTGGTTGCCCACTCGTGTAATGAGCAGGTGTACCCTTTGCCGTGTAATTCACCTAATCGCTGTAGTACAGGTGCCAACGATTCCTTATAGTAAATGACTGCGCGTAATGAGGTCACCGGTTCAAATCAATATGTATCGTAACTCTAATATTTTCGCATTAGTTTTAATGACAGTGTCACATGTGAAATATCACAATGGTTTTTTTTTGTGTGTGTGTGTGTTGAAAATGTGTAATTTTTAGAATGACATTACTGTCGTCTTCCACGATCCAACAAAGCCCCTGAATACAGCACGGACGCACCTTCCACGGAATTATGTCAAATAATGGCAACTCTTGGAGCATGCAATAAAACCAAACCCGGAGATGAATAGCGGAAAGAGTCCGCTGAATCAACGTTAGATGGTGTTTCCGTTCTTTCAGTTGGCCAAACTGCTGGAACATCGCCCATATCCTACTAACCAAGTAGGCAGAAAGAGAAGAAGCTAGTGGCGGGACCCATGCCAGACCGCATTTTCCGAAAGGTGAATTGAGCCTCATTACTCCCATGCAAATGGGGTGCAAAAAAAATTTATTTATCGGTGGTTACGCTGTCGCTCAAAACACTCATTAAGCTTATCTACGCGTGACTTAATAAAATGGCAGCTGCAATGTACGCAGTTCAAAAAAGCCATAGCAAAGCTCTATCACGTCCATTATCGAAATGTTACGTGATTTCACGGTCAAATTGATATCCTCGCTTATTTTTTAAAATATTTTTTTGAGCGCCGAAAAATGTTCATGCCAAGAGAAGGAGTGATTATCTGCCAATCTGCTGCAGGCATGAGGAAAGAAAATTTCACCAGAGGGGGTAGGTTGGAAAGGGGGGTTCCCAGCAGGGGGGTGGAGAGGGCGGAAGGAGGGGGTGGAGGGAGGGAGGGAAGGGGGGAGAGTTATATATGCGTCCGCCTCCGCTCCAGCCGTCGCCATATTTGTGCCTACAGATGAAAATAGCCGCCCGCAGACTTTGCTTTCTTCTTTATAAGGATCCTGGTTGCCGGATGAAATGGAGGATCTGTATGCGCTCAAAATATTTCCATAGTTCTCTCAGCCTCCCAGTAATTCACAGTCCATCGACACTTCGGTGGTATTCATGGGCGTGCACATGGTGGGGCTTGAATTTTTATGGGAGGAGAGCTTTTCGTGGATGCTGCGAAGGGTCTCCGCGTTCATCTAATGGATTTTAAATATTGTTAAAGCCAGATTTGAATTTTACTACCTGATGAATAATTAAATAATAACGGGTTTGAACTGTTACAGTTCAACTCCTGAAGGGTAGACTGATTAGGAAGCAATACCTAGATTTTAGTGAGCACAGTTATTTATCATACAAGTGCGAAGTGTTCTAACAAGCGGTATTGTTGTCGCATACATAATTATGCCCAGGTCGTCTCTAGTTCCATTGAGGGTATATTAAGCTGTATGTTGTCTAGACCAGCAACATGTTTGAAGCGGAGCAACAACAGGAAATAAGAATGGCTCTATAATTGCTTCTTCCAACGAGTTACATTTCTGTTTGTTTCTGTAAACAAGCCATGACTTATTTACGTGTGAACTGTGACCTTTTTCAGTGGCCCACCCTGTATAGTACTGTACTGAGTAACACATGCATACAAAAATAATCACCAAAATATAGGATTTTACTGCATGTGCTTCTCGTACCTAGATGACATTACTTGAACTTATGTCTTGTTAGTTGCGCTGAACCTATTATTGTACACTGGCTCCACAATTCCTGAAATGACTTACATAACACCTGTGGCTCATACTGGTTGTATTTACTCTTGTCATTTTAATCTTACACGCCCTACAAATGATGGGGAAATACTGTTACATCGACTCACACTTCCTAAGAATCGCATGAACTTGTATCTAAAGCAACCTGACCCTTCGCAAATTCCCCGCAAGATTTATTGCTCTTCCTGGTTTTTTCCAGGGCGATTATACCGATAACACTATTGACATTGAAAGGCCCTCGGCTCGTATAATTCAGTCTCGCAATCACAACACGCGTAACAACTCAATCAATGTGCAACCAACCAAGAATACAAAACGAAGGGCATAACATATTTTCAATCAAGATGTAAATGCCGGGAGCGCCATCAATCATCCACCAAGCGAATATTTTCTAGATTGCCCTTACAAGCATTTACAAATATTGCGTTTAATATTTAAACCCACCAGTGCAATATTGTCAGAAAGAGCTTACAATGCATAGGCCTCGAATGAACTAGTACGCCCTCAAATATTTATTATTTAAGTTAAATAGCATAAATAGAGTTGACCACTTATGACGAATGACTGAAGCAAATGCGGTCTATGTGTCACGTTCCCCAACACGTCACAGTCGGTTACGGCGATCTTGACCTCCCTCATCCCTCTGCCAGCGTGACGTCCTTTACGGATGGAACGCAACGCTTTTATGCGCTCGAATCCTCATAAGGTATTACCGGTAATAACGTTCAAACTTGTGTTTTACAGGCCCATTCATTTCTGCTTCAACAATTGCTTATTACCCCTAATGTTTTGAGGAAGGGGAGAGGAGGCATTAGGTGTGCGAGAGATCTGATCTACAACACACTCCAAGATAAACATTGGTTCCGTCCCTGACTGAAGGGTTACACGACCCATATTCAAAAGGATAGGAGGTGTATAACCTGGAAACATCCAAACAATTCGGATACAATAGAAGTTCTCTAGTTACCTGCCACGTCCAATATGAAAAATTAGACAAGTTTCTTCTGTCTGAGTACGGCTTGTATCCAAATATCTGGCGTAACCTGCGTCCTTGCATTTTTTTAAACACGAAAATACTACCACGTGTACAGGAATGTTTGGAGATCTAGTCTGAAGGTAGGCCTATGCTTATTGCATATCTGGACTTTCCTTACGTACTGCTACATAATTCAGGTGCGATTATATGAAACGCACGACAAGGTGACAACACCAGACGACATACATTAAAATATTCAAGTCTTTCAGCAGAACACTGGCTCTCACAAAGCCGCACAGCTGAGTCCCCGCAGCCCTGTGCTTTTAAAGTAATTTGACTTAAAATTAGCCCGCTGATGTACACAAAAGGAACCCCCCACCATTGGAGTACGTAATAGGTGTAATAATCTCTTCTGAGGAATGTGATGCTGCGAGTAGGTGCACCATGTGCAGGTGGGTGGGGATAGCGGTTACAGGAGTCGGGTCAGACCCAATTGGGAGCTGCCACCTTCCTCTCTCTTTTTCCTTCTCTCCCTTTTTCTCTCTCGTGCTATATCTCGGCCACAGAGTCTATTTTCCCGGTGGCTGAAAATAAACGCACGCCCGCCGCCCCAACTGAACAGGTATGGGCCTAGCGGAGAGGTCACGTGAGTCCGGAGGGGCCGCCCCGGGACTCCTTAAATGGCGCGCCCACACGCCAACGCTCGCTCATCTCTCTCTCACACTCACACACACTCGCAACCCTCACACACTCACAGACAATCCAAATCGTCCCCAAAATGCTCCCAGGACCATTTTGCTGATCAATCATGTATCTTAAAGTCGACCGAAATATGACACCACCGCTTTGCACGCCTCTACCGGCCTATTACAGAACTACAAAAAAATCAGGCGGGAGATTCGAACATTTGTGAACGAGATCAATGCACCGTTAGTGAATTCGCTTGTCATCGAGGCTGCCAGCGGCTACAAGTTTGGCAACAACTGCGATCGTTTCGAAGAGGACCCAATTTCCTGGCAAAGGCCCGGTTAAGTCAGGGGAGGAACAAAAGGGGATTTTGGTCCTATCTTGCCAAAGGCATTCTTGGCTTGGACTGTTCTAATTCGCTACCTCAAGCACGTACCAGTTTTGAGCAAATTTCCAGGATTGGGCCAATAAATCATGCCGTGTCGCATTAATATCTGGAAGGGTGGGAAGGGAGACGTAATTGAGCCAATCTGTTGGCTTACCTAGATATTGCGATGCATGTAGAGCAGAAAAACACTTTTCTGCTCTACATGCATCGCGCGTCAAATTACCAAGAGCAAGTTCAGCCAGTTCGTAGTCCTCTAAGGCGCGTCTTCACACACTCGGTTGTTTTAAAAATACATCGCCGACCCATCTTCTCAGCAGCGACTTTGGGGGCAAGGTCTCCACTCTTGTTTGTTAAAAAAATATATATTTGTGGGTGGTGCATTTCGTTTCCGATCGGTCCCATACCCAAAACAACACCAGGCCATCAATTAGTGTTTTTGTTAAAGACACAACCTATTTGTATCCTGCAACATAAGCAACCAACCGCGCAAAAAGTGGCATCACAGGTTGTGTGCAACTTAGGAGCAACCCATTCTAAATTTTTTACAGCTACATTTTCATAATAATAACAATGGTGATCTTATTACTTTTATAATGAGAGGTGTAAGGTCAAAGTCGCAGAAGTTGGCATGTCTCGTCGCCATATGGTTTATTGGTCCATTGCTCCAAATTTATTGCTCCGTATGTTGCAGAATATGGGAAACTTAAATTAAAACTGGTGGTGGAATCAGCAGGTGTGGCTGTGTATAAGGTGGCCTACATACTCCTGGCTGATTATAGCGAAAGGTCTCTCGGATAACTGGATGTCGGAATATCCAAAAGTGTATAGGTTGAACACAGCAGGCCCCCTTCGAATCCAAATAAATTCCCCACGTGTTCTTACAACTGTCTTTTCGTCTAATTTTAGTGCGTGAAATTATACTTCCTCCGTTATTACAAAGCCACTGTTGCCACAAAAGGACAGCCTGCGAATGTTCACTTGTTTCAACATATATTTTCATTGTACTGAATCGGCTTATTATTGTAACATATTGTGTGGGCGTAATGTACACGTTTTGGTAATCATCGCATTGCTGATAATAATATGACCATTTTTAGAGCGTGACACATAAATGTGCTTGAGCTAGAGTACGAAAAACATTATTTGGCAACTGAACAATGACGTGTCGCGGAAATGGGTATGCCAAAAACGTGCGAACACCATTACAGGCGCATCTGAACGTTTCCCTTTACCAGCAGCTATTTTGTAACAAAGTACAATTAATGCTATGATCCGATTTTCATGCAAATACGCACAATAAAATGTGATTGCAGAGTGTCATTATGTATGCCACGTTTGAAACCACTGAATTATTGGTCCAATAACGCACAATCGCCACATGCAAACTAAGCAAATGAGGTAAGCTCATATGGATTATAACGATATTATTATACCATAGGCCTGAAACGCTGTACACGTTTAATGCGAAAACCCAAGGTGATTCCTGGTTTTTCAAATTATATGAGCTGATCGGACTCAGTTATACACCCTATAGTCATAACTCAAAAAATGTATTTTAATATTAATTATAAACAATTTGTTTCATGTTACACCCGCTCTTAATCGAGTCAATTACTGAAATATTGAAGGCGTCTTGCAATAATGGGACTTTTGCCATTCATGAGTGTCTTTCATTCGATATTTCAGTCCAATCCGATCACTTTATGAATGATAGTGCACGGTTTTCACTTTTCCGAAAATCGGTCAAATTGAGTTGAACACTTCTTCTCACACATGGGATTCGAATTTTTCATTTAATTTGCAATATAATTTTACTTGATATGTAAACATAAATTTTAGCCATCATTTGATTCGTAGGTGGTGTATAGCCCGTGCTAATGAGTTGGTGACGATCAAGTGACATCAGACGATTTAAAACACACCGTTTAAGTCATCCCCCCTCTCTGAATTAGGCCTCCTGTAAATAAATTCGAAAATCCCGCAGGTCCCATCAAGTACGACGTGCATGTGGCAACCCAGACGACATGTGTGCGTATATGTGTGTGTGCCGGTGACTTATTCCCTTGTTGCAAAAAGTTGGCTTGGGGATAACCCCCCCACACACACTAACCCGCCCCCACTCCTTGCCCCCCATCCTCCCACCCCCTACCCAGAAACCCCAAAGAAGGGCATAAGCGTCGACCAACGCCTGCGTTTCCTGGTGGCAGCGAAATAGTGCATCCTCCTCCGAGGTGGCAGCCTTAGAGAACAAGGATACCCATGTAAGGAGGAGGTATTTTTGGCCCGACTCTGGGAGACCCCGGGCATATAGGCCCTGCTGGTAGACCCTCCGCTTTCACTCGATACGCGGGTACCGAGCCTGCCGGAGCTTTCGTTTGTTAAGACAAGGGTAGGCATCAACCCACCTTCCAGTCCAGTAGCCGGTGACAGTGACACTCCACCCCGGTGTGACATAGTGTGACAACCCCCTCGCTTGTGCAGTTGGTCGCAGCTTTTTTTCATTCATCATAGCTTGGGAAAAGTCTACAGAAATCCCAAAAAAAAAGTGGCTTCCAACTGCACCAATCGAGGAGGAGGAGGAGGAATCAGTGGAATCTCAGAATAGGGGATATTCCCAGTGGAATTTTGGGGATTCAGAAACTATCAAGTGGGACTGTTCAACAATCGCGGATTTGGAATTTAGTGCGGAATTCAGGATAGGAGTTAGGCTTTAGTCGAAGTGCTGTTTGGTTGGCAGGTAATCCATCAACCCTTTTCTGTCTCCGCAGACTAAGCAGAACCAGCTTCCAACATGTGCGACGACGACGTTGCTGCTCTGGTTGTGGACAATGGCTCCGGCATGTGCAAGGCCGGCTTCGCCGGGGACGACGCCCCCCGTGCTGTATTTCCCTCCATCGTCGGCCGCCCCCGTCACCAGGTATGGATAATTATTACATCACATACACACACTACTCTATACTAGACAACAGTGAGGTCTGAATAGAGCAACCTGACACCTACACTCACTATTGAGGTCAAATGGGTTCAGCCTAATTTGAAGTCAAGTTAGCTTCAGTAAATCAGTTAATAGAATTGTCTGCTAATTGCTAGTTCCAATGGACTCCTTCGTAAACCAGAACTGACCCTTACGTTATATTGGTCAGGCCCATTCATATCATTAAATGGCATATAACTTTGTAAATTGTTAGAAACATTTAAAAAATGAAATCAGTACAATACAATATGGCCGAAATCACAAAATTACATATTCACTGCCTGAAACTGTAAAAAAAACTAATTCAAACCTTTAAAAATTAACTAGTGCAATGCCATAATCACACCAGATTCACAATATGCTACAGAAATTGTTAATGAGCATAATTTATCAAAAATTAAAATATTTTTTCCGTACTATCCGCGTTCAGAAAAATACAAAAAAAAATTGGCATACCCATTATATTTCCCTCTTTAAAAAAAAATTCCCGCCAAAAAGGGAGGCCCCGGAAGATAATGTAACCTGACCAGGACACCTGAGCGGGGCATATTTCCCAAAACGAATCCCGCAGCACTTGGGGCACCATGCCCATATTGGCCAGCATCACATACTTCGCTCTCACGCACATTACACACCCACCTCCCACGTAACCTCACCCACCCACCCACCGCCCCCCCCCCCTCCCATCCGACCCCACCCCCTCTCCCTATTTTTACCCTGGGCATGAGAGCGAGCATCCATGTGTGCGAGAAGCCGAGACCAAATCCATTGCGGGAGTCCTTCGGGGAGAGGCTTTCAAAAATAGACCAGACCTGGGCGGACATTTTTGGCGAGACTTTTTGGGGGCGGGTAGGGAAGGGAAGGGTGGGTGGGTGGGAGGGGGAATGGAAGTCTAGTTACACTTGTGTCACTGCCTGAGCCCGCAATGGAGAACCGGCCAAAGTGCCAT
>JYFJ02000087.1:92500-190827 GCA_000934665.2 Catajapyx aquilonaris
GTTACCATACAAGCAACAGCAACAGCTACTCCCAAGGCCTAACCAACACCAGCATCCACTATATGCTCTTACACTTTATTTATTGCATTACCTGATCCACCAAGGATGTATGCACGAGCAAAGCGACTACCATTATAGGGCGATCATTTGTATACAACAAACAAACAAGCAACCAAACAAAGGGGCCTTGGAGGGAATACAGCAACAGCAAGACAAAGGATAAAAAAGTCATCAATGAGTAAATAAAGTTAAAAAGGGAAAAACACCGAATAAAAGGATTTTCACTGCAAGCCTTTTTTTCTAACAAAAACTAGCAATACCAAAGACAACATCTATCGAGCCAGCAGCAAATATCCCCCACCATTATCGAAATATCAGTGGGACGCAGAGGAAAAAAAAAACAAGCAGCAGAGCATGACGGGTTTGTCCAGACTTTGGTCTACTAACTTTTGCTTGGAAGGCAGACGGTCAACATCCGATGAGAAAACATCCGATCAAGTTTAAATTTTATATAAATATTGTTATGTCACGTGCTTTACAATAAATCCGTTTTAGTAGTGGTCCAGTCATCCTTTCATTCGGCCAACACCAAAGTATTCTTCACTCTTTTTTTCCAAATTATCATCATTTGAACCAGTTTCTCTTAAGATGGACCTTATGTCCATCATTCATGTAGATTGTATAGCTCGTCAAATTTTCTCGACAGGCGCAAATGCACTGCAGAAGTAGCAGATAAAAGGCACACTAGATTTTATTGAAAGCAGTAACATGCCTAATTCTGCAAAACTTAGCACTGCATTTTCGCAGAGAATATTCAGGAAAGGGGCAGCATATCGCGACCAGATTCTGTAGCCTGAAGATAGATTTTGGAACCGGTAGAAGAGGAAAGGAAAATTACTCTATGATTCACAGCAGAGGCGAACCAGTATAGGGCTACGTGCCGTGATACTTTACACGCCGCGTAATAATTCACAGCGTCTGTATTACAGGGAATGCTGATGCTATAAACCGTTGTGAATACCGATGAACTCTCTCATGAGTCTATTGCATACCAACAGAAATATTGCCAGAAATTCTTTAATGAAGAGGTAGAAGTGAGAAACTTATAGTATACGCTCGTCAGACGCTCGTATACTGTATACGGTACTTGACCTGAATAATATGCAGGTGAATCAATTCAATAGGGACAATAGCCTTAAGTAAGCCGGATATTTAAAATAAAAAAAATTAAGACACCAATGACTGAACACATGTACACTATTAATGTATCCAAATTCTGTGCAGTACAAAATTAAGGCGATAGCTGGAAGCACTCAAAACCTGCTGTGAATTGTCGAGTATAGTACTTACACTATACCTTCGAGGTTCGAGCAATATATTATTATTATTAATTTCCATTTCTGGGATTATGCAGTGATGTAATGAATGAATGACGTAAGCTACGTACCACAATCGCTCACTTTGTTTCGTAACTGAATGAGTGTAACCATCAGTCGCATGTCGGCATGTTACAAACTGTGATCTATCAACCATGCTAGATTATTATCAGCATCGTGATCTTCATCACAAATAGGATTACTTTCAGAAAACAAAGCCACTCGTTGTATGCCTCGGGATTGGATTGTTCTGTTGTAATTTCGGCCAACCTGCAATTTGTTCTCCCTTCTTTACGCGAGTCCGATATGTTTCACGCCACGAGTAAATAATTCACCTTCCATGGAGAGGTCCCCACTGACAAGGTACACCCATTTGTTAAATGAACCCCGGATTAGAGAGACTCTAATGCTGACTTAATCATGCATGCTGCATACCAACTATTCCGTTACATTAACAATGCGGTCGAATAATAATCATTGAAATCTGGACATATATCTGAAGGCTGATGACATTTCTTTTCATTATTTTCCGATCTGACGAGCATTTCTTCCGCAAGCTGTGTTCTCGTGCCAGCATGATCCCGATATACAGTATATTACCTTCAGTTGGATTGTGTGTCTACTTTCTCATTTAAAATTTTCACACGAAACAATATTCCAGTATGGTATAGATTTCGACTATATTCATAAAAATAGCCCAGATTGACTCACCCAAAATGTCTACCAGTGAAGATGTTGGTAAATTTTATCAACATGTTTGAGTCCAACATGGACAAAAAGCAACCCAAACTTAACGTGGTCCATAGTACAGTACTGGTATATGCAAATTTCAACTATGTATAAATGTAAATTTCAACCTAAATTAAGTTTGAGCTAACATTGTCCTGAAGGTTAAAACAGACTCATTTTTCATCAAATCGCGTATTGTTTGGTGCAGATCATGCGCATTATTTCGCGAGAAAATCATGCAAAAAGTTATCCAAAGCCCTTCTAGATGGCATTTCACGCTGCTGTTCCGCCTAAGTATTCGCGAATAACGATCAGAACTGGTCTGTCATCTGGTGTCCATCAGCACAGCTTGTGTCATTCACACTAGCTCGCCCACATTTTTCACTTACTTCCTCCCCAGTGTTTACATCCTTCCAAAGTCACCTAATCAAAATAATCAACCCATTTCGGTCTGGAATAATAATTACAAGCCACAATTTTGCAGCCAAAACCAGTCTCCTGGCGCCAGACAATTTTATCATTCACTCGTGATGCTCAGGTCAATCGAGTCACTGCCACGTCCACTTATACATTTTCATATACGCAGGAGCGAAGTCCATCACATACTATCATGTCACCCATGACAAGTCTTTCGATTGAAGAAACCAACGCAGACGCAGAAAACGAAGGACGAAGAGGTCGCTGCATTGTTGCAACACTTGGTCAGGTTAGAGATTGTTTACGACCAGAGAGCAAGAAGTTCAGAGGCTACAGCATTGATCTCCCATTGGCTGCAGGCGGTGGGACAGCACGTGCACTGCCCTTCAGAAAGCCTTTCCGTAAAAGCGGTTACATATACGCGCCAAATGTAATCACTTTTAACCCAGCGGCAGATATACGAACCTCTCTGGTGCAAACTGACCCAACTCACTAGCACATTTGGAATCCGCGTAAGGAACAGTTCCTGTTTTGCCAGATAAGAGTCCACGCTTATTTTCTTTGCGGATTTCATGCGAACGACCTTGTGTTCAGTACAAGTAACTGCCCTCAAAAAGGATTACACTTACACAAATGGGGATAGGAAATCGATGGGATTTTATGACCCCCAAAAAATTGTGGAGGTGTTGCTTGCAGCGGCATTGAAAGGGACGTAATGCAGCTGAAGGCCGTCGCATTGTCACAGAAACATCCTACGCCGCGATGCAGCTAATTAGAGTAGATAAATAAGAATGAAAAAAACAACATCGAAGCAGTGCCAAGAGCACCACGACGTAAAACCCGATTGGGACAATGTCACATGCAGAATAAATTGAGGCCATCTACGGTCGCAGAGATTGATGCCGTTTGGTGACGTAATGGATTGTGCCTTTATAACGTCAAGTCCCATTCATTCCTTGAAGTACGTTACGCTCTTTTGATGCGCACAACGACACGGTGCATTTACGCATCAGTATACTACATGGAAGAGCATGACATGTCGCTATACGAACATTAGCACTCGAACAAGGTGAAGGTGTTTTTAAAATCCTAACCTTCACCTCAATGCTGATGGTTACATACAGAGGAAGAATAGTTTTTTTTTCAGAAAATATTCCAGGCGTGCAGTAGCTATACCTTCTTGGTAATAGTGTTGGTTTTAGAAAGGTCAATGCGCTTACCTCAAACGTAATCATCTTCATCACATATTAATCCAGGGAAAAGAAGGAGCGCTGTGATAACTGAAAGTGATTTAAAATACACTACGTCAGGTACAGTACAATCTTCTGTTATGCCTGAATATTAATGCCATATTAAAATGAACTGCTTGGACTACATCAGGTCTACCGCTGCTGCTGGAGAGGTTTATAAAGGTTATTCCTGGTCTGCTGTGATGAATTAAATATTGTCCTTCCAGGGCTCATACACCTGCATTTAATTTTAGCCATCACATCGGGGCAAGACACACTAAATGAGTCGTTTGATAAATATGTACATTCACTTCATTCCTGTGCAGTAATTCAACTAGATAATCTCTTTTTTCCTTATAAAATGTAAATGACTAGATTGCTAATCAAATCAATGCAACTCTGTCGAGATATATTGAATGCGGGATAATCTATTGCATATACAGTACTTAGAAAACGCAAAATCTAAACATTTCTAAAATTGGACTGCCCTAAAACAATAAAACTAATAAGTACTGTCATGATAATGACGTCAACAACAAAGGGTTGCAACACTGTTTTTTAAGTACCAATCTGGTAGACCAAATAAACCATTGCCGAGACAGTTTCTGCTGCAAAATATATTTTAAAAGCTAAATATTATTTCATAAACTTCATTAGGCAACAATACTAGTATAACTGTCTTGGTCTTCAATATTTGCATTGCAAACTTTCCTTTTCTCGTGCGTCCTAATAAAAATATGGTAATAGCCTTAGGCACAGTCTGCCATCCAGTGAGTGAGTTATGGCATCCAATGACTCACTCGTCAGACAAGTACGTGTGTTAACAGCGCAAATAATAGTCTGTATCACGTAAAAGTTCACTCCCCCTTCGCCGACCCCAAATTCTACGGATCAGCTGTAGGACACCTCATTAAAAGATTTTTTGCTCATTATTCTGCGTGCCCAGTTTGTACTCAGCTAGACGGTTTCTAGTTTCCTTTATTGCAACATGCAGTAGCCTCAAGATATACTCGTACATTGTAATAATGACGGGTTAAAAATATTTTTAGCAAGGTCAATAGTCGTATCAGTGACTTTGGATATCAGGACCTATCCAAAGCATGGCCAGCTGTAAAGTAATTAAATAACAAATCTAGGCTTGCCTGAAGATTAAGTGGCTATTCGCCAAAACACAACATCGTCTGCGCAAATCAAGAAGTGTGATATACCGCGGATATACCCTCCTCCCTAATTGTTTTTTCAATAGCTAACAAAAATTAGGAATTGCATGTACTGTACCGTGTGTGTGCGTGTCCCTAAACAAGCCAAAGTCTTGAGAATGTGATAAAAATAAAATCAATTAATTAAATAAATAAATAAATCAGTATGCTAGCACACTTTACATTAAATTGTAACGTTGGACAGGTGTAACTTTGATGCTGGAGCAGAAATTTTTAAAATGTTTATCAGGCGCTTCTATACCAATCCCTCCACACTTTTTACACTTCATAATAGTGATTTGCCAAAGTTATGCCAATAGCACATAGGTACTCATGTTTCAAGAAAGGCAGTTACTTTTTATAATTACCAGGGATGAATGAAATGTGGCAAGGTTTAGTCCAATTGAAAATAGAAACTTTTTCATTGAAAGCATTAACCAGGCCTATCTTCTGATAAAATGTCTTAAATGGGCCTAAGCTCTTGGCTTCATAATAATAACCAGTGTCCACTATAATATTTTGCAGTGCCCTTTGGCATCAGGGGAGTCAACTCATGCTTAAAGGCTCAAGTATGTATACAGTATATATACTGTAGATTGGGCCCAGAAGGACTATCGCATCTGCGGTATACATAATCGTTGAGGCGACAGAACATGTACACCTCTACAAACGTCTGAGAAGTACATGTGCACAAGCCTCCTAGTTTGATGGCATATACAGAATAATCTATTTTATTGCTACATAATTATCGGTATTATGTTACTAATCGCATGATCAAGGTCTGTACGTAATGGCCAGACATAGGTCATGGAACTAGTTCTTGACAGGGGAACTTGACATTCACAATTTCATTCAGACTACATCATGGATAAGCATATATAATTATCCAGCCATCACATGCTAATAAATCACGATAAACATATTCCCTTTTTTATCAATTTCCGAAGTCCGGTATAGCAGGATTTAGTTAATCAATATTGTGACCTCAGAGAGCGAATGATTGATCGATAATAAATTATGTGCTTTTATGTGCAAACGACTAACCTTCTAGAACGCTTAAGAAAGTGCTATTTTTAAAAGTGGGACATTTTCCTGGAACTCACGCGTACTCTCATTGGAAGCATCTGAAAGTGTGGAGAATATATTATTGCATCGAAAATTTCCCAGTTGCCATGGCCACTTGCCCTTGTAACCTATCTGTTAAGGCCAATGACAAAGTGACCATGGTGACGGCTAAAGTTATGCTGAAATGTTAGAATATATTATTTTATACATATGACTATACTGTATGTTACGCTGCCGAATCTTTAAAATTTTGTAAATATTATATTGAGCCCGCTTGCCGTTAAGCCTACTCTTTCGTTCTTGGACAGTCCCTTATTTTTTAAATTTATTCGTTTGTTTGTTTGTTTGTTTGTTTGTTTGTTTGTTTGTTTGTTTGTTTGTTTGTTTGTTTGTTTGTTTGTTTATTACGGGAACACACAGTCCTCCCATCCGTATAGTTTCAACACATAATAATTATACAGTAGATATTATAACTTATGTACATATTGCATATTTATATCGAACATAAGTTATATGTTAATTTCCTTGCACATTGACATTATAGGAATACAATTTGAAAACATCCTGTTTATCTGCATTTACAACAAGGGGATTATCTGCTCGACTGTGGTTGCTTAATTAATAATAGCGCGTAAGTTCCGTAGACGTGGAACGTAAAAAAGGATTTTCCTAATATGGAATGTAGGATATGTTATAACTGATCAGCGCTCGCCAGTTACATACCGGTCGCTTATCTTAGCGTTTATATTCTTGACTTTCAAGGAAGGAGAATTATTTTTAAGGTTTTATATATGAAAGTGATGCATAAGTAGCCCATAGTTGAAAAGCATTTTCTGCGTCACATTAAACTTTTCTCTCTCTTCAATTTACATATGAGGGGTCTAAGATCAAAAACGGCGAAGTCCATTTTTAGGGGGTGTGACACAAATACGTGCAGCAATTTTGTATTTTACTATCATTCGGTATAATTGCACATTTACATATGTAGCTGAGCTGTGGCAACATATAGACGTAAAAGGTTTCAAGATTGGACCAGTGAAAGTTAAGTAATCATCAGTTTTTGCTCATTTTATGACCAGTTTTTCGAAGTGGACTTAGCCGTTTTTGATCTCAGAACCCTCATATGCATCAATGTTATTTAACTTAGCAAGTAAATCTTTTCTAAAATTGTCTTCTAGCCTCTTTAAATCCACTTGAAGATTATCAGTCCAGTATTTGTTCCCATTATATCCCGCCACCAGAGTAATTTTCTTACTTGCATAAACCCATTAATATAGTGTAAGAGGGAATGATTTAAGGCCATTTCACAAAAAAATGTCGCGCGGCAAACGGCGCGACTTGCGGCAAATTTTTTATTTATATTTATTGTTGCCAATTGTTGGCAACAGTAAATATAAATAAAAATTTGCCGCAAGTCGCGCCGTTTGCCGCGCGACATTTTTTTGTGAAATGGCCTTTACACTTGAATTTAATTTTGAAACTGGACAAGCAATTATAATCTGCGCTATTAATTAGTTTTGAACTAAACTTGGCAATTTATTTGAGCCAAACCAAAATTACTGGAGTGAGACCAATTTCTACATAAGCAAACATTGGATGAGGTTGATTTAGCAGGCTTTAAAACTTTAAAAAATATATGAGTTAATATAACTTGCTATGGGGGGTCATGGGAAGCATACATACTGAAGGATACTGAAAGGGTGTGTATTGTATCCATTTCAGGTATCCAAAGGTCTATAACATTTAACATAATAAGCACGGGTCACAAATAATACAAGAGTAATTTATCGCTATAACAGCCTTCTTTATAAAATGGCAAATGGCACTTCACACACAGAAATTATTCATAGTCTCTAACAGGTCAAGATTGGCACAATTTAGCACACAGACCTTGCACTTCACTTCGTCACCTCCAGAAACCTTTTGTCAGGCCTATGGAGTGACCAAGCGACGGATAGAAGAAATAAGCTTGGTGGCGAGCGTGTCCATAAGTTTACAAAATTTGGTCCCATGGTTCAAAAAAAAAAGTTTTGATCAACACTGAGTTTGTGTGCCGTAATAGCGAGAGACACTTTTCACCGTGGCCACTATGTTGAAATTTATGGAAAATTATATTTTAAAACGTTGCGCAACGACGATGCTTACTTTTGAAGTGAGGTAATATTTTCACATGTCGAGAAACTCCACTCTGTACTCTGTAGGTGTAGTACTGTATAACAACCGCAGGGGTAAAAAGCCGCGTAAAAATTTATTATGACTGCAGGGTGAGAAAAATAAACTTCTGTAATTGCAGTTGTACATAGCCTGAAAATCTTTTTGATGGGTGGGATACCGCAGGTCAATGCACTAGCTTACAGTACCGCGTTATTTATTCAACTCTGTGTGCCAAACCCTCTGAAACACATTAATGAAACAACTCATACTGTCAAAAATTGCTTGCAAAATAAATAACTGCTTTGAATTTGGCTATGCAAGAGTTGAATTCATGTGCAGTACCTCGCGCAGTAAAATAAATGTTACTTTCGCAGCAGCCTGATTCAGAGTATGACATAATTTCTACAAAAACATTCCGACCATCACACGCACTAGCCTGTTAATTAATATTATGACAGACATTATCAGGTCTGCTCTCATTTTGATGACCGACCAAGCTCGTAGATCACACACTGAAATCGTCGCTGTAAAAAGTGGCTCACGGTCACTATCAGCACATGTCCATCTACCAAGACCAAAGTCTCTATGACACGGCGTCACAGTGACGTCAATGCCAACGCCTCTCGGTCTCTCAATTGAAGGGCAATCAATTGGCCAATCGCAACTGAAAGCAACTCCACGTGTCCTTACAAAAGAGCAACAAGAAAATCATCACTACACATAGTCCACCCACCAGGGGTGAATTGATACGTCCTCTGATCCTCCGGAAATGTCGAGTTCAAAAATGTCATGGAGAAAAAGGTGCTGTCACCGAAGCACCCCCATCCTGGCAAAAAGCCGGCTCTTCATTGCATTCGAAAACCACGTGTACAGCAGGCATCAGGAGCGTGAGCGTGAAGAAAGAGCTCTCTTTGCGCCCAATGCCAGGAGGAAAAACAAAACACGCGCCAGCTTGTTTGGTCGAAGGACAGATAGATTTTTAATAGCTTGTGTACCGTCCAGGCACATGCTATGCCCCTTACTGGTTATGTCAAGTAGC
This sequence comes from Catajapyx aquilonaris, assembly GCA_000934665.2. Taxonomy (NCBI): domain Eukaryota; kingdom Metazoa; phylum Arthropoda; class Diplura; order Dicellurata; family Japygidae; genus Catajapyx; species Catajapyx aquilonaris. The sequence continues at coordinate 101,709 of JYFJ02000087.1, forward strand.
CACAGGGTAGTAAAACACCGAAAAAATCTTTGGAGGTCATTCGGGGGACTCACCTGCTCAGTACGTGTTTATAACACGGTTGCGAAATCATTTGCGCTGGAGTCGTTTTGGCCAAATTGACATGACTAATGCGACAAATAACGTGGTTGTCCAAGAACGTGCAAATATTGTATGCCACTAGAATTCAATTGCTAATTCTCCATATCCGGCACGACATATTTTTGGTATTTATTATTTATTTGTGTGTATTAATATTTACAGTGTGTACAGCTATGTATTAGTGTTACAATATTAATAATTATTCACTGCATGTAGCCTGGATTTGTGCTCGTACACTCCGTTTTGCAAAAAAATAAATATCAGTTACAGTACTTTGGCATAAATTTCACACTGGAAATGTAGCCAATCATTGGCATGTCGAGTTATAATTGAGACTGTTCCAGAATACGTAAAATGTGACGTGACGCGAACTTTAATTCTGAGTTAAGTGACCATATCAATTTTCTATTTGACAAGTTTATTAATTACGCGTTGCATAATGCGGTTCTAATCTCGAATAATCTGAATAGTGTCATTTATGTATCACACGTATTAGTCCTGGCATGCAACCTTGAACTGAAAGAAAATGTAAGCGCGATAATTCACATTATCAGCGCCTTGAACGTAACAGAGGGTAATAACACACAATTTAAGACCTCAAGGACTTTGCAAATTTTCACATTTCCCCCGTTAAGTATATTGCTCAATTTGTACATTTTATTTCCTTTTTAAACAACCCGGAAATTTGCGTTTTAGAAAATCTTAATAGTGCACCAAGTTGTTTCAAGTTTGTAATAATGTTACAGTCCTTGCTACTTATTTTGGCACCAAGTTGTGACCCTGACCTCTGAATTTCGATTTCAACAGTCAGACCGTCTGCTGCAATTTCATTTGCATTTCTAGATGTAAACAAATTCAGGAACACGACTTCTGATCACGTGCTCGCACCTATTCCAACACCTAGTGACTCATTATACCCCACGTGTTATTTCTATACACTTTTCGGAGGCCATACAGTGCAACAGTTGCAATCCAATTTTGCCTAGTTATTCGACACCGTCAGGCTATTTTCCTCCTTCCTTCCTTCCTTCCTTCCTCCACTTCCCCCCCGCTCCCCTGAATCATCTCCGTTATCAAAGCCGTATCATTATCGCCCTAGGCGTTTCATTGGCGCGGATTCAGCTCCGGCAGAAATGTGCGACGACCTCAAGGCCTAGGTCAAGACATGTTGCGCGACTCTCACGAGCTGACACTGACACAATGTCGTGTCAGCTCTAGGAAATCTGACCCGCTAAAAAAAACACATATACGTCGAATTGGCGTGGGAACGACATGCACCGCCAACTGATGATGTGCTGATCAATGTGCTAAACAAAAGCTCGAGTGCAAAGTAATTTGCTGCGGTAAACTATTACGTTAACTGTAAACACTCTAGCAATACATGACCTATAGCGTCGGTCTAGATCGTCTTGTGATAAGCAGCATTATTGGTAGACATCCAGAATCCGCATCTTGTGAGTTCGCCCTTTAGACCTCCAAAGATGTGAAGGTTATCAGCTTGGAGGAACTTTGCGAGTTGTACCTGCAATTCTAGATATGCCTTAAATCCCGGGGCGATCCTTATCGTAGTGTTTGCTCGAGATAAATGTGCATGTAATCCAAATGTACAAACTTGTTTTTACGCGATGTACTCACTTTCATTACGGGGCTTATCAAGTTCGCAGTGTCTTGACACGGAAGGAAAAACACGCGGCACAATTTTAAAGGAGAACTTCATTCACGAACAGTAATTAGTAAAATGCTTAAAATTGTGACCTGCAATTCACATATCAACATATATCAAAATGGGGCAATGACTCTGTACGACCTTATCAGCTCATTGTATTACATTACACAACTTCCGTACAGGTATCGTACAGTACTTGTTTACTTCCATTGATAATTAGTCAATTACACACACAATAAAAAATCGTACGGTCCGAACGGGTCCGAAGGTGCAACGCATATCAGCCCTCATTAATTGACCTTCACAATTATAATGATCCCGATAAGGTGCACAAAAAACACCATATCGTATAGCACACCCCATGCCAAATACCCGGCACCAAGTCATGTAACACCCTTCCCATATCGAAAGCCTCACCATCACTCAAGCAGCGTTATGTCAATCGTCCTCAGGTAAACAAACAGATTGAGTCTATGTGACAAGTACAACAACACGTACTCCGCAGCAGATTTTTTACCCCCTCCGTCACCTCTTATGCGTTGAACTTGGAAGCTGGCCGTGACGTTAATGCACTTTGTTTTCAAATGGCTAACCCCAACAACGCATTCTCTCTCGGGGACTAGTAAACATGAACCGAAGGATATAAAAAAGGCCAAGAGCCTGGCGACGGGTTCAGTTAGCAGTCGACTAGACATCGAGTGACTTCCATAACGTTCCAGATAACAGCATTCAGGAAGTGCGAATTTGTGCGATCCAATACTAGGCAACTGTCAGGTAAATGCAAATTCTCATATGAGTCGAGAAATCGGATAGCTGCTTACTACATCCCGCTAGTCCCGTGAATATACGTTGCAATGGCCAGTATTATTTCTGATTAGGTCAGTGCGCCTACATACATACTGTACGTAATTTGCATATTCTGGCCGGTTCACACATGACTGTCCATATCCCAACATGTGAAACTGTGCAATGCACTGGTGTCATAAGGAGAGTTCAGTGCCACATGAAATTCCCAATTTTAAGTCTTGGCTGCATTTACACTTTGGAGTGTGCTGTCCTTTTGCAAGGATTCATTTCTGTGCAAGGTGGCATGCGCTAGGAGCGTGTGTTTGTGTTCGTTTTTAGAGACCGGGATAGGGGAACAACCTTGGAGCTCTTCCGCTCGGGGTACTACCTATTCAAGACGTGGTTCTAGATTATTCCTACAAGATTGATTTTCACAAGGCGGGCTTCGGTGCGAATGACTCCTGCTGGGCATTATGCGTATGAGTCAAAATGTAAGGTCAGGATGCGAAAGTCCAGTTTGTGACGCAGGGAGACCGCAGGTCATCTCGAGAAGGTCAGCAATCCGTGAAATTCAACACGTAACTCCCCAAAATTAGGCAATTGTTTAGGTCAATGCGTAGTAAAATCGTGTATCATCCCGTGAGAATTGGAGTTGTAAAGTTTTTGCACTGAATGAGTAAACAGACTTACAAATGAAGCAAAAAAAAGGGCCAACGGGCATCAGCAATGATAAGGGCTGATTACAATGGTACATGAGACCTTCACGTGCAAATTAACTTGTTGCGAGGGATGGCAGGGTTCAGGGCAGGTGAGATGACTGCAACAGATAAGGTCACGGATTTCGGTTGCCACTATTGACAACAATATCTACGGTCCAAAGGCTCATCCCGGACACACAGCCCATTGTCTCAATTACGAAATGAACATATCCTTGGTAAATTAATATACCTTGGAGGCCAGCTATGAAATGTACTGTATAATTATGACGCGCTTCTTTTCTGTACACAGTACGTACGCACGAAACTCGTAAAACCTAATGACCTTGACAGATTATCTAACACAAAATAGCACTTCAATAGCTTCAGGGAAGAAAAACAAATAACGGCGAACTATACGCACTTTTTACAGTGCTTTTTAGTAGTTATTGTACTGAGCATCATGTTTTCGCCATGTGGGTGTTAGTCACATCGTTTTTTAATCTCCAACCGGACTTATGCCCTTCAGAAGCCGGCCGGTAATCTTTCTCAATATTACTCATTAGCCAATTGAGTCACCTTACACGCAGTGAAGCACCTTGTAACACAAGGCGTGCTAGTGCTATCCACATGCCAGGAAAATTCCCTTTGTACAGATTGCGCCGAAACCATACATGCAATTGTTACATACGAGCATGAGGTAAAGTCGTGTTCATATCACGACGCAAGCAATATTCATTTTCAATAGACTGCAAATATATTAACCTGCTGTTTGAACAGGCTGAATAGAACTATAGGCCGTAAAAGGGGTGTGTATGGAACGATAAGGAGCAGGCGGTTATCTGTGATGGGGCATCAGGCGATTCACGTGCTCTTTCCGTGATTTGGGCCGTACTGTATAGGCAGCTCGAGCCAAAGCCAACCAAAGGGCTCGGAATCCCCTACTCCCGCCACTGGATATAAACATCGGTAGCCACCACTCCTACAACTCAATCGCTGCTCCGGTATCACAGAGGTGTGACACTCCCTCCTACCCTCCTCAACTGACCTTTCCCTATTCAGCACTTAACCTGCTTGATCTATTGATTTATAGATCACTGTTGGATTTTTACACGCCGGTGAGACCCCTCTCCAGAAGTGGAAGGCCATCATCTGACATCATGGGTCACGAGTTGGAAAAGGAGAACCCAATAATTGTGGTCTCCAACAGACTTCCCTTTGTCCTTAAAAGAGACCCAGCCACCGGAAATCTTTCAAGGAACCAAAGGTAAGGATCTGCTCAATTATTGGGGGGGATTTCCTTTGTGAGTAGGCACGTGCCAAGAGGCAGTGCCATTGCTCTGGCACAATGTAGCACCACAACTGCGAGGCTGCCAAGTGCCTAGGATTTAGTTAGGATTAGGTGCACTCGACACTATCTCAAGGTGTGCTACTAATTGTTACAAGCGGGCAGTAATAGCGAATGTTCAGGAATTTATTCAAAAGAGTAACGTGTTGTGAGGCACAATGCAACGCTCGGCTACATATTACATGTTCATATTGTGACAATGTGGTGATTGGCCCCGAACGTGTTTATGCATATTACGGTAACACTACTAGTCTGATTAACCTCAAGGTCACATTTCTCTATAACGTCACAATTCACCTGTTGTTCCCACATGTGACTGTACAGCTACAAAAAAAAGTATGTTCGATAAACGCATGTGTTAAGAAGAGGAAAACGTAGCACTTAATTCTCACATGTATCCAGATGAGCAAGTCAAATATTCGGTACATCGGCACCGAGCACAGGGGGTGTTGTCCTCTCCCCTACAACAAATTTTATGATGGCGGGGTTTCAATTACTTGGACTCTTTACATTTGAATTATTTCCAACAGCGCTGGAGGACTGGTGACAGCGGTCGCTCCTGTTGTGATCGAGTGCAAAGGACTGTGGGTTGGATGGCCAGGAATTTACGACATGGATCCGGAAGAGGTCGTTCCGGAGTCAGATCCAAACGACAAAGCTCCAACTGCAGGACTCAAGTCTAATCAGGTAAACATCTTTTTTTTCGGTCTTTGCAGTTACGCCAGATTTCATACAAGGTCTCAATAAGTACTTGTATCTCATCATACTGTACTTGAACCCTCGCTCCAATTTGATAAAATAAATGGAGCTACATTGTATGGTAAACTTTCAATAGAATCCGGATTATTCCTAACACGGATCAGGAGTCAAAGTGATATAACCAGCAGATTCGATATGAGAAGTGGGTGTAAACATAATTATTATGGCTGGCATGGGCGTACTCAAAACTTCCTCCAACGCCAAGTTTGTTGTAATAAACATGTCGTTGTACGTTCATTAAACACACAAAAATAACATATTGGATTACGCACCATTCGGATTAACAAGTGGCATCCGATTAGGGGGTGGGCGTCGTAGCGAAAGAGTCAAGGGCAAAGCAATTACCCTCGGATGAAACCTGGCCTAATTGAATAGTCAAGAGACATCAGTAAATTGGCAGATCGAACATCCATAAATTGTGCAATTATTATCGCATCCAGCATCAAATAGCACCGTTAGCAACGCACCATTACTATTACTAGCCTTGTTTAAAAATTATCTGGTTAGAATATTCAGGTGTACATAGTTACATGAAGGTGCCTCGATTTTTATACAGTACCCAAAAAGTGAAAAATAACATGTAAAGCTGCCTATAGTGTATATCATTGTATTACAAAAGAATCAATATTTCAATGTGTGCCCATGGCTTTTTTCGCTTTCAGTAATTAATTTTCGCGCGTTACTAACGCAATTCCCGTCCTGTCCCACAGGTAGTCTGCGTTCAGGTGGAAGAGAAAAAATTCAACGCATTCTACAACGGATGTTGCAACGCCACATTATGGCCCCTCTTCCACTCCATGCCGGACCGGGCGTTATTCAAGATTGAAAATTGGGAGGTATGTCACCTGCCAAGTTTTTGTGCGTCGAAATTGGGATACGTGTGTCGTAATCAACAGGGGTTAACATTCTGTGCAATTTGTTTGATATATCCAGGCTTACAAAGAGGTCAATGACGAATTCGCAAGATGCGCATTACAAGCTCTGAGACGCAGCGTGGAAGAGCTGGACAAGGCAGGTCGACACAATGCAGTTCCTTTCCTTTGGATCCACGATTACCACCTGATGCTGGCGGCAAACTCTATTCGTCAGGTAAGAAAAACACATCACCCTTTGACCCAATATTGGCAACAGCTTGCGAATTTCGAAGCCGAATCCTTGACCCGGTAGTCAAGTTGATAACGTTTCGTGAACCGCGGTTTTCTATACTGAGTAAACAAGACTATCGCAAATATTGTTTTTGTACGCCCGGCTGATAAGCATTAATCTGCAGATTGTACTTTTTATAAGGACTATAAAAATCAGGCGCAAATTGTTTGTCATATAATTTCTGGACTAACGCCCAACTTATGGTTTACAGGTAGCGGAAGACGAAAACCTTCGCTGCAAACTAGGATTCTTCCTCCACATTCCCTTCCCAGCTTGGGACATCATGAGACTCTTCCCTTGGGATGACGATGTGCTCCAAGGAATTTTGGGTACGCGAATATATTTTATAATGCAATAATCTTTCATAAAAATGATGATGATGATGATGATGATAAACTAACGCAATTTCTCCTCCTGACTTTAGGATGCGACTCGGTTGGATTCCACATTGAAGACTATTGCTTGAATTTCATCGATTGCTGCCAGCGGCGTTTGGGATCCCGAGTGGACCGCTCTCGCATGCTGGTTGAGCAGGGCGGAAGAACTGTTCAGGTGAAGGCCCTGCCCATTGGCATCCCTTACGATCGGTTTGTGGAGCTGGCCGAAGCGGCTCCGAAAGTCATCCAGGAGGAGAAGGACGAGCGGTTCATCCTAGGTGTAGACCGTCTGGACTACACCAAAGGACTGGTCAATCGCATCAAGGCGTTCGAGCGCCTCTTGGAGAAGCATCCGGAGTACCTGGAGAAGGTCACGTTCCTACAGATAGCGGTGCCTTCCCGCACTGACGTCCGCGAGTACCAGGCACTGAAGGAAGAGATTGACCAGATGATCGGTCGCGTCAACGGAAGGTTCTCGCGTCCAAACTGGTCGCCCATCCGGTACATCTACGGCTGCGTGAACCAGGAGCAGCTGGCCGCATTCTACAGAGATTCCTCCGTGGCACTGGTCACTCCTCTTCGCGATGGGATGAACCTGGTGGCCAAGGAGTTCGTGGCCTGCCAGATAAGAGATCCTGGAGTCCTGATCCTGTCCCCGTTCGCTGGAGCTGGAGGCACCATGCACGAGGCACTGATGGCCAACCCTTACGAGATTGACGAGATGGCCGACACCATGCACAGGGCTCTTCAGATGCCTCTGGATGAACGAGAGCTGAGAATGACACAACTGCGACGTCGCGAGAAGCTCTTCGATGTCAATTTCTGGCTGCAAAGAGTCCTGGAGTGCATGGCTCAGCTGGATGCGGAAGAAGAGGATGACGACACGTTCATCACCGGAAGGATGATGCCGCTTACTCTCCACGACTTTGACCACTATCTGTCCAACTACATCGACGACTCCTGCAAGCTCAGCCTCATCCTGGACTACGACGGAACCCTGTCGTACATCGCCAAGCATCCCAACCTGGCCATCATGCCCGACGAGACCAAGAAGGTGCTGGAGCGTCTGGCCAACATGCCTGACGTCAACATCTGCGTCATCTCCGGTCGCAGTTTGGACAACCTGAGGCTGATGGTGGGCATTGAGGGCATCACCTACGCCGGAAGCCACGGCCTGGAGATCCAGCATCCAGATGGCACCAGATTTGTCCATCCCATCCCTCAGGAATATGAGCAAAAGCTCAGGGACTTGCTCAAGGACCTGCAGGTACGCTATACTTCCATTATGACATTGCGCTTAACGTGAATATCGCACAGATGTGAACAGTAGGCTCTTCTTTCCCTACAGGACGAGGCGTGTCACGACGGTGCATGGGTTGAGAACAAAGGTGCTTTGTTGACCTTCCATTACCGGGAGACACCAATTGCAATGAGGGACACCATCGTGAAAAGAGCAACAGAGATCTTCAAGAAGGCCGGTTTCCAGCCTCACAAGGCCCACATGGCCATCGAAGCCAAGCCCCCTGTGAGGTGGGACCGCGGAAGGGCCTCAATCTACATCCTGAGGACCACTTACGGCGTGGATTGGTCCGAGCGAGTGCGCATCATCTACGCAGGAGACGACCTGAGCGACGAAGAAGCGATGCAGGCTCTGAGGGGCATCGCGTGTTCCTTCCGCGTCACGTCTTCTCTGGCAATCAGGACGGCTGCCAACTTCCGCCTGGCCAGCCCAGACTCAGTCCTGACCATGCTCAAGTGGGTTGAGAAGAGGATGAACTTGAGGGTGCCAAGGTCACCTCGAATGTCACCTCCGCACATGCCCAGTTTGGAGGGAATCCACTCCCACTTCAGTTTCGAGGAAGAGGACGACCCGGACTTCAGTGTGTCTTCCATCCAAAGGAAACGGTGCAACTCCAGAAACAGCAGTTTGTCCAACCCCAAAAACCTTAAAGCCATTGTGCACACGGTGGGACGCGGTTCTGATGAGTCCATCAACAAGGTGGTCTGACTGGCTGATAGTGAACCCACTCTCTTGTGAATGAGACACTCGTATAGGTTAAGATGTGCCTTCTGCAGCTCGGTATTATCCGGACGAAAAAACAAATGTTTCCTATTATAAATCACGTAGTTGGCAGATTATTTGGATTGAAAAAAACAACCTAATTTAGAAGTTTGGCGTAGTCTTCATAATTAATCATCAGTACATGCTAACTGTCAGATGTGGTTCATACTTTCTCTTGTAAGAAGAGAAAACACGCACTACACGCAGTTTCTTGCTCAGTATGGCCCTTTCTATAGTAAGTACCGGTATACAGAGTATAGGAAAGTTATAGACTGAATAATCTCGTTTTTGAACGAGATAAACTCTTTGTACATATATTTTATACATAGGTTAAGAAGCAGGAAATTACTCAACTGTAGTCAAACTGTCGTAATTTATCGTCTTTTGTGTTTGTCCGTACCTGACATTTTGTAACAATATTGTTTTGCAGAACTGATGAATAGCATATAATTATTATCATACTCGAGCTGCTATATCTTTTTCTTGGAGCAGTATGTAGACTTGTCTTGATGATTCCCAATTAGTACCGACAGCGATAGAACCTCAAATAACAAAACCCTTTAGAAAACCACTGTATTCAGAATCGTATAGGAAATTCAGTTGCAATAAAATATTCAGACTGCAATATAACCGTCCTCTTCATTACAACCTTCCCCATATATAGCCTACCGTGACATTAAGGTGAGAAATGATATTTCCTTTATATCAACTGCACTCCAGCCGCATATATGGCACCTATTGTTGCTCTCTCTTTTTATCGTCAAGATTACTATACGGCGAGCAGTGTACAACAGCCTGAAGGGCCACCATATGAGAAGGCATCACTTCCAGACTCCCCTTGACATCGTTATATTGGCGCCCGACAGCAAAATATTCTAAGGCCTTGTTACGGGTACTGATCCGGAAATACTCTCAGGCATCTCTCCGCCATGATGCTCGGAACACCCTCATTGATGGCCTCTGCATTCCAATATAGGGAGGATCATCTGACTGAATAGCGAGATAACTAACATTACAGCTTACAGCGTAGTATGACAATAATTCAGACGCTTCAAGGTAACGTCCCATCTCCTCATATTCGCAAATTACATAACTGCAAAATGGGGTCAGACCGGAGCAAAATATCCGAAGAAAGGCGAGCTGGTACTATACGTCATGGGCCCGTAATTACATCCCCAATTAAGCATTGGCTCCCGACATAGACTCAGTGGTAGACTAATTAAGCCGCAAGCGTCGGTGCTCCCCCATCAACATGAAAATCGGGTCAGGCTGAAAGTCCCAATCGCGACAAAAAGGCTCCGACCGCAACCCTGCTGAAGTTCCTTCCTTTTGAATACCGGAATCGAACCGGAGAAGTTACATCTCCCTCGACCCTTAAATCTCTCCGTCGCGACGCAGAAACGACACTTATTAGATCAAGTGGCAAAAAAAAAGGTGAATCCTTACACCAACCCGAGAGTAGAAAACGCTTACGTCACCAGACACTGATGCCGGACAGACTCAGCATGATGGACCTGACACTTGCTGGTTGCTGCATTAATTAGGGCTGGTCATCAAAAAATAATTATGTATGTCCTGCTGGCCTGTCGCTTACCAGCAAGTACAGAGCGTACTTACGCAAATGGGGTGTTTGCCTGTTGGGGAAGTTACTAATTATTTTAATTCGCCTTCTCTCTCAATTGTTTTGAGTGGTTTCTAGACATGACAGCAGCAACTCCTTTTGAGTAAAAAATTAGCACTATATATTATACAATAATTTATTACATACGCGAGGGGTCGGATATTCCCACAATTCCCTCAATATTAACACTGACTGACACTTTCAATGAATTCGCTCAAAATTCTTCGCATATTCACATATTCTTCCAGCGTATAAAATTTCCGAACTTTTGCAAGGACATATTAATTCCAGGCCTGACTATTGACTTTGCGCCACCAGATGTGGACGCCAACGACGCCTTCGACCTTGCCCTCGCTTCACCTCCATTCCTATTCTATCCATGTTCTCCATTCTTCTAAGCCGGCAAATCCAAACTAATCCCAACTCCTTCAGCTCAAGTTTTCTCGTGGTACCGATACACCTCCCTGCAAGTCTTAACTCTTTTCAGGAGAAAAGAGGCTGCGGCAGGCCCAAATTATTTATACGGCTCATTGCAGCTTGGCTAAATTGCTTCCAACAATGCAATTAAGTGCGAGCCATTACTTTGCTTGACGGGACGCAATTATGCATAAGGCTGGAAAGTGAGGTAAATGAGGTGTAATAGGCCGTAACTTGAGTTTGGCTTCAGCGGACCGGTTTTTGGAAGGTATCCAACCTGCAAACAAGCCACTCGCGCGGCTTCTTCTTTTCTCTGATTGCATCCTTCCAGGTCCACTCGGATTCTTGAGGGTCAATTGTCTCCGGCAACAGACGTGGTTGCGGCCTCGCCTGTCCCTCTTCATTCACTTCGGGCTGTCCTAAAGTGATCGATCTCAACAGTCGACCAATCACAAAGTGACGGAGAGAACTGCATACTTTTCTTATACGAGGCGCCTTTACGACACCAGTTTATTGAAACATTATTTGCAGTATGATGCTCGCCAGGTGCGAGAAAAATCTAGAAGCAAATTTTAATACACATTAAAGAATTCCACACTGTAACAAAATGTTATGTCCAATACAACGAAACTGAAAGTGAATTTGCTGACTTTATATGGAAATATCCGAGTGAAAAATATGATTAAGCTGAAGCACCAGGTTCCAGGCCCTGATGTTACTAAAAAGTTTTAGATGAGATTTTCTTACTTTCTTCTTCAGCACCTTCGCCTCCTGCTTTTTCGGCGCCTTTTTTCCACCTCTCTGATGCAATAATAGCCGCGGGCATTTCCAAGCGTTGCATAATGCTCTCCATCAGTTTAGACTTCAAGACCCTTTTATCTAACTTTAAACTTCAAAATCGCTGATCTCTCTGCATTGCCAGTCAGTCCATGCTATTACCTCATCCAATATTACACTAGTCATTGTTTTCACACTTGAAAAACACAAATCTGGTAAAAACCTGCATGCCTTTGAAAAGTTTTGCCCATGCTTGTGACGAATTAAGCTTCCAATAACAATGCACCAGCTGCACATAATACTCATATTTTTTTGTTGAAAACTTCCCGCGTTCCATCAATGCTCGGTTACAGCGTGCAGTTATATGGGGTTACCGTACCCATGAGAAAGTGACAGCAGCCGGCAAATCCCAGATTGAAAGAGTGGACACGTGACCCTTTGTGATGGCGCCCTTACATTACCGAGTATGGAACAAAAACCTAGAGAGTGTCCGATCCATTGTGCAGTCCTACTCAGTCATTTCCGAGGGAAAAACGGCTGCGGAGAGCTCCATTCGCCCGCATTTATGACACATAATTCGCATGAAGTGTGCTTCCAGAGGGCTTTTCATGTCCGGCAGACCCCTTTCTTCGCACTAACTCATTCTTTTCCCTGTCAAACCACGAACATCCCGCCGAATGGGATTCCCCCCAATCTCAGCCGGGTCAGGGACGAAACAGCCTCAGTTTCTCCTAGGCCAAACGACCTCTACAATGTAACCTCACATATAAACATAAACATCCTTAGAGCCGGCGATGAATCAATTCCTTCGCCCCACAGGGTGTAACAGCTTGGGATACATCCCAGCTTGCTACAAAAATGCCATTAAATTTTTAGGTTACTAGCAGACACGTGGAAGGCAAACCATTCTCCTTATCTGTTCCAATACGATGCGCACTTATCTCTGCGGGAACAAATTCTATACGGGCTGAATTCACTTTTTTTATTTTGACCATACACCACTGGTGCATAATCGATCACATCTTCTAGTTGACTGAGTTGTGACAAGCTTTATGCCCGGACTGCTATCATCCCGCTCATGAGGTTATCCTGGCTGTTAGGCTTTCGGGATAAACACAGGAGACGCATGGGTGGATCAGAGAACACAGGATAAGCACAGTAAGCAAAGATCGATTGAAATGCTGCAAAAATGCAAAAGATGGACTTTGAGTCAGTACGGAGCCCCGATTCTGGATGAAATACTGTACAATATTGACCAAACTGCTTTCTCAATTTAAAAGAAAAAAAAATGTAATAAGCCCGCAAGGCCACTGTGAGTGAATGCTGGCTAAACCCAATTTTTTAAGCATGTATATACAGAAACCCTATATCAAAAAGGGGATGTCATTTTTCATTTGTACTCGTGCAACATAGATGCTGCTAATGCTCCTGAATATAAAGACGCAAAGGGAATGTCAGCTGATGCACAATGAGAAGCATCGAGTTTCGTGATTGGATTCACAAATCCCTCCGTATCAAATTTTTCAAAAAACGATTTTCGATTAAAGTACACGTGAACCTTTAATAAATCTGCTTAGGGACCCATCCCGACGTAATTTAATAACACCTGGAAGAGGCCGTGCGGAAGTATCTTCCCGACCCTTCGTTATATAAAATATTGTGTGCCAAAGGCGAAATCCGTTAATGGCGTCCATCGACCCCGTCCTGTTTATGGAAATCCATAAATCACCCCGGGACTTAAAACTACCAAGAAAGGCAGAAACAACAGTATACGTCTGACTTGCTTGTTCCATCTTCGCTGACAAGCTAACCCTTGCGGCAACCTAAATAGTAGCTATTTGTGATGCTATAGGAAGGATTTCCCCTCATGCTTTAAGATGAGGCTTCCTCTCGAAAGGAAAAATTAGAACATGATAGAAGATTACATGTGGGCGAAGTATTGTCATCATTGCTGCTCCCAAATTAGTAAGAGAAACGTGGGCAGAATATTGCGCTCTTGTTCACAAAATTAATTTGAGTATGACCAGAATTGCATTGCATGGCTGTTACTATCAAGGAATTTCTAGAGTATAGCATGTAGTTGAAAAAGCTACTCTGGAAAAAAAATCCTTACTAAATGTAGTAAGTTACATTAAAGATTTTACGTGAACTTATTGCTTACGCGCCAACTGGCTAATAAGCACGCACCAACTCTTAGCAATTAAATAATTAATATGCGGAAAGGCCCTCGCGAATTCCATCTCTGGTACAAAGGACATCACGTTTCAGAGCTCATTATTTTGCCGAGTATATTAGCGCACACCAACTTGCCAGGTCTCTAATCATGACTGACTCTCAGGACCATTTGAATGGCTATTGTTGAACCGGTTGATATTTGAATGTGGGGGTTTCCCTTTGTAGAGCGAACGCAGGCGCCATGAGTTCTCTTGGCCTGTTCTATCTCTAAGCTCAGGCAGACCGGTTGGGATCAGTCAGTGGCTGGTGGAGGGGATGGGAGAAGAGACTTGCTGAGACGACCTTCTTCAACGTGAGTCGAATACTTTCGCTGCATTCACCCAAACCCTTTCAATATATCACCCCCATCTCCTCATTATTAGCAAGGTGTTTATTAGCACTATTTTAAAGTTGCGCTTAATTTGATTTTTAAAATGTGAAGCATGTGCTTCTGCTTTAATCCACCCAGGTCGTTAGTGGTAAAGCGGTGGTGCTTGGTCGAGGCATTTTTGCTGCCCAAATTTCGAGTAACACACTGCAATGGCTTGTGGTACTACGCTGCAACACTTTCCTTCTTGTCGGCATAAGCTGTGTAAAAAAAAAGGCGGTTTCACGCTAACTTTTGGCGATAGACCAACCCGAGTGCAGTGTAGCATTGTATACTTTTTGAATTCGGTCCAGGAATGTTGAATCTTATAATTGAGTATTGTATTTCTCAGCATCGGCCAGTTTGGTGTCAATACTTGGTCCAGCTTTATTGCATAATTAAAACCGCAAAGTGTATACATCAGATATAAATGAAAAAGCAACACCATAATTCGCTGGCCGATAAACCCGCTTTGAATGTGTGTGTCAAGCTTACTGCTGGCTTCCAGTCCCTAAAGCATATTTGCTTTGAGTAATCGGCAAATCACTCGGAATAATTGTTGTCATTAAATCAGCCTCAGTAATTTTAAATAATTTTTTTCCCTCTGCCTATTCATCGGGAGGAGTGGAAGTGAACAGTATTTACATATACCCTGCAGCCCAGGATTGTAAAATCGTGCTCACATGAATTCTCTCTATATCCCTGCACGCTTTTCCACCCGGTGAGCACATATTCCAGGACTCTAAGGCCTAATCATGTCAGTAGCCGAAACTCACCACTAAATCGCGCATCACAACCTGCTCCTACATGTCCTAGCCATTTGCGGAGATTGCACCATGATTTCGAATCAGCCAGGAATGAACAGCAGCTCTAATGCAAATTGTACGCGGATAATAAATCCATTTTGCATGCTCACATATGGACCGCTTTATGCAAGTCACTTAAACCGCGGTGGCTATTTTTTTTTTGCAACATGTTAATAATTATTATGGTAACGTAATGCGCACAGGCTGAACCAGGCAGTTTTGCTAGTGTCAGTGTAATACAGTCCAATACTGGATTGGCCAAATTTCATAAAAATGTAAATGTGATATCATGGGAATATAGAGAAATCCAGTTTGTCAAAATAAATGTTTCAGGTATAATACATAATTAAAGGCAAAGATTTGAACTTACGTTACTTTCTTACACGCTATAGTGAAGATAGAAAATTCTGGCTTCATGGCCCCTTATGAATCCTTAGGAAGAATTGGACTTCACCATGTCATAGAGCAGAAAAAACCTTATTTAATGGCGTAAATAACTCAAACTGACATATTGGGTGGATTTTACTTGTATATCCACGATATATGCTGAACATTGTGCACAATTACGCATAACTCATCAAGTCTCTTGCGTACATACTTTAAATAAATATTCAGATGGTCCTGATGTTATGGAGACACATTGCCTTATCATGCACGGCAGCAATTGGAACATAATGGAGCAAGAAGTGGCAGGGTTAACTTCATTACGACCCATAACGCCCAAACTAAAACGAAAAACAATCCCCAGTACAGGTATATTTTAAACACTGATTCACTGTATAATTGATCCCCATCCCAGTTTACCCTGTCCACATACATTAAAATATTAGCCTGAATGCCCTGTAATATTAATCGACCTGTGGGATTGCGGGTTGGTGCACAACAAAGCTCCAATTTTCCCCCCGTGCACAGGCCTGGTCATCAGGAATGGCCCGGGGAAGCAATAACCCTCTTCTCGCCAAGTGAGACGAGAAGAAGAAGAAAAAAAGGGGGGGAAGAAAGGTCAAAGATTGGGAGGAAGGGATGCCGTCGGAAAAAGAGCACCCGGCAGCATCGGGTCCGGACCATCAAAATGGAGCCACATCTGACAAACCCGGGCAAGAGCAAGGCCAGCACCAGCAGGGACAGCAACAGCCGGCGCCTTCTGCAATACCACCGACTTCAACTTTCTCCCTATGGAACTGCGTGGGTCAAGACACGACGAGCAAACTCTACGAGCAGAAACCGCATCACCCTCTGGTCCGTAACCAGAGTTCCAGAGTCGTGCTCCTGGATCAGAATGGGCCCAAGTCGCCAGAGAGTGTCACGACCGAGGAGTTTCGCCTCCCTCAGCCCTACAGGTTGGGACCTCCAACTTCTTATGGCCGTCCAGACTTTATTGAAAAAAATGGGGCATGACCCCTCGAGGCTGATGATATAAATCGACGCGTCAAAGCCCCCCCTTCGAATCCTAAAAGCCGGGTTTTACGACCAAACAAAGTTTCCACTCCTGTTAGCCATTCTATCCACAACTTTTACAAATATATAGCACTAATCGCTGCCAGTGCGGGTGTAATGAAGTAATTTAAAGTGACATGTTACAGCCAGACACTTGAGAACGAACAATTGAATCATCTTTCCACTAACTGCCTGGAGACTGGTATAGGAGGTTCTTAGGGAGGACAGTTTATATGCTGATGTCAAATAATGTGATCCTAATAAGACCATGAAATTCGCAAGGAGCTTATTTGCAATGTAAATGGGGCGAGAAGACAGGCTAGCTAGTTGAAAATTTCGTTGGATTTCGCCGGTGCATAATGGTAGGGACCTTGAACGTGACAGTGTCGCACACCGGGGAAATTCGGGGGATTCCCTCTAGTGGCTCCCACCAGCTTTATAATCCGCGGCACATGTCGCAGGGCCAAGTCCCAATTCGAGCAAAATATACATTCTATAGTTTTTAATAACATAAATTAACACCCGCGGGGCAAACTCCCAGAATTCAGAAGCGAAAGTTTTAATCGCAGATGTGGCGTTTCCCACCGTGGATTTAACGAGACAAAACTTGGTCCTTCATCGCCTATTAGGTCATTAGCCATGTATTAGCCGGTAATTTGTAGTTTCCTCCCCAAAAAAAGAGTGGCATCCTTTGGGAGCACGAAAGGACCCAAATGTAACGGCCATTCATCACGCAAGACTCCAGTAAATAGTTTGAAAAGTGGTGCCTAATTTTAACACGCCTTTGATTTACGGGAAACCGCCAGCAGGCGCACTAACTCCATAATAGGGTCGGGCAGCAGTGAAGTATTCAAGGTTGCAAACAACCAAAAGGAAACGTAACTAGTTACACAAGTTACTCTGCTTGGTGGGTAAAGTTTATGTTTCACTTCCAGCTGCTGACGACGGATTTGCCCCCCACATATTGTTTTAGACGATATAAACTAACTAACTTGTTTTGCCACTGTTTGCAGGAGACCTGTACACTCATCCTGTAGGAGCATATGCATCAAAGTTGCCTGCCTCGTCTGCCTGGCCATTATAATATTCGGATCAACGCTATTATCCCTCGTCGCTTTCGGTAAGTCAGTAATTAGTACCTGCTATATTGTAACAATCATATATTCCTACGTCTATACGGTAAAATACCAGGAAACCTTTTTATAGCATGGGTATAAAACTGCACATCACTCGGAGCTCTACTCATGAATCCCCGCGAATCTGATATGCTTTGCTTGCCAATTAATATTTTAGGCTCCATGCCGTAGAAGGATCCTTCTGTTGGCTGACAAACAAAATTAGCAATTTAGACCGTGCCTACGGCTTCCGAAATTTCCAGCCATAAATGTTTACACGTGCTAAAAAAGAAGGAGCATTCAACGAGGCATGCATATCTGTGACGTATACTGGACCGGAATTAATATCCGAGCCATAAGAGTGGGATGGGTTTTGGGAGGTGCTTAGTATACACATGCAATATCGGTGGGCAGCGAACTGTGTGTTCCAGCATTTCCAGGGTTGAAAAGGTGGTGGTGGCATTAAGAAGGCACTTTCATGAAAGTCATATTGCGAACCGTGACATCCCTGGGAATGGGGTAGGAAATGAACTTGCTAATGCCCTGGAAATGGAAAGTTTAATCCCCCGAAAAAGCCTGATGCAAGCAACCCCCTCCATCAGCAATGGCCGTCAGCGATTGATTTTACAAGTCCTGTCAGCTTTTGGTCTGTGGCTATAGAAAATACTTGGGGGCTCTATTTTTTTTCCTTTCCCATCTCTCTCACCAGATTGCGTGTTTCCCACACCAGATGTTTTGGTACAGCAGCAACGTAAGGGAAAAACCAAAGTGTGCAAGAGCCCTTCATGTATGAGCGCTGCATCCAGACTCCTAGACCGCCTAGATCCCACTGCAGATCCTTGTACCGATTTTTACCGCTTCGCTTGTGGAAACTACCTGGACACTAATGAGATTCCAGATGATAGTTTCCATCGATCCACCCTGCAAGAGATGCAGGAGAAGGTGCTGGTTGCCATCAAAAGTGAGAGCACACCAATGCCCTCCCGCAGGTTTTATGGCGCTCAGAAAAAAAAAGAACCTATTTCCTCTCGTTTCAGAACTCATAGAAGAGCCGTCCACCGAAGAGGAAAATGTTGCCGTCAAAAAGGCCAGGAAGCTCTATGTGTCCTGCATGGACCAGAGTAAGTCACAATTGTATATACATGCAAAGGCTGCTTCTCATTACCAGAGTCGCTGCAGGGCTTGAAAAAGTAGTCTGTTTGGACTCATTCGGTGCACATTGGTGCCTTTTCAGATGAAATTTTAAACCACGGAGGCGGGCCTTCCTCCTTGGCGGAATTAGATTGTTTCTGCCGCATTCGAAGCGTGAATCTTTTATATAAGGATGGATAGAGTCTAGCTCGGTTCCCAAACGAAAAGGAACTTATAAAGGTACTTAGGAATAAGTCCCACGTCCTTTTTTT
Organism: Catajapyx aquilonaris; assembly: GCA_000934665.2. Classification (NCBI taxonomy): domain Eukaryota; kingdom Metazoa; phylum Arthropoda; class Diplura; order Dicellurata; family Japygidae; genus Catajapyx; species Catajapyx aquilonaris. The sequence continues at coordinate 120,804 of JYFJ02000087.1, forward strand.
TATATTCCTATAGGTTTCCGGACGTCCCATTACCAAGATTACCAGCAGCTGCCCATCTTTTCCGTGCTAACCAAGGAAGGGATAGGCCACTGGCCCATCCTGGGCCTGATTGAGGAATGGGACCAATCCGAATTCAGATTGGAAAGACTGCTGGCCCAACTGGCCATTTATCAAGTTCACAACCTGTTTGATATCTACGTGACTCCTGACGAGCGGAACAACTCCAAGTACATGCTTCAGGTGAGTGGCAGTCATAACTCCACATTATGTATGCATAAACGCAGCACAAAAGGCAAGCAATTCTCTTTGTTCCAGTTCTACAAAGGCGAGCCTGCAATGGCAAAGGCTTACTATCTCAACGACAGCAATCCGGATTACGTACGGTATTTACGCTCGTACAGGCGTTTGCTGTTGGAATCGGTCCTGCTTTTGACCCAAGGAAACAACCCTCACGCCGTCCAAGATGTCGACGATATACTTCAGTTCGAGACGCTGTTTGCCAACGTGAGTCACTTACCAAGCTTACTAGAAGCATGGGGTATAAACATCGCCATCGAAACTTAATCCTTTATTGCGACACCTCTGATAAAATTGATTTCAAGGGCATCCAGTTAGGTGGAAGAAACAGGATTATCGAGTGGGTTGTAATTCCATTTAAAGTTCCCATGGAGAGTGGCAAAATGAGAAGAGGCGTGGAGGAAACCACAACCTTGTCAAGTCTGGGAGAAAATCCGTTTTCATCAAAGTACGCCAAACGAAAATTTAATTACGTGGACGTGGGCATAAAGTGGTCGCTTCAACGGCATGGGTGCCTCTTCAGTTGGGTTTTAATTTTAAGCTCTTTTTTGTGCTCCTTCAGTAGTTTTTACAAGTCCGGTCAGTAAAGCCTGAAGTATAAGATTAAATAAACCAGCATTAACATTGACGTCGAGTACTTAGCTGGTAATATTTTAAGACGCTGGAAAATGAGTAATGCCGCAAAAAAACTTCATCCTGGAAGTTACGGCTCCCGTAGACGCGGGTTGCCCTGAATACTCAGGATGAAGTTTCTTCTCAATATATTTCAACAATAAATTAAAATTCTAATCGCCAAAGGCAGCCACTGCCATAAAATTGCAGCCCTTTAAAGTTTCAGCATATTACAAGCATGGTTACGCAGATGGGACCTAAAGCAGCCCGAGTTATCAGTATTTCTCGCAGCTGCTCTAACTGCCATTATCTGTTGGAAATAAGCCCGTGATCCTCCCCATTTTATCAATTTCCCTCTCTGGCTATATTGTTGCACTCTTTCAAAGGCTTAGCCTTCCCATTAAAACCTCTCCCAACATTTAGCCGCCCACTAAATGTTCTCCCAGGGCGATTTTACTCCAGCCTGCCCATCCGTAAATAACTTAATCTGGAAACTCCACTCAGCTCTTTACTTTTCTCGCCTAATCCGCTAAGCAACAAGCCGTGTGCACTGGTTGGTTTACGCATATGTTCCTTTATACCAGCTGACAGAAAACGCCAAGTGCTACTCCCCGATAATAAATGGAACCGACGACGATGACGACAATGGCCGTATGATGGTTCAAGACATACAGAATTACCTTCCAGATGTGAGTAAATACGCGTTCAAATTTATTGAGCCAGTTCACATGGCACAAAGTAAAAGCGCGTCATTCTGAAGCGATTTATCGTTTAATCTACGCGCTTTGTAAACTGTTCTATTGACCAATAACGTTCCTTTCCAGCTGGACTGGGTTTTTCTACTCAACTACGCTTTCGATAGCTTCTCCATCGACATGGACGTTCCAGAAATGATTATCACGCTTCACTGCAAAGAGTTCTTTCCCGAATTACTGGCTCTTGTCGACAGAACTCCACCAAGGTTGTACAATCATCCCGTTAGTCCAGGAAAAAGAGCAACAATAATCTGAACGTCCACTTTTTCCTTCCAGAACGATTACGAATTACCTCATTTGGCGCTTTGTGTTCAGATACATGCCATTTCTGGGCAATAAGTTCCTACTCAACTGGATAGAATTTATGAAGGATGTCCCCGACACAAACGAAGAAAAATTGTACTTATCAAGGTGAATGTCGCTCTTGATCCGATCCCCCCAATTTCGTGGAGGTTGGGCTTTTGGGTGGAACTGAGTGTGCTTTATTTCCTAATGTGGGATTAGCCCAGTTTTAAAATCGTGAATGGAGTAGGTCCAAAGTGGCTGGGTTTAACCAATTCAAGCATTAGTTATAAGGCACTTAATCGATTCCAAATTTTTTTTTTGTCGAAGGTCAAACTATAATCAGGGTTTAAAATCAGGCGTTCGTCACACGTTATTATTACTACAAAAATATTCCATGGGCCTTGCTACTTTCTTAACATTTTCTAACTCAGATGGAAGCAGTGCGCCAGCATTGTCAACGACGGTCTTGGAATGGCCGTTGCTCACCTGTACGTACAAAAATTCCACGACAATGAAACAGAGGCAAAGGTACAGTAGTACGTCACAGTTATGTTTGCAGCACTAGCACATGCAAATTGGGTGGATATTCCAATATTCAGTTAATTACAGGGGTTATTGTGATCGTTATTTCAGATTTTAGAAATGATTCAATATCTTAAGAATGCCTTCCGGGAAATTATCAAAAACGAAGACTGGGTTGATGACGACATGAAAAAAGAAATTGCTGAAAAGGTAAGTTTCTTCTCAAATTAACTTCTACCAATCATAACACATCACAAATTAATATGCCAGAATTTCTTGCTGGCATGTCGCTTTTGATATTACGAGATTCCAAAGTTCCCGTAAAGAGCATCGCCCCCATTAGATGGGAAGCAAACAGAAAACCGGTTTTGGTCAACATCCCGGGGAACGTAGGCCCAAGTTTTACTGTTATTGTGCATGTGGGCCCGCGTCTCCTGATGCATTAGCATGCAAATACGAAGCCATATAGAGTAATTGCATTATCCGCTTTGGAAGCAAAAAAACAAAATGCCCTCGTTGTTTCAGTTGGACTCGATGGGATACAAGATTGGCTATCCTCAGTACATATTAGATCCGGCTGCTCTTGAACAGGAATACGAAGGAGTGAGTCGGCTTCTTAGTTGTAATGCGAACTGCAGGTAATCTGAAACTTACATTGTTATCGTTGCAGCTGGAAATTTCTGACGGCAATTTCCTTCAAAACATTTTGAAGCTTCGAAAGCACGAGGTGTGGAAGGAATTAAGTAAACTCACACGATCGGTAGACAAGGCCAAGTGCGTTTCAATATTTCAAAATAATAACAGCCATTCGTGTCCTTATGTGACACCTTGCAAGATTTGACTACAGATGCGCGTGTTTCTTTCCAGGGATTGGTTGATTCAGCCATTGGTAGTGAATGCCTTTCACAATCCAACAACTAATGAAATAAGTAGGTACACTTCCCTAAGCATCCCATACGTCTATCTCAACATTGTAATATTTTCACTTTTTTTTTTTGCAGTTATTCCACTAGGAATACTTCGGAAACCTATTTACAATGTGAACTACCCAATGTAAGTAGTACATGCAAATGAGACCAGCAGAAATTACCCTATACTTTCCAATATTATAGGTACTTAAATTTCGCAAACTTAGGAGTTGTAATAGGTCATGAAATAACTCATGGGTATGATAATCATGGTAAGTACATATTTAGTTATCAAATTTCTGAAGTTGTAAAAAATTAATTGACTTATTTATCTTACAGCACTGGTGGCAAGAAGGTATGATCGAAACGGAAATATGACTCAAAGATGGTCTGATGACATGATGGTTGCATTTCGAGAAAAAGCAGTTTGTTATGTAGACCAATATGCTGAATTTAATATGCCTATGGTTGGTAAAAAGGTGAGCCTTACAATTCATTTTCAAATATTTTACTCGGACAGTTCCATCCTATAAATCTATCACATCATGTCCTTTGCAGGTGGATGGGAATAACACACTTTCTGACAACATATGTGACAATGCTGGTTTACGTCACAGTTGGGTGGCCTATAAAAACTGGGAAAGAGATCATGGTCCTGAACCTGTGCTTCCTGGACTGAACTTTACTGTGGATGAAATATTCTTCGTTACTTATGGCCAGGTAGAATCTGACATTCATTTCCTATTCATAACTAACTTGAGTGGTTGAGTTACTGTTGTTGTTAATAACCCGCAATTACATACCGAGTAATTTTTCAGATTTGGTGTGAAGTTTTAAACAAGGAAGGATACGAGCAGTATTCAAGAGATATGCACAGCCCAGGAAGATACCGCACATTGGGTGTCCTGCAGAACAATCTGGAATTTTCTGACACATTTCATTGTGAATCCGGAAGTGTCATGAACCCAGACAAAAAATGCCACCTCTGGACGTGAGGCAACTAAATTCAACATTGGTCCAGACCTGACATCACTCGAGGCAATTTCGCTTCTGTGGACAGACTTATCACTTCATCCACAAAGGTTAAGAAAGAAGTCGCACCTCTCTATATCCAGATACAATCACACACAGTTGCATAGGGTTGCATTACCACGCACAATAATATTGTTCTAAAGGTCACCTTCCGGTAGGTAAGCAGTTCACTTACTGGCAACTACAGCTGTTGCCTCTTATTACCGGTACCTTTATTTGATGGTTGTTAACAAGCACAAAATGTGCCCAGGTATCATTTTGTGCCTTGAAGATGTCATGCACGAACTTTTATGTCACATGCAGTTTACTGCAGAAATATACCACATGGAATCAAGGTCATTTGAGACCTGTGCTCCAGTCAAAAAATTGAACAATACTTACAACTAGGAATCACACCAGGATGAATCTCTTACATAATAGAAACGCACAAATTCAAATTCATCTATACTTGAGTCATTCATCTTTTTCAGGTAGTCATTTACTTAACTCCTTTCCTGTACGAAGGAGATGTGAATCATTCTCGATTGACTGTTGCATTCAAGTTAAGGTTGCAACACTCTATACTGAAGTGAATAAAATACTGTACGAGTATATATCGGTACAGTCACTCCAAAGCTGGAAGTCGTGACTCGAACTATGTCACATTCTTGGCACTTGCACACATGCAGGGACCCGCCAAAGTGCCAGCACATCAACCAAGCTCCACTAAATGGGATCATCCTGTTTTAACTAAAATAGTGACTCAATTATCCCAATTGTCCTTTAATTAGAATAAATCATGTCATCAATTAACAAATTACATGGTACACAGGTCAAGAATTATTAAATCTAACTCTTCAATCCAAAAGTTACCCACAAACAAAAAAAATAATTAATCAACATTAGCACTTATTGGTAGAAAATCGATAAATATGTGAATGGTATAATGTTCAGCTATTAAAAATAATGACTAACTGAATTTCAAATCTGTAGCCATTGGGAAAGTATTTTGTGATACAGTGGTAAGTGGTTTAACAAATATACAGCTGTTTGTTTCCATTAAAATGTGCACTCTGTGCAGTGTACAAACCTATGAACTATGTATGGTTACTGTCATTGATGTTCAGTATGGTCCAACTGCAGAAGAGATTCTGTAATGCAGGTGGGTTGACTTTTGTTAAACAACTGTAAATGTTCTGGTAGATTTTGCGCTGGCGCATAGTACCTTATGTACAATATCTTGTTTAGTGAAGGTGACTAAATAAATAATACTACACGAATAAACAATGCCCCACACTTAATCAAGCCAATTGAATTAGTAGTATTAATAACGTAGTGTCAAACACTAGTCTGGCATATTGGCTGTTCTCTTTGGAGGCTAATCAAAAATATCAGCCTACTGGTACTGCCAGGATGATTATTTTGTAATGCCAACACTCATGTTCCTTACTTTTACCTTACCTGCACTGCAATGCACATATGAACAGCTGATGGTCCAGCACATCTCAACATTTGCTGCTGTCTCTACCCAGGGAAACCCTTCATGGAAATCAAGTAATCTCGATCGCTGCTGAAGTTGTGCATGTGACGTTTTGGCTGATATCTGTGTGAATGCATTTTTTTAAAGTTTTTTGCTTCCATAAGTCAATGTTAGTAGGTGAGAGTGGAACAGGTTATATTGCAGGGTAGTTTTATTATGGTGGACAGAGGAAAACTGAATCTGGAAGGCATTTGAAATTGTGGAATACTCTTCCGAATCTGAAACTTACAAAGCAATCAATGACAGTATGATATAATTATCATTAGCCAAATATTATTGTCAGCATTTCTTCCTTCATACATCCAAGTGCCATCACCTGCAACACACATCTCACATGCCACATGTGAGGCGTGAACTGCAGATTGTGGAACTCATCAGATGCAGGAAAGAATGAGCTCCCACAATAATATTCAGCTGGCAGTAACGTGCAATCCATCCATCAAAGACAGCCTGAAAAATTAAGTATGGTTTTCCTACTTTTCTTCTACAGTTAAAATACTGTGTTCCCAAAAACACTGCATAAGTGCAAATCTTTTATCGGAAAATGGTTGGTGTTACAATTGTAAACATGTATGATGTGAGAATTCTCTCATCTGCTGACCCTCACTTACAGGGTAAAACAAGGTGGAAAAGTAAGCACTAAATTACATCAGTTGTTCCGTCACCTCCAGTAGTAACACATATTGCATCATCTTCAATTTGGCCACAAATGTCAATCAAATTGTCTTGGAAGTTTCACCAACCGTAAGTAGTACTGCACTTCACTCTTCATTCATCTAAAACCAAACTTTCAGAGGCTCATCTCATAAATATTCTAAAACCTGTGGTTTATATTATAGTTGTAAATGACTGAAAATCCATTGACATGAAAGAGCTACACTTTCACCACAGAAATGTACAAGGCTGCAGTACAACAGAGTTACGCCTTCACCTGGAGAGGGTTGGAGAATGACTAGAGTAATGGCCTGATCAGCAAAAATAGTTTTCCAACATTTCACACAACTAAGTCCACAATCAGGCATAATCAGTACCTTCACCATGTCTATCCAACAGATTCTCTCTCAGAGCATGTGCAGTGCTGTAGTAGTACGTGGCATGACTTTTAGGCCATGATTGTTTGTAGGATAGTGAATGGTACTCTCCAATCCCAATCCAGAAATGGTTCATTTATCCCCCACTAGTAGGACTGCATGTCAGCCAAATTATGAACTGCTGGCGTACCTATATTACTCTTTAACATTATCTAGAAATATTGGTTGTTGCCGTGGGAAATAATAATTCTAAGTACTTTTCAGATCAATGTTATTCAAAGTGTTGAACATGGCAGTGGTTCTGTGCAAACCTCCCAATCCCACCTTTTTTGGTTTTTTTATCAGACCAAACTCACTCAACTTGTCACATCCCCAAAACCTTTCCTTTTATTTCCCCTTCTTCTTCTTCTTTTTATTTCCCGCACCAAGCCCCGCCCTCTGAGCCGCTTTGTCCAACTCATCTCCCCGTGGATCCCTAAACATCCACAAACCACCCAAAATGAATATGTGGCAAGCATGCAAAATGGCACTGCTCCACACAGTTGATGGATAGCAGTTCCAGCACAACTCAATCACACCTAAAATAAGCAACCTGAAATGCAATAATGGTCTCAAGTCATATTCATGTTGTTTGGAAAATTATCAGTTCACTTCAACCACAATGTAGCATGCTTTCACAGCTTATATCACTAGTCTGCTAAAAATCTGACCCGTTAAAATAATAATACCCCATTTATATTTGCTTCAGTTGCAAGGCTGGCTCCGAATTGAACCTAACAGTTTACCAATCCAATTTAGAAACAACTGATTCTGCAACATTCTGGGAACAAAGCATCTTTACAAAAGAACATTTTTGCACAGTGGATGCATCTTTACTATAGCCCTGTCCATTTCAGTGCTGTGAACTAGTTTTGGTGCACACATCAGACTCCCAAAGGCAATGTCCCACTGTTTACCATTTACCCCATTGAGATGAACCCCACTGCTGTCAAATGGACACTCAAGAAGATTTGGCCAATCCAACGTGGCTTACCCTGCGATTCAAAACTGGTCGAAAAGAGCCAAATGGACAAGACTAATGAATCAGCAAACCTCTTTATTGTTGATGGTGGCAACAGTGTTGTAATCATCCACATTGAAGAAGAGCACTGATTCACAGCTGCATCAGCTGTGAAGAACTTACTCATGTAAAGTGGCTTAGTAACAATATTCTATAAATTAAGTAAAATAAATTTTTCTTACCTCCACAGGGGCTTCATGGGGATACTCCAAAGCACATATGGGAGTGAGTGAAAGTACCACACATAGAACTGGTAATGAAGTGAGCGGCTCGCAGCAATCCCAATAAAATTAGCTGTGAACATCGGAAGAAGAAACAGCTGGCAAGAGACAGATATTCCGGTCCCTTCCAAGGTATGGTAGCTCCTCAGATGCCTTGTAAAAATTTAAAAATTTGACACATCATCCAAATGGTTGAAATGTTATTAACATACCTAATCCAAGTCTTGAGGAACATTAGTATCATCAATACGTGCAGAGCGAGCAGCAACAAATGAAATCGCCTATCCAGGAAGATCTCCTCTGGAAGAAACCTCCAGTTCACAGTCCACTGGTAGAGGAAGACCCGACCAATGTTGAAGGCACGCATCACGTACCCCACAGGATTTACCGCCAGGAATGGAATCGCCAGTGTCACCTAAAATATTTCACACGCTATAGCACCAAAAATCAAGTCTTTGCAAGTGAATCCAACCTGAACAAGAGCACAGATGGTAAGCTGCTTCACAGTTGCTGGTAGTCCAAGACATAATAGGTAAGCAACGAGAAGTGCAGGAGCAAAGAGGAGGACATTCATCTTGACAGAAACACCCAAACTGCAATTAGAGTTACAAATCAGTGCTATTACGTGTTCTAAAATAATAGGTTGCAATACAGTATTTCCAGTGGGTGTTCCTAAATAACCTAGATAAACCAACACTCAACAATTGGCAAGTATCCTATACATTAATCTCTGGGATTGGAGATTCTGCAATTCAGGGGCATCTCCTCATAAACCACAGTACACATGCATATTCTGTAAATATTCACTGGGGCTAAAGCCAATGTGCATGCACATTACAGCCTATGGAAATGCCTCTCGAATCATGCAGTTTAATCATTAAGGTTAGACGAAAATCACTACTTAATAGGCACACAGTATCCAGTTATGTTCGCAACTAAGCATTGTCAGAAAACTAGTGCATGTCACAAAAGCACCCCACAGGGTGCACATTTGGAAAGTGAAATCATGTACTACAATTGGCAATTGAACTGAACAATGACACATGCTCCCTTCATCTTTACCAATACTGTCAAATCTAGAAAATGTGGGACATTACTGAAGGGGTTATGCTGAATATTTTTGTGCTCCTACTTTGTCAGTTTACAAAAGGGTCTTCTAAATCATCAAGCCATTCCAACAGTACATCGAGTGTGAATTGCAGTTTTTCTAGACAATGCCTACAAAAAGAATACTATGCCATTCATCAAGCGTTATATAGTTATACCTGAACAACACGCTTCCCAAACTCCAACGCTCATCTATGAATGCATTAAGGGCAGCGTAGAGAAAGATCATGGCAATAGGGTCGTTGAAGAGCCGCAGGACAAAAATCGAGTGGATCCTGTACGAAGTGCAGCACAAGAAGACTAGCACATAGGGTGGCACTTTTCTGGACTTGTGGTAGATGCGAAACACAAGCGCAATAAGCAGCAAATAGCACCCAGCAAATATGTACTGCGCCAGGGCAATATTGGTTCCCCGGTTGGTTATTAAGTACAGGATGCTGTATATGTACACAAATCCAGCGGGGTAAACCAGCGGACCAGTGTCACCTTTCAGCTCCTCATAATCCAAGGTTCCATTCAGGAATCCTTCTACTTCTTGCATATAAGCCACCCAGTCAATCTCCGTGTCTGTGAAAAGTGAGAATATAAGTGTCAGCCACCGGGCCCGTTCTAACTGCGTCTCCTGCCCCTCACATTTGACTCTCTGTATGATGGCCAGGTTGACAAAGGCCTCCGCCACCAGCAGGACGCAGGCGGCCAGCCAGACGAAGGAGGGGTCTGTGACCAGCCTCCTTGCGAACTCCATGTTGAAGTACTTGTTGACCAGGTTGGACGCCCTCCTCCTGACCTGCGCCAGCTGCTGCTTCCATTTCCCCTGGCCGCCTCCAGCCTGCCCGTGGGAGCCGCCTCGACCACCCGGCAAAAGAGGAGGCGGACCAGACCCCGGCGTTCGATTCCTGGGACGCGCCATCTTGGACACGTTTTTTATGCCCCTCGAAGAAAATTATGCGGTGGCGAGCGGAACTACAAGGAGAAAATGAAGGCGATCGGAGCGACACGCGCGGGATGGAACCGAACAGCTAGAAGCGGGATATTCGATACGTTCACCAAATTTTGTTTTAATTTTAACGCGTTTTAACCAAAGGTTTTAACACGGGTTGGTGTCTGGTTAAAACCTTTGGTCAAAAGGAAATTGTTGCATCCACCCCATTGCGCATGCTCGGAACGGCGGCCAATGGGAAGAGTCGCGGTAACAACAATATGCGGCCAATCAGAGGGCATAACCATATAACGTAGGATTTTAATATTATAGAAGAAGACTGCGCCATTTACATGTACATAAATAGACAATTGAGAGGATTTAAGGATCATTCACACGGCAGAGGAAACCAGACCTGGTCTTGAACCGGTTCACAATAATGGCTGCTAGTCACAATGTTGCCAACCCTGGATAATACTGCAGTTGCAGCTGAATATTCTGGCATACTCAAGTGTTCAAGGCGGTTGTTAAACTTTATTCGGCAGTAAGAGTATATAAATTATTCGTCTTCCACTTGTATATTTTGATGCCGAAAATAATAGTGCAGGCAATAATTTAGTCTTCTCCTTCTCTGCTTCGCATGTAAATCATGAGGTCGACGACCCTGTTGGAGTACCCGAACTCGTTGTCGTACCACGAGATAAGCTTGCAGAAGGTGTTGCTGAGGGAAAGTCCGGCTCTGGCGTCGAATATGGACGAGTTGGTGTCCCCGACGAAGTCCGAGGACACCACCTCGTCCTCGGTGTAGCCCAGGATGCCTCTCATGGGGCCCTCCGAAGCCTCCTTGATCTTGGACTTTATATCCTCGTACGTAGCGTTCTTAGCCAACCTGAACGACAAAAATGACATCAATGAAAAATTATCAATTATTGATGATAATGTTCAAAATGACATGTGGGTGGAATTATCGTCCCACTCCTAGTTATAACTATGGGACGAGCTTACACTACTTATTATATTATCATGAGTTGGACTCACTTGCAGGTAAGGTCCACAACTGACACGTCATGAACTGGAACCCTGAACGCCATGCCGGTCAGCTTTCCGTCCAGTTCCGGGATGACCTTTCCGACTGCTTTGGCAGCCCCTGTCTGGGCAGGGATGATGTTCTGAGCAGCACCGCGTCCGTCTCGCCACAGCTGCCAGGAATGGAACAAGGGCCAAAGGTTACAAAATGAGCAGTGCACCAGCGATACTATACGCCGAGGACAGTATAGGCCTACTTTTCCCGAGGGGCCATCCACTGTCTTCTGCGTGGCCGTGATGGCGTGGACAGTGGTCATCAGTGCTTCCACGATCTGAAAGTTGTCATGGATGACCTTCGCCAGCGGCGCCAGACAGTTGGTGGTGCAAGAGGCGTTGGACACCACCGTCATGCTCGAGTCGTACCTGTCGTGGTTCACTCCCATTACGAACATCGGTGCGTCGGCGCTCGGTGCGGATACGATCACCCTCCTGGCTCCCCCGTCCAGATGAGTCTGTGGGTGACACAACAACAACTATCTAACTTTGTGTTCACATGGCGCAGTTGTCTTTGAGTCGTTGTGGATAAACCTATACCCCTGCTTTTTCGAGTGTGGTGAAGACACCTGTGCTGTCCACCACGTAGTCCACTCCTGCGGACCCCCAAGGTATGGTCTTGGGGTCTTTCTCGAAGAACAGGTTGATTCGGACTGTTCCGTTGATGACCAGCTGGTTTCCGTCGGGGAACACCTCTCCTTTAAATCGGCCGTGGGTGGAGTCGTACTTGAACATGTAGGACATGTAGTCCGGGCTCAAGAAGGGGTCGTTGACGGCCACCACCATGCAGCACTTCTGCAGGGCCGCCCTCAGCACCAGGCGACCAATGCGACCGAATCCGTTGATGCCCACGCGAGGAGCCGTGTTCAGACCCACGCAGGGTGCTGAGAATGGTTCACAGTCAGTGTAGCGTTAGTGATATATAAGACTGAATGGCAACTCACCCGGTGGCGGTATCATTTGCTGGGGGTACGTCGCAGGCGTACGGTTTCCGACCATACCTCCGACGACAGGAACCAGACCACCACTGGCAGTGGCCATCACCCCTCCGATCATGGGCACCATCCCGCTGTGGCAACTCGGGAAAGGATGCACCCTTCCGTCGGGAGTTACCATGATCCCTGCTGGAGTGCCTCCTGTCACCATGTACTGGGAACCCTTGGCGGATCCAGGGGGTAGCAGCATCCCGGAGGGTCCTGCCTGTGCCACCATCCCCACGCCGGGTATGGCAGCCACGCTGGCGTTGGCACCCACTGCAGCTACTATTGGAGTGCCATCGGGTCCCACTGCTGCACCAGCTGCCGACAATCCTGGAGCAAGCCCCTCTGGACATGGGAGGGAGCATCACATTACAGTTAGTCTAAGACGAAATAATAATCACTATGGGTTGCATAAACGATCATAAACCCTGAACAAGAGTAATCAATCTGGAATCAACAACGTGTTTCCATCGTTTATGCAACGGGCACTTATTAGTGAAATCGTACCTCTTGACGTCAGAGGTGGGGGTGTCATCTTCACCGGAGTTCCTTTCCCTTTGCAGTCGCACATTTTGGATTTTGCTGCCTAGATATAGCTGAAACGTGACGTTGATCAAATTATTCTCACGTTTATAGATATGCAGTTACGACCCATCTCCCAAAAGGATAATAGCTTGGATCATGAAAGGACATGCTAATGCCGCAGCATGAACAAAGCATGAGCCAGCACAAAGTTTACTGAGATCTGAGATAAAGTAATTTGCTCCTCAGATGCTGAGGGCAGATAATATCTTGGGCAGGAGCAGAATTCGTACAAAGACATGTGCACAATTCCTATAATTCAGTTACCATTGCAGTAATTTCTGTGTGCTTAATGACGGTTAGCAACCTTCATCCTATAATTTCTACATCATTGTAAAGTCTTTCATCAAACAAAAAGAACGAAATTTTCCTAATTCAAGGGTCAAATAGACCTAAACTGTAGGACACTTCAATTTATTCATGTTGTACGCAAAAATACGATACAATTTAGTACTGCAAGTAAATACAATAGGCACTTACCTCACTAAAATTTAGAAATCAGAACCTGCCAAGAGGTATCCGAAATGAATGAAAGGCTGATTGTTTTATAGTCAACAAGCTTGGTGGCCATGGATTATCATGGCAACCACCTGGTAGTTTGTAAACACCTGTCATATATTGTTATTATATTGTTATTTTATTGTGGTCAGACATTCTATTATTGCTGTATTGACAGTATATTCCCAGGGGCACCAGGGAAAGATTCAGGTACGGGCAGGTACCCTTGTTATTAATAATTGTTCGCAACAACGAACTAACAATAATATTGATATCTGCGGGGGATTGCTAATAAAATTTAAACAATATTAACTGACACTGTGTTCTTCACTTGATGCAATTGGCAGTCGACACGTATCCTGACTATTCACACCCACCCAAGAGCCTCCCAAGTTTAACGGGCAATCTAACTGTCAGGATAAATATGAATTTATCAAGAAATGCCTCTGTTTCTTGACTGATAATAATTAACAGCCCTGTAAAGCTGTAAGGCGTGTTAGAAATTGGCAGGAAGACGTCATTTTTTAAGAGCTGGTCTTGGGATGGCAAGTGATCGAATTGTATAGCGGCTAATCTGCCAGACAAGTTGAGCCTTGGGTCTGATCGAACATGTGGAGTCTCAGATATGTTGGTCTGCTCTGCCGCCCTGAAGGTCTATACTTGGGGTCAGGACAAGCTCATCTTCATCAGGGAAGCTGTCTGAAGCAGCGATCCATGTCCCAGCATCAGATGTATTCGGTGTCCCAGGCTGTCCAGTTCAAGGTAGTCTGCCTGGTAACGTCAGATTAACCCAGATTAACCTGTGGTCAAAATTTAATGCAGGAATATTATGCAATAATGCTTGCCAAATGTTCTTAAGGTTGGGTTAATACGGTGCTGAAAAACTGCCTTGCACTTTCCAAAAAAATGCACTCGTGAGATAATTATGTGGCGAATAAAATATGCATTATCGCGTGCTATGCTGTTATGCGGAAGCGAAACACGATACCTTCAGGATCTTCTCTATATATTCACTTTTCTGCACGGCCTAGTGCTTGACAACATGCAATTTCTCTCTCTGTACTTCCACTAAGGGCTATGTGTTGCTAATTATTAGAAGATATAATACACGCAAATGTATACACCGTGCAATTTAATAATTCCCACAATTAAAACACAATAAATTCTTGATCCAAATGCTTTGGGCCTTTTCGCTTCCCTGTTAATCCAGTCTCCCAGACAAGAACAACTCTGGAAAGTTCCTTGGCGACACTAACCATCCTTTACGTCTTAAAAGAGCCGGGGTCTAAGTAAGGGAAACAATGCCATTACTTAATTATGCGCACTAATCTCTCAAGCCTGTCCCATAGACCCTGCGAGGACGCCTTAGTAGTTGAAAAAGAGAAAGACCTCTTCGTAATAATTGTATTATCGGAACCATTAGAGGGCCAGATTCAAGGTGGTGCAAAACACGCTCCTTCTCCTTAATAATAAGAGCTTGCAATTAGCGTAACAGCACGGGCAAAGCCACAGCCAGGACTTGAAACAATGGAAGACGAAGAAGCTGCCGAATGCTGATGCCATCCCTGGCTAACACTCGACTCGATCTCTCTCGATCACGTTAATTACACTGCAAGTTGAAAAGCATCGCTTATTCAAACCCACAGTCACCCTCTCTTCCACTCGAGTGTTTATTTACTAATCAGCATAATTAAACGTTTGCTCTCGCACGCAGCATCATGTAGCTGATTTTGATTAACGATTACTTATGAATTATTGCTTTCTGTCACATTATGATGTGATGCATGATCGATCGCGGGTTCATATACTGGTGTGAGTCAATGCACAGGTGGACGGTGGCATAATTTTCACTGCTGCAATAGGACCTATTAAGAGGAAAAGTCGATATGTCACACACCGATAGTCAGAGCGCCCACAAAATTTTCACTCAAAACTCAACATTGTTCATGATATTAATTTAGGCCTGATTGTACAATAGATTTGTTTAATATTGATGTAATTAAGTTACGGTCATAAAAATTACAGTACGTGTTCCGTACATAAATTATCATGACGGATATGCTGGAATGATGGCAGATAGGCTTAATGTAAATATGAAAAGTACATAATAGCATTGTAAATTAACACGACTCACTTAAATTCACTTCTTAAACAGCATTTTAAAAATTCCGAGTGAGAATTTAAAATACATGAGCTAATGTATGAAATTCAGCTTGAAGAATGACCATTACTCGTTCACTACTCGAGTAATTTGAACTAAAAAAAACTGCAAATCGCTCAAAATGGAAAAGGAACACCTCGTGTAAAACTAACTAAAAATGAAAACTATTCAAATTATTTTATAATGTACTCGAACATATTGGACTGGTCAAAAACTTAGTTCTGGTCAAGAGCAATTAAATTCGTAACACTGGAGGATATAGTGCCCTTTTTCACACCAGAATTTCTAGTGGAACGTGGCTGAGCATGCTATCGAACTATGGGCTAGTAGTAGTCCTAGAGGCTATAATAAGGATCGGCCCGTTGGATGGGAAGCGGAAGTGCGGGTGTGAAAAGGCTCCTGACGTCAGAGTAAGTCCAAACGAGGCGAAAGCAATTAGGGGGTACAAAGGCGGCAGGGTGTCACTTATGCATTGTACCCTTCGGCAGGTTCAAGCCCGGTTAATTAAGACCGCCCGCAGAGACGGAGAAGATCAGAAGAATCAAGATGATCACCACCAAAAAGGCGCACTTTGGAAATAAGTAGGCCAAGTGCTGTTCCGGAGTCGCACCAAAAACCGATGTTGCACTAGTTTATGAATAAATGAATACGGGCATTACCGTAATGGAGCAGCTAGGCCGCAAGTTTCCGCTAAGCTTGGCTAGATTTTGGTTCAGATGTTAATGGTAAGTGCACCTCTTGTAAGGTGATTACACTGTTTAAATTCGTCCGATGCCATCTTCAGGCTGCAATATTTAATCAAAGTCGATAGAACAGGACAGTGTACTACTATAGACATGGATTTTAATGGCATCCGCCAATAAAAAGTCACTGCAGTTCAATGCAGAATACAGAATGTAATCGTGTAATTATTACAAAAATTAGTTATTGTCGACACTGTTATGCTGGGGCACATATTGCGCATTTTAGTATCCATTATGCATCAGGCCATGCAGTTTTAATACGTCGCAAAAATTTATTCAACGAAACTGCCCCCTTTCCAGATTTTCGCCTAAAAAATTCCACCATATGTTCTGTCTTGTCCAGTCCGAGAAAATCAATTTATCAGTTCCAAGTTCTAACCCCTTGCAGAATACACGCTATTTGTTGCACCTGTCTAGTCGAAGCATTCCTGCTGTCTAATACCATCTTGCAAACGCAATATAGCAAACAAAATATAAAAAAGGATGTCCCTCGGACACATATCTCATTTCCCCCACGTTCCTCTTGAGACCCGCTTCATTTTCTGCCGCTGTCAGATCCTCCCTCCAATAAGCACCTTTGAAGTTTGCCTAGCTCACCTCTGATCTATTTTGGATGAAACGGGGAAAAATTGCTACACTCTTTTGTTCTTCAGAACTCGTACTATGTTCAGGCTTCCAATACATAACCACAAGATTACATCCACTGCGCATCTCCGGAATTTTATGTTTTTGAATGAGCTATAGGTAGTAAGATGGTTAGCGCGTACAAGCCTGATGGAGTATGAGAGCGGCATAAAGGTAGATGAAAGTGCGCCTGCTCTCTCACTGGGTCCCTGGAACCAACCGCTCCTCGTCTGCCCCCCCTTTTTAGCTGATGTACAAGGCGAACTACGAGCAGTGAACGCGCCACGACGACAAACGGACCGCACGCAAAAGCTGTCCCCCACATTGCCATCAACTATCAGGTAAGGCACTTAGTCGACTCATACAAATTGTTTTTTAAGCAAAAAAAATGGTTTTATTTGTACCGAATATGTGGTACGTGTAGACAAAATTGAATCGTACGGTTCGCAAACTTTGTGGCGGGAATTATCATAAATAGCGGCACGCAGTTCTTCCATGCAAACTAATTCCTGGATTGTGTTTCGATTTCCGTGGATTTGACACGAGTTGCGTGTTTTTATTCGGGAGTCATTGCACGCATTGTGACGTTGGTTGGAATTGCTAAGTGACTACGGTTGTTATGCGATCTGTATATTTGGGGGAGAAATGCTGAAATTTTTATATGGTGGTGCATGGTTGTTCATTTCGGCAACAGTTTAAAAGAGAAGCAACAAGCTGTTGGCTTGACTCTTTACACTCCGAACATTTTTGCTAGCCCAAGTGCATATGAATAATCGTATCTAGCACATTTTAGCATTAAACTCTCAGTATCTGAATCAGCGGAAATGCTTACAAAAAGAACTTCATGACCAAAATAGACTGTTAGGTTCAAGGCCAATGAGGTTATCTAAACTAACGGTATCTTCTTCGTTCGGCCTAGTGCGCACAAAATATACAAAGCAGAAATATTCGGCCACTTTCTCTAAATTTTCGTGGAAGGCTACTAAAGGCGGATGCTCTGATATAGGAATCATCTGGAAATTAGCTACCTCAGCAGCATCCAAGGAAGGACGTGGGAGCAGCACATAAGCGAATCTGAGGCCAGAAAAATTTCACTCTGCTTTTATGGACGGAAACCAATTTTACTTCCCCAGTAACACTATTACCAACTCCTCCCTCAGACAACTCTCTAATTTCAAAAAATTATATTGACAGTGTTTGGAAAGTTTGGAGCTTTGATGCAGACCAAACCCGGGTGGAAACCCTAGGGATGCGACCAATTGAGTGTAGGAGTTAAGTAATATATTCACCCTTATAGTAGTAGGCTACTGGAGTCGCAATTAATAATAATAACATCATGTCAAGGACAATTTTGAAGTCAGCACTCTTCTGAAGGTTCCTTCACTCAAGAAAGGCACAACAGCCCCTTCTTTTTTCAGTAAAAAGTTCAATTAAAATTATTATTAATATGTTAAAAGGAGCTTCTGAAGCTAACTGAGATCACTCCGAACAGTGCCTATACAAAATAAAACCGAGTATCAGAAATGCCCTATACATATTCAATATTGACTGTCGTATGACAGGTGCTCCTGTGGTGAAAAAAAGTGCAACTACTTTCACCGTAAGGTGTCCTAAAAGCTGCTTATAAAGGTTTCGAATGATTCACCGTGCCTGACTCGACCATGGTGTGAAGACATGCCATCGTAAATATTAATAAGCCAAGCCATCAACCCTAGGCGAGCTATAACCACCTATACACGTAAAGTGAATAAGTGGTCGCTATTTCCAATCAGTGTCGGTGAACTCTATCTGTTTTCGCAAGCCTCCCCTGAGATTCGGTCGCTTGTTCAGCGCTTTATGTGCAGCCGAGACCAAACCAAGTACCAAGCCGGTTATCAAGTTGCACCCCAAGCTTTGTGTAGAAATTCCCTTGTTGAACTGTAACATTGCTCCGCTATATGGTCTCTTAGTCAGCCATACAAATGGAAAGACGATGCAGGGGCAAATGGAAATGGTGAGGGTGCGGAGGGCGAATTTAGTGAGTGTCAACATAGGGACAAAGCTTTCGCCCGCCGTCGCCTGTGCTTGATAAATAATTCCTTAGCACACTGTCAGCTGGCTCTTCCAATAGTGCGAAATCGATGACCAAATCCTGCTTACTACTTCATAATCCGCAGAAATTAGAGCACACACCGGGCATTTAATTATTGCTGAAAATAGACGGATGTTGGGAAACTTCTGATGCAGCTGGGATTCGGATAATACCGAACACTTAATTACACGAGAAAATAATTTTGGGCACTATTTTTGTAAACAAGTTTCTGTTGAATAGTTGCAAAACTAAGCCTCGAGATTGAGGAACCAAATTCATGAGAAAGTGACAGGAAACGAATGGAGACATGTCTCAGCTGCGGATGTCACATGAAACGCGATTATCATAATTTTTTGGGACGAATGTCGTGAGGAATGAGGTTTTTCTTCGTTATTGACGAGTGGGCGTCAAGTTGGGGGGAAAAAAAGGTTGGAGAATAAACCTGCACTTTGACAATGAAGTGGATGGAGTTGAATTAGGAAATGGAAAAAAAAAGAGAGTGGAAATTGGAAATGAGTTCTATTCTTTGCACCGCCAAGAAATAATTGAACCGTGGAATATGCATCTGAGCACCTGTGGCTGGAAAATTCTGCGTGTTCTATGCCATCAAAGTCTTGGGATGCAGCGAATCATCATGGAGGTTAGTTTTAAAAAATGGCAATAAGTATTTGGCATGTCACCAGACATAATGCAGTGGAAATCTGGGTTGGAACAACTCGTTAAATCGACCCAATAATCGCACCAAGTACATAAATTGCTAAACACGTGCCAGTGTACAGTACCGTATAGTGCAGATCGCAACGCAGTATTCGCACTCTTTTATTCCATTCCCGGCAATAGAGATGGTCATTTGGGAAATCAAACTAGTACAAACGGTCTTCATACAGGTAGGGACAAATGGTTGCGAGCCCTGCAAATAACTAGCATTGTTACGTATATTGACTGGGGTGCCGAAATCAATTAATGAAAAAGTATTTTGTTCGAAAGGTGGAGCATATTTTTTTTGCACTTCGCGCTTTGTCAGCAGTTTAAATCGGACACATGTCAATTTTGGCAAGGTCAGATCTGTAGTCTAAACTCTAAAGGATCTGTTCAATTAGGATTGATTTTGCTGCAATTTTTAAAGTTGAAGTTGCTCCCAATAATAACAGATGACAATGTGAAATTATGTTTATGTTTTCTACAAGTAATTTGTGAAATTATGGGCTTCATAAAACTCCATAAATTTTCATTCTTTAGTGGAACAACTAGGAATAAATGGAGTTGCCATTTTAATTTATGATTAGGAACAACTGTTGAAACAGACGAGTGCAATCAAAATCAATCGTGGAAAATGGCTCTGCGTTACTGCAGACACTAGGTTGTGTCGCGGTCATTCTGAAGATAATGGATCATGTAACAAGTTGCACCTTTAGCTGCAGAGATCATAACCCGAGCTGGGTTTAATCTTTGTCTCTACTGGAGCTGGTAATATTACTAGCCCCGAGCATTAACGCGGAATCAAATTGATTGTTATTTCCACCTTCGTTTCCTATCCTTGGATATTGCGCATAGAAATGGAAATCCATATAATATGCATTCGCCATTATTAAACCGAATATTTATGACACTCTTTTTGTCGAACGTTGTGTATATGTTGGGTGCATGTGCCAGTGGCTTTACCAGAACCGGGCGGAAATGATCGGTGAGGACTAATCACATTACTGCAGCCGTATAACCTGCGTTTTATTACGTGCAATTTTCTGAGGGATTAATGTAGCTTAGCTCTCACCCTTTTATTATTAGAAATTATTGTGTGGATAATCAAACGGCCTGCAAATTCCTTCGCTGTTTTTAATCATGTGGAATATCTAAAAGGATGTGGTCATTTGTGAAACAAATTATCTGCACCATCAGTGCCGGCGTTCAACAGAACTTACTGCAACTTTTCCGCCAATGTAACCGGTACGGATAGCGCGAATCGGGGAAACAAACCATGTGTTACACTATAGTGCGGTACAGAACTTCAATTCCGGTAATTGCATCATTAACGGATTTTGCAGCCAGATAATACAAGCGGCCAAAGCACACCAGAGACCGCGAATATGAAATGTACTGTAAGTATACACTTCCTTAAACTTGCTCGTTAGTTAGCCAATTGACGGTCCCAATAGCAACTTGTTAATAATTATTCCAACTTGTCCCTCCCTGATTTATTTATTGGCTAACCTGCAGAGAATTTCTGGATTATAGCTTTCTGGATATGTTCCGCATCTGCCACCACTGAGGGATCAGCTTCAGGTCACTGTAGCAACCTCATTAGGCTCCTTGCACTCGGCATATACCTGCCCTTGACGTTTGCTCCAAAGTGAAGTACGCCACAAATCACATTTTTGACCAAAGATGACATCAGAGATGAGCATATCATATATAGGATACGGGTATTCCAAAATGTTACATGTCGTCGCAGAAATGCAGTCCTGAAATTCACAAAATGAACTGCGACCTCAGGCTGTCCTTCTCTCACGTCAAAGCAACATCTGGTATGCATATATGCATACTGTATTGAAAAAAGAACATTTTTACGCTAATCCTACCCGCAATTCATAATTTAGGAGCAATCCCCTGCCTTTTTAATAGACTTCCGTCAAACGAAGCGATTGTTGACTCTGATTTCGGCCCGGTTTTTTCGCCCCCTCCAAAACTCCGAATGCGCTCTGGAAAGTTGGGATTGCCGTATTTGCAGGGCTCTAATGGTGGCAACCATCGCCTCGTGTCATTCAACATTCAACCTTTGAAACCAGTTTGCTACTCTTCCTCTCCGAAACAGTTCTTTACAACCCACGGAGTGGCCAGCCGCGTACAAAAAATTCAATTAGCAAAAAAAAAAAAAATCCAGCTTTGTCGCAAATGAAAGTATGGTGGTGTCCTTAAATCAAGTTTAACCGGGACATGAAGTGAATAATTTACATCTTTCCGCCTAGGTAGATGCTATGTAAAAGAGAAGGAGAGAGAACCACGCCCTACCCAAAGGGCCATTACCTCCATGACATCGCCTTTCCTGTGGGAAATCAATTCACGGAAGCCTATCCGACCTATTCAGGTTAACTTGGGAATCTAAGCTAGCGGCTTAGTATATAGGGACTAGGGCTATTCCGACGCTCCAAACGTCCAGGGTGGACTTTTAAAGCTCGGGTCATTTGTTAGCTGGACTGTGGTCCGTGTAGAAAAGCCTTTTTCTTCGTAAGTGTGTGCGACACAACTCTGCACTCGGATTGTAAGTGAATGACTGAAATAAGTTGTCATAAAAGAGACGGACATGATGACCTAATTTTTGGGGGAGCTACAAAAATGTCAACGGGCAGATCGTAATTTTAATTAGCAAATCAGAAAATATTTCATGTCTTTGAACCATAAAAAATAGGGCACATTTTTTTTCTTCATGTCTATAGAGTGTGTAAGGAGAGAGAAAATAATAGGTCCGTACATTACAAGGCAGCCTTGTCGAATATAAAAATAATTTGACGGCTTTTTGATGACTTTCAAGTTTGAGAGTTGTTCAGGGCTTCACACATTTTCAAAACTCTCTCGGAACAAAGAACGTCTCCAGAACAAATGTCAAAAAAGGGGGAAGTTCAGAGAATGGAAGCAGAATACCACTTCCATTAATTTTTCATAACGAGTTCTGTAAAAACAATTCCTAGTTCTTTCTATATAAAAAAAGACAGAGAACCGTTAGATCAATCAAAAACTTATGGATCAGGACAGACACATACTCATGTTACTTATAACATATTACGATCTAGAAAAGCCCCAATCCAAAAGAGATTCGGTAACTTTAAGAGTCAATCTCCCAAATCGGATCATTGCGGATTGAAAAGTACAGTTCCCGGATTACAAATTAAAGACAGTTGCAGCAGCACCAAAGCGTCGAAAAAATCAAAGTGCCCGCGGTTGATGCGAGCTGCATTAAAATTTTAAAATCGACCTAGAACCCCCAAAGTCTCACAGGTACGTACCAGAGGCTCCGACGGGAATTAATCCTCACTTTAGGAAAAACCTCGAAAGGATCAAACGAGCTTAAGTCGACTACTGCTGGCTCACGAAAGTTTGTATAGAAAAGGGGGCAAAATAGGCAGACGGATCGTCTCCCTTTTATTTGAACCTTGGTCCATCCGGATTTTCCATTGGTCAAGCCCCAAAAAATCGGATTAAGGTGTATATGCAATTTTTTACTGCCAATGTCTTGTGTCGTAACAATCAATAAATCTCACTGAAATTGCTTCGGAAGCAAGAATGAGAGCAGGCTCCTTCTGCGAATCCCGCACACGCCGGATCTTCGTATCCAATTTAATCAAGCAATCTCACTAAATCACACTTGGCATGCAGAAGGCGCTGTAATTGTCTTTGTTCTAATCAATACCGAGTTATTTATGGCTCACCTAATACCAGGTTCTAGGGGGGGAGAAAATTTTACAAGTGGCCGGCTCTCGACTCTTGATCCCATCTTGACATTTTCTTATCGGATCTTGAGCTGCTCATTATTATAGCAGTGAAGTGAAAATAGAAGTCAAAATTACAGCAGTAGCACACGTGTCGAGTTGAAGATTGGAAATTGCTCGTTTTTTTCTGGCATAAAATGGCGCAGTGTTCGGCTCGGAATGAGATGCACTTTGACCTAAACCAATGGTCAGAGTATTGGAATATGGATTGCGATTTGGAAGGAGGTGGAGAAAAAAAAATCTGGTGGAGGAAAAGAAGGCCCAAATGGATTCTGGGTCAAAGGCTTACTGGCTGTTTCCGATTGCTCAGCAGTCGTCTCTGCGAAAAAGTGTCACCTCGGCGCGTTTTTTTTTTCGTCGATGCACTTTACTTGAAACCCGCAAGGATTTTTCCAGTCTATGAAAAAAGTGGAGGCGAAGAACATGATAGCGACGGAGTGAGGGAATGGACCTGGGGAATATGCTTCCAAGAGGAAAAATATTTATATGGTTGTGGGTTTTCAGGAAGAATAAACGGTTTTCCTTCATCTTCTGGGTTCATTCATCCGCCTACTGTAACCTGGTGCTAAAATTAGTTTTTGGCTCAGATTTCGAATGGCAGGACCTCTGAATCATAATGAAACCCATTAGCAAAACATTTTCGCAACAGACGATTTCTCAATCCGAAAACTTTTGTTAAACGCATAACTTTCGCCAACTCTCATAAATTAAACCAAGAATTCATACAATACTTAACAAAGGAATGTAGTCACTAAACGCCTCAGCAGTATTCAGTGCGAAGCATTCTTTTTGAAGAGGAATGAAGTGGTAACCGCAGCTCCGAAAAGCGTTAATTTACGTAGAGGATGGTCCTCCTACAGAAGTGCTTCTCTCAAAGTCATTAGATTCGTTAGTGTGACGCAGCCTCTCGTTTTGGGAGAGCTTGGACTTGTAGAGATAGTGAGGTAGCGACCTGCGCGGGATTTTCATTCAGAGTCCTTGTCAGTTGCATCGGGTGAAGGAGGTCGACGTGGGATTCACTGCCTCTGCCTAGGACCATCAGATATTAAACAGCAGTGGTGTCTGCACACTGGCGATAACATGTCTCATGCACCTTTCCTTGGTGGGCTGGGTTTGCCCTCGGTACAGGCCAATGATATGCAAACGCTGCATCTATAGAGGAACGCACTGATAAGAAAGCAGCCATGATAATAAAAATAAAGTCAAAATATCATGCATCGTATATTTTTCATACAGGGCAACGCATCGTAATTATTTTGGTGGATAAAACATTATTATTTCATTGAATGTCATTATGTTTGATTGATTCGGAGTGCATTGTCACATAATTTTAAATTTCTAATTATGACTCACGTGTTTAGTAATAAAACGGGTGTCATCAATATGTGTCAGTCTGGCTCATGCAGCGTTTGGGGGATTTGCGCCTCGTCATTACACAATGCAGGTTCACCCAACACAATGCAAGTTACCCGAAGATCATCTCTTCCTATTGCCTACATACGCTGCACGTACGGTACGAGTATAGTCTAAAAATTCGTTAAAAATTATTCTAAAAAGCGGTGCAAGTGGAATAAAAACTTCTGCGCAAAAAACGAGCTTCGTGGAATTATGATGTATGATAATTTCGTAGAGATTATCTCTCAAAATGCTAATGTGATGAAACCTCATCTCACGAGCTAGACCAGTAAAATTGGATATTTCCGGATAGTAATTTTTTGAAGACGCTGCCGGAAAATCTTAAATACAATATCTGCTTTCTTAAAAATAATTATTCATATTCCATGTGCATAATGTGTGAAGAAGGTGTGGATTGATCATCCAATCAATTTAAAGATAAGGAACCTTCTCCAGAAGTGAATGTCGCTTAATTATATTTTCCAATACATCTCGAAACTTCCCAGGAGCTTTTGGCTACTTTAAAACAAGACCACGTTGAACGATCCTCCACGACACGGTTTCGACGTCTGTGTTGTATGAACCGGCATACATTTGGTTGAGACAAGCGACGTGAAGAACTCCATTCATTGCAAACTCTACCAGACTGAAAGGCGCGGGACTCATGAATTGTAAACCAGGTTTTCCAGCGAGCAAGAGTGTGTTCGCCACTTCGCCAGTTCCCGACATTCAAATGATTTTCAATTGGCTATACGACGGGTCTGAACGATTTTACTAAAGGGTTTCTGTCGGTTAGTCGCAAGTTATGGCGGAAATAAACAGGACGACATTATGAAGTTTCGTATAAAGATTTACTCAAGTAGGAAGAAACTAATATTTAGTTAGCATTTTCTATACACATTTTCTGTGCTCTTTGTCCAGCCTGGTTAAAAGCTTTCAATGTGTGCAGAGACATTGGGACATTTATATCACTTCCGGCTAGGTTAGTTGTAAGTTCATCCGGTTACGGTGAAACAACGTAGAAGCCCGCAAGGCAGTGATCAAATTTTCATTTCCAAACCTGCGCCTCTTAAAATGTTGAAAGCTTCCATTGTTTTACTAGAATGTGGCAAATTGGATCCTACATAATTTGCTGGTTTTACACACACAAAAAAAGGGGGACCGAAGTTCTCGAAAAGAGAATCCGCATGATCATCAATCATTTTCACAGGTTGAATACATCACGTGAACACAGCACCAGTTATGCCCTAAAATCTTAACAAGTTTTTGGAACTTTTCCCACTAAAGAAGTTTATAACTTATCTAGCGTGCGGCTGGCCATAAAAACCTGTCTATTTGATTTGTTGCCCTGCAAGCTTTGTATAAAAAGTTATCAACATTTTTGCGCAAAAAGTCGCTAGTAACAAGCATGGCAAATGCAAAGGTATATGTTGGGCTGAGTCGCTTCAATTGGTGGAAAATGTTGGGAAGAGCAGCAGTTGGCACAGCCCCGAGCCATTAAAGATTCAACAAATGGCACCAGGCAGATAAGGAAAATATATCGACGGTTCAACTTCTACAATGACCGGATAATTACCTGATGATCCGTCGAATGTAATCGAGTTGAAGCCTCGCGGCCTTATCATCAATCCTTGCCTTTCACATTTCTACTGCGCAGTGTACTTTACATCGCTCTTGAAAACGGTACAGAAATTATCCGGATTACATATCCATACAGCCAATAAACCAAAGTTAATGTTACATGAAATAATTATTAAATATCTTACCTCGGCGTTTCAGTGCGGAAATGGCGTTAAAATGCCAAGTCAGCTTGATAAATTATTTTGTAATTACTGCATGTCTAATTACGTACATATTTCAAGGAGTACTGTAGACAGTGGGTTCACACGAGGCTAATTGTTTACATAATGAGTATACTAATGTGCATAATTTAGTTAGCCGTACTTGCCCTCAGAGCCTATGCTGCACATATGGATTTCGGCAAGTCGGGAAAGTTCTTACGAACACCAATCTATAACTGATGCTCAGAAAAAATGCTTTGCTGCTGCTCAAGATTTTCATTTATTACACTTTTGATCTTTGACACCAATAAAGCTACTTGCATAAATCTCAACAATTTTTCTTGTCCTCTCAATGGGGAAAAACATGACAAAAAATTGTGCTTTCAACCCCGCCTTAATATTCAGCGGCGTTAATACGGACCCGACGCTACCACAAACAAGACCAGGGGGGTACTAGGATGTAAATACGTTAAAACGAAGTTAATTATATGCCACATGAGAGTGCGGTTAGCAGTTGCCCAGTAGTGAAACCCCACGCAGCAACATGGGGCGGAAACGAAATAAATGTCTGCCCGGACGGATTGGCCCTCCAGGCAAAAGGAAAATCACAGTTTCGCCATCACATTCCTCGCTTCTCGTCATTTTTTCGCCAGGTTTTTAATGACTCTAAACGGTCACATTTGCATTACACACTCCGAAATATTCTGCATGTGGACTCAATTTATGGAACTTTGCTGAATATTAGAAAATTGTCAATATAAACTAATTGATAAAGCTACTGATAAATAGCTAATATTTTTGCTACGATTTTAAATAGATTGGATGAACTTTCTCCCAAAAATTATTCAGAATGGCCACCGATGACTTAGAGGGCACATTTTTCACTCCTACGTTCTTAAATTCGGCATCCGGACTCTGTACATTTTCAAATTAGCGCATTGTGCATATTGGCAGGGGACCTGTGGGGTTCGTGGCAACAAAAGGGCATCCCCTACACGAGGTCCATTTGTGTCTGCGGTGCGGAAAAAGCTCTCGAGAGATTACTCACATTTGTGCTCCGAATAAAAACCAGGAAAATGTAGGGTAATTTCATATGGCCCATTAATTTGCATACTCCTCATAGGAATATACTGGCCTAAATGACACCCAAAAAATCAAGCTTCGATTGCAACGTAGTACAAAGAACCTTTTTCTATGACGGAAATTGGAAAAAAGAACTCTCCGGAAATGTGATTTCGAAATAGATTCTTTCGAATTAGTACCTTGACATTTTGGGTCTCGTGTTAAGACCAAAGTAAATTCATGCATGTAGTAGAGATAGGCCCGGACTAAATTATTCGAGGGCAACCTCAAACGCCTGCACGTCGTCCCCGGAAGTTAGAAGTAGATAAAACAAGCCTGCGGGGAAAGGGTAAGGAAGGAGGGAGCACTAAATTTAAAAGCCTGGAAGCGTCCTGCTTACCTGGGGCACACGTTTATGGCCGGTTCAACCACACCGGGAAAAAAGGAGCTTCTCTACCTCCAAAGAGGGTCTTTTTACGATCCAGTACACAAGTTTCCTTCCTGTTTTATTTAAAGGATGTCGGAGTGTAGCGTGATGCATCAATGGGGGACACCAGGGCTGTTCATGGGGATTTTTGGAACATTTTAGTCTTGAAAGGTCAAGTGTTCTAATTTTGGCCTCCGACAGTAATTTACCTGCATGTAATCTATAGTACAGCTAATAATTATTATGAATGCACGGACTGGAGTATAACATTGGCCTGAAAAAATTGGGTTTATCCCTTGACTTAAGTTTAGCATCCAATGGCTTCTCCGATCAGTGTTCAGTTCAGTCCCAATATTGCAGGTTCCGGAGAATATTTCAAAGGAAAGGATACCCTTCGTTCACGTAATATTAGCAATAAGCTCTCTCCTAAAATGTAATTTTTTTCTACCAAAAATAAGCTTAGACCCAACATATTGATGACAAAAATATGCGTTGGAATACATTAGCATGCATTATGCATCATATTATTTTACTCTGCAGTACCCTGTAATGGAGTGTACGGCTCTATAGAGCGGATACACTCCCGGTATACTGTATAATGATGTTTTGACCATCCGTCATGTAAACATGACTGTCAAGTGTTATGTAACAATACATTGTGCCCTAAGGCTGAATCCTCTAATGGAGTTGGTGCGCTTCAATTACGTGAAGTCGCGAAACAGGGTTTGGCATATGAGAATGTTTGGAATGCGCATATGAAAGTGCACCTCATACTGCAGAAAATGGAATGCGATGCCAATAGGACCCGAATGACAATATAACACAACGTGAACACAGGAGCCTAAGGCATAAAAGGCCTCTGCAGCAGACGAGCTGGCACGTGTTTTATTTCTCATCGCCGAATGCAATATCCTACAGCACTTTGCAAGCCCCTACGCTTTGCATATTTGCACATTACACGTGGCTGCATTCGTCCGGATCTGTACCGGCTGGGCATAAGCAGTAATATTCAGGTATAAGGTATCCTGAGGCTATGCAACTTTCAGTGCTCTTTTTTTTTACCTTATCGAGTTCGCCATGACATGTTTGGCCGAAACATTTATTGGGGTATGTATGAAGCCGAATGTGACCATGGATGGTTTCATGTATGCGTGAAATGCAATCGAAAGTCATCACAGGAACTTTTGCACCTCGGCACAGTCCACAAACTCTGCTCAAACAAAAAGGGCAGCCTTATCGACTCACTTCTTCGACAAGGTGTGAGTGTCAGGGAGTGGTGGAAGCGGTTATTGGAGGATTGACTTTCACATTCTGAAACTCCGAAGCTTCAAAGAGAAGGCGGCCATTCTCGCACTCTTGGCACTCCATGGCTGGGGCCGCGGTAATAATCAGGGCGCGTTTTCTGAAGTTAAGTTGCTTGTTTTCTACGAGCACAAACTCGCCAAATGAACGATAAAAAATTTTATTGCACCATTTACTGCCATGTCAAGCACTGATATCCACCATGTCGTTATTGGCTTTCGAGTTTTCTCGTGTCTATAGTACCGAACGTGTACGTGGGCATATTAATGTTAGTTCGGATGTTTGCCAATTATTCAATCAAGGCAGGTAATGAATTTAGGGCTGATTTATTTGTTAGAACAGGCTTTGTTTGCTCCCTATGTGCATGCATCTAAAACCTCGCATGAAAACACTGCATAGATTCAGTTGACTTGTGTCTTAAGGGGCCTGTTTCCAGCAGCATAACTTCAGTGGGAAATGTTTTGAACCCTATACGAGCGAGGAAAAGAGCATCTAGGCGACAACAATTAAAACTAAAATCCCAGGCTTCTGAAATTTCTCTCCGCTCATTACGCAACACTCATCGTCAGTTTAGATCGCATAATAGTACTTAAGTGCCACACAATGCTGGAGCTTGATTGCGTCTGTGTTACACAACTCTAGCTGGTTTACCTTTGAGCCACCCAACTTCCAGTGGTTCAGGATAAATTTTCTTGGAATCGTAGGTGACCTTAGCTGCAGTCCTTAGTGCTATAGTGGTCCCCAGCCCCAACTCAGTCCCGAGGTTCGTTAGTTCAGTTCGGCAGGAAAGTTTCACAGTTGTTGGTGAGCAAAACCTGATAAATTCAAAGCATGCATCCCTATTTGCAGGATGGAAGAGACGACGCGACGCGACGGCGTAAATTAAGAAGCTTAGAGATATTGGTCACTGTGAGTGAAAATCACGATGAAAACACAAAAGGCAAATTGTGGATGGTCGAAATACCGTCTCTACAATAATATTATATCATTAGACGAGGGATTTAACTGCGTATTATGAATAATCGTTCCTCTTCCCACCCACCAGAGGCGCTGTCTCATCCCATTGCGCAGGCGCAAATTAACACAGAGGCATAAACTGACACCGTACTCCTCTAAAGTGTGCAGTCAGCGTGTTACACCCTTTCAAATAATAACCGGGTATTCAAGTAGACACCATCTATTAGCTCTGGAGCGATTCTGCGAGCAATGTTGACTTTGATTGAGAAGCGGGTTAAAAATACACCAGGGTGCACCAGGGTCTCGAGTCCAATCCGCGACAAGCAGGAATTCTGCTAAGATCCCGAGAGAAGATCCTCCCCCCCCCCCTCCTCCCAAGCAGTAGTTTAGAATTGGAAAAAAGGAAAGGGTTTTTTTGAAGAGGGCTTTTTGGAGTGCGGTGAGGCGTGGTCTCGAATGCCACTGGGAGATAGATAGATCTATCTCTCCGACGAACCAAGGACACGCGAGCCCATCTTTTTTGCGTCTTCTCGCACACATTCGCAGATATTTGCTCTCTTCTCAGCAGAAGCACTCGCAGGGTTTCATCATCTTGGGTTTCGCAAAATATCAAATGATTGCATTTCCGATGGAAAACCGAGTTTACAGCACCACTTTTCTTGCCCTCATAATACGCATGGGAGCCCTCCCGCAGCCACACAGTTGCAGGTTCCAATAATTAGTTCCATGGAATGGGCTTATCGATATACGAAGGGGTTTCTTTCATATCCTGAGAAATTATTCGTTTTAATCAATTCTGACAATGAGAAGAGACTTTTGTATGGTTCGTGCTGCCATTGTTCTTCCTGGTGTGGGAGTCTCTGCTGGGTGCTTAATTATGCACAAGTTCTGCTTTCTCATTTGTCCAATAACCCAAAAATTATTAAATATTCAGAAACCTTGCCGTACCATACGGTTCCTAATATAAATTGGACCACAAAATTTGCTAGAGTCTAATATTTCTATGCATGCAAAGCAGCAAAAGCCACAGCAAAAGGTGGTAATTTCAGGTTGCAATAATGATGTCACTGATGGAATTGTAACTCCGGCTTATTCCCATGTACGGTACTACCTTATTTGACAAAAAGTATACGCAATTGTCATAAAAAACTGGTTGAAAACTGATTTGAGCCTTACCACAGAACTCTTCATATTACTGTTAAGTGAAGAATATACCATAATCTTGGGTTACTCATCAACTTTTTATTAGTGATTGAGAAAATATGAAAGCCAGCATAATTAATATCTGATACACTTTCATTAAATTATTAAATTATGCTATCTGCCCAACAGGATCCATAAACAAGGTTAATGTCCTGCCGATGCTATTTTATGCTATCTGCTCAATGTCCTGCCCATGCTGTTTTATGCTATCTGCCCAGTGTCCTGCACATGTTGTTTGATGCCATCTGCCCAATGTGTCTCAGGGATATGGCAACTAGCTTTTGTAGCTATTTGCAAGTGACCTCTAACATATAGCACTATTATAATGTAATTTGTATATGGCAATTTGTCCGACAACTTTAAAAACCGTGTTTGCAACTATCCATTAAATCAAATTAATTAAACAAAAAAAATCTAGATTTTCGCAATAATATCATGCTTTAAAAACCAATCCCTTTCTCTTCAAATTGATTAGCTAAATTCGGATATGGACTGTCGACTTATAAGTTAAGATTTGGATGATTATTTTTAATTTGGAGAAAGATTCTTGTAAAGGACACCACACTTCTCATGCGGAAGCTAGGATTAACGTGCCAGAAAAATACATAAAGATAAAGAGCAATAATCCTGGCTAGTTATATACATCAGACAAACTATTCAAGTAAAGCTCCAAGATAATAGATGAACCTTTTAAGCGAGTAGGTGTGTTCCGCGCTAGTAATCTTTCCAACGTGAAAATCCTCCGCCTGGAACATTTTTTTCTTCGGAGAGATGGATTACAAAGAATTTCTCTGTCGGAGACAACGCTCATTTAGCAGCAGCCTACCCCGACCAACAAAAAATTTATGTCATTCAAAAAAGAGATGAATGGAGCGGAAATTCGAACCCGCTCTGAATTTATTGCCGTCAAGTCGATAATCCTTTGCACTGCTCGGAATAATATTCGCAGATCAGGTGAATGGAATAAACCCCTTTTTAAAGGGAGAGTTAATAAAAAAATTGCATTAAAATCAGGAAGAATCACTGCATATTTAATTCAATATGCACGATTCACAATTCGTCAGTTCATTAATGTCACTTAAAGTTTACTAATGATCGGCACATATTAATTAACACCTTCTTAATGCGAGTGAATTTTTAAATGAAGTCAGCAGCCTGCCACCATTTTCACAGACGTTTTTCCAGCTCTGGTTTCACTCATGGCCTGTGCTTTGACCAACACTGCAACATGAGAAGTTTTAGGTGTTCATTTCTTCACCTGCAGTCACTAAGCCACAGTAATGAAGCATTACCGGTGATTTCAGTTGAGAATATGCAGTCCTTCTTTTGGCACAGCAGGATCCTAATAATTTCCAAAATTATGGCATCATAAATCTAAGCCGTAATAATGGCCATAAATAGCTGGGCACTGAAATGGCAGCATTAAATTTTCATAACAGGACGAATTCATTTTCAGAAAATTCCGCTACCGTTGCCTCGGGACGGAAGAAACACGGAAAATGCATCTGTCAGAAGTGACGAATATTGTGCGACATAACTCTGGAAATCCTCAGTTGAGTGGTACCACGCACATGATTTGCATAACACAATGCCTTCTGTATCACAGGGTTAACAACATTCGCATTTTTAATTACTGGATATGGCAGTACATTACAAGCCTAAATATAAATTTTTAAAGAAACGCATCATGCATACACGTTACTTCTCATAAAGTGCCTGGAAATTCTTCTGACATTTCCCTTTGAACTGATGATTTTTTTTTTTCATTTTCACAGTATTAAGACGCACTGTAGCACATGAGTCACTGCACTTTTCGCAATCATACTGCTCCTGGCAAAATTCCCTCCAAAAAAAAACAGTAGAAAAGCAACTGTGGCCAAGTCAAGTGCGCGAGATGATGAGAGGGATAAAAAGAGGATGGAAAAAGGTCGAGCGCAAACATTCGACTTCCTTGATGGCAATTAAAGAGGCCTGTTTGCTTTCTAACAGTTGACGGACGGCAGGAAAATTAAAGTTTTAGCTAGATCGGGAGGAAATCCTTTTGATGTCGGAAGTTGCGCCTGGAAGTGGCAATATGTTCCCCAAAATTGTGTTCTTACTTTACTCTCCCAGCTATACTTTCCCCATATATTATTCATACCCAGACTCACCTCCTTTGCCTCAGCCGACTAGTTTCCCGCAAGAATCGAGTAATTAATTTTTTCCCCATCCTAAATTCAGCTAGCGATTTCTAATGCATTTTCAATCGATTTCAATTCCGGCTGACATGTCCACTTGAATCTGAGAAATGGCGAAGATGCCCTTGACTCTATACTTCGAAGTGTGACAACAATGGTTACAACTTACAAAAATCAGCCAAAAAATGCGCCATACTTTCAGTTGGGAATTTCTGCAGAATTAGTGCAAAGACATACAAATCCTGGCATAAGACGTAATTCCCTAAGCAACTAGAGAGGCTCAGGTAGACAGGATCTTGTCCGGTAGATGCAAGGAAGGTCTCTCGAGACTTTCCGAGCAGTTGACTAATAAACGGCGAAGGATACTTAATTAGCTGAAAGGACTCGGAGATAACAATGGTGAGCCCCAAATCTGTCTCTCCTGCTGCTTACAAGAGAAGGGGGTTACAAGGGGCGGGTTGCAGGGAACGTTTGGACAAAGATCCCTCATAAATTGCGTTTATGCGGTTGACATTGCGGGGCGATAAAACGGGGGACCTATTGAACGTGCGTCTCAATCAAGAGTGTGGAAGGTTCAATATTGAATTTCATCTATAAAAACAGCTGCAGCAACCAAGTGGCTGACACAAACCCCTTGCTGCAAGTTGCAGTCAAACATGCTATGAATTTTCAATGAAGTTGAAGCGAACATAGTGTGTGTTTTGTTCCCCACATATTCAGACTGTATGTGTATCATAGTATATATCATTTTAATAGCCTGCTTTGTAAGCCTTAGGTGCTTCAGTATAATATAATGGGAAATAGATTATGAATATGTCTCAGTATAGTAGCCGTAAGGCAACTTTCATATTATCGGTCCATATATGGATGAAATGGTAATCCTATATATGTCGATGTAGCGTACGTAATTTCATAATAATTAAGCTCGCTTAAAAATTCGTCGGTTTTTGGCTCAACACGCAGTAATATTTTGGTCTGAGGGCATCAATAATTGACTTACTATCGTTCACATCAGACACCATTAGCCTTCCCTGATGACGTTTCGAATTTGCAAGCGTATTGTTACAAAATTTGCATTTGTTTTGCTTCGAGGCTTACCTTGGACCATGCGCACTAGACCAATATTATCTCTCATCAGGCAGGCCATGAATATGATGAGACCCATCTCTCTATTGGATATATTAAACACGCACAACCTTATGGCACACACGGTACTAATGTAAACCAAGCATTTCAGTTCAGCCGAGTGCAGTATTTTTTTAAAATCCCTTTCCGCCTGAATAGCTCAGGTGGCTGGGTTGTGATGTACAGTACCTTGAACGCTCGATGTCTGATTAGATTAAGTGAAGCAGAAAGTGAATGAAGTCGGAAAGGTGGCGCGTGAATTTACCAAGTGCAACGTAAACAAGAGATGGTAACTGGGGGGTCCCCCATCTCCTCTTTTTCTTCTCCAAATTCCCAAGTTGGGAAACATTTAAGTGGCAGCACCATTAGTCTTGGAAGGAGTTGTAGCCAAGTACTCGGAATACAACCGAGCGTTTTCCTCACGGGAAGTTGACGCTTTTCCTCTGCCCGCTCCATTTACTCTCTCCATTCTCGCCTGACTGTTTTCCCTTCGCAGCACTCATTACCGATGGCCCTGCTTCAACCATTCGGCGTCTCCTCCCCTTTTCCACATCCAAATTGGCTTTTTATTGCGCTATCCAACTTCAAATAGAAAAGCAGCAGGTGGATCACGACACCCACGATATTAATATTGATTCTTTTAAAAATCATATCGACAGTGGGCCTCAATATTGCAAGAAAATGTACAAGGTTTAGATTAAATTTAAATTCGAATGAATTGACATAATGTCTTTACATAACATTCCCAGTCCCTACAGTAACATTTCATCCGGTTTAATTTAAACTTAATGGTATTCAAGCTGCGCGATAAAAAGTACTAGAGAAATTGCAGCTGCGAAATCGATTCTGTTTGCAGCTATATTCACGCGTCAGTGGGCCTATACCTGTTCTGTGTGATGCAGTCCTTCAAAGGGCTTGCATTCTTTCGCGCGCAATTATGTGCCGGGTAAAATTAGAAAACCTGAGCTCGGAATATATCTGATGGGAAAAAATGTAAACGGCGACTAATGAGGCCAAAAAACACTGGGGAATAACTCCGATAATAAAAAGAGCCGGAAAGGCTTCATTAGGAGACTCCGAGTCACCCAAAGCTAAGAAATGCGTATAAGAGCGACTTTTTCTCATAATTTTCGTCAAACAATAGTGTAGTAATGTGAAGCCTGAAATATCCCGCGGCGCTTGAGTGGCAACATGCCTAATTTGCCTCTGAGATTAAGCAAGAGATGTAGCCCGAGGATACTATCCTGCTAACGATCCTTTTTCCAAGAATATCATCGAAACACACTATAATGAGCGTGCCCCTCTTTCTCTTCCTTTCTTGCTTTTCATATCATAAAATTTTCAAGAAGCTGACATCCGATGGCATGCGGGCGGTGTTAATGGCCCCATAATTATACCGTTTATTACACCAATATTGGCCCACCCGAATTGTTTCGGGGACGTTATAATATTCACACAAAAAAAGTTTTTGGCTATTTTTGTGGTTCTCTAACAATGTGGAATTACAAGGTTATGAATTATGAAATAATCTAGTGAGGAGAGAGGCTGGCTCTGTAATTGATTTTGGCAGATGGCAGAAGTGGATTGCGGAGGAGAAGACTTTTTCTTCGACGCTGCGCTGTGCAATAAAGTGAGCTTCCTTCATGAAATATTCTCATCCTGCTGGTAGCTAACCTACATGTCTCTCTTGCTCGCATGACTGCATGTGTCCCAGGGGCAAGTCGACAAGTGCAGAATACAGTCTGTGTAGGACTGTAGGTCATGACGCCTAACCTTGAAATTGCATGATTATTGGATGTGTTGGATTGATCCGGAATACTGTAGCAGTTTAATTCCGTTTTAACACTTATTAATTTACATTGTCACCTATACAGGTAGATAATCGTTCTTACCGACTGAAACTATAAATATCTAGAAGTCCATAAACGACACTGGATGTGAGACAGGTGCTTTGACCTCAGAACCACTACTATGACAACATTCACTGTGATTCTCGAGCACAAAAAATGTCCGGCGAGAGTGTGAGTGAGCTTACAGTATACACACTCTTGTCTGAAGAGGACTCATTGTAGCGTGAGCGAGTCTTGACGTGAGAAAGTTACGGGGCGTTTCGATGCACAAAGGACCTCGTTCATCATTGTAGGTACATAAGTTCAGTACCCTCAGATACAGTACACTGCACTCCAACAGGTGCGTCTTTCAACACTTTTCCCACACCCTGTCTGATATCAAGTAGTAAATCTACTGTCTATTTCTTGTTTTTCTCACGTGGTGCACTATCAGTTGTAGAGTTACAAAATACATCGTATAACACAGTAATCATTGACTAATATTCAACAGTCCTACAATTGAAGCAACTGTCAAAAAATAGGTCAAAGTCAAGCGACGTACTAGCCTCGTACTATATTGTAAATTCCTGCCTCTGCTGGCAAAAAATAGAGGTGTGAGTGCAAAAAAATGTGCGAATTTAATGGCGACAGACCTTATCTCCATGGTGACAGTGTTGCTCGGTATAATGATGGGGTCGGGGTTGGATGGATGGATGGCGATGGGGGAAAAGCCTGCGGGCCATATTTACTTTGAAGAGTGAAGTGGGGAAGGGTGGGTTATGATTAGACTAAAGTCTATTACAAGCCCCGTCCCTGGCACTTTCTACTAATCTAGTCCTATCCTCCCTTTCTCCCCATCAGATTCGCGGAAAAAGCTGGATATAGAATCACGGGCATCACGCAATATCCCCATTTTTGCATTTCCTTAGACGCTTTTGTTCAGCCTCTAAGTTATTGTGACCCGATCAGGCAGTTGTTGCTCAGGCAACCGAGATTGGAAACCATTCGGGCTTGCTGGAAATCCGCGAGAGAAGTGCCAGAATAATGTGGGACCTGTTCGGGCCTTTTGCCAATGCATATGGAGAAGCATTTCGGTACAGAGCTGAATTTATTCCTACATTTTTACAGGTAAAGTACAGTAAATCCTATTAATTTCCGGAGAAAATTGGTTTAAAAATGCTTTTAGTCAGCAGGTAAACGCATATTAGAAAATTAATATTTTTGGCGTTTGAACGGAAATTATTTGTGGGAAGCGTATAATTCAAGACATAATGGCGTTTACTTAAACAAGGGCGTGCCCGCTCAATACTATAGCTACAAGGCCTCATTGCGTCTTTATAAACATATACAAGGACTTACACAATGTAAGAACCTTTTCTACGCCGCAATAGGACGGAAAACAGAGCCAGCAACAATCTTTCTAAGAGTCAGTCTTCAAGGCCATGCACTTAGCATAATGAAAATCAAAGCCTCACTTGTTGCTTATATTTTACTGTCAGCCCCCTAAGGCTTCATCCCACTCTAATCACGGCTGAAAAGTAGTTAGAGGCAGATTATTTTGGCCATTACTAATGAACACATTCAGTCATTATTGGGTGGCATTGAATAATGAAGCAAGCAAATTGGTGTCTCTTTCAAGCCCATTGCTGAGCCAAGTCCTTAATGAATTCATTTGCGAGAAAACAACTAAAATGACTCAATGTCTTAGACAACGTTGTAACTACTCGCACAACTTACAACAGTTCAGTATTATGCGGATACTTGTAGCCCACTTGTCGGATGTATTCGCAAACCAGCATAATTAGAGACAAAGTACCATAAGTAATTTATTATAGGTCATGCATCATACTGGATTATGAATGCAACAATAACTCTGCCTTTGGTAAAAAGCCATCTGATTAAAAATATAACATGAAACGTTGTTATAGCTTGCCATAAATTACTCCGAATCCAGGTCCACGCACACGTTCTCGTACATTTTTTTCCCCCATGTTCCCTCCATTAAACCTAGTTATGACTATCATTCACGCGTGAGGCATAGATTAGACCTTCTCAGTTGCTCATTACACGGAAAATCCCATCATCTGAGCTTCTATCCCTATGCTCCCATTTCACTCGAGCAGCATCCAAACTTGTATAGTATATATACCCCCTGAAACCGAAAAAACATCTTTAAGTATATCTCTCCGGTGTAACTTCTTACGCCAAACTTGCGCAAACTTTTCCAAGGCACAAAAAAAAACAAAGATTGAAGCTGAAGCAGTAGAAAGCCACACTGTGTAAGCTAGTGCTTTTGAATCAGACCACAAGCTTACTCCAACAGCATTCTCATGTACTTGGGGAGGAATTAAGATCATATTTAGGAAGCTCAGACCTGACGCCTTTGATCCGAATGTACTGTACACGTATTCTGTATACTTGACTTGTACTTGTGGAGAAAACCTACTTTTGTTAGTGCTTGCTATTTTTTTTCAGCTCTCCAAGAATACGCTTTCATTTTGTGATTCGCGCGTTGATGACATAACGTCAAAGGAAAATGCCCGGTTTGTTTAATGCTCGGTGCGCCAGTTATCGGGAAACTCTGGCAACGTAATGCGACACGCTTAATGAGACAGGCTAGGAAGTAATTTGTCAACTTATTCTGCGAGGGATGCCCGTAACAATGGAGGAATCGTCAAAGCGGACAGACTGCGTCGCGTCGGTTTGGTGTCAGAGGCGTGAGGGATAATTAAGCCGCTTTTTGGCCACCTTTCATTAATGCATGACAAATATTGCGTTTTTCAGATACTCGACCTGCAATCGGAAAGTGACGCAACACAACTGGAGGAAATGGAGGAAGAAACGGTAAGAACATTATTTTTGATGGTGTTTTGATATTGGATGTGACATCCTGTTATCGCAACAATATGAGCATTTTACCAATAACTTCCATAACGTCTATTACAGTCATTCTGATCGGCGATGAATGAATATGTGGAAGTCGAATTATACTTATCATTACTTATCATTAATTTCCGATAATAACAAGCAGCGCCGCCACTACGCATTCACAAGAACTAATTTTTCCCGTAACTGTCATGGCGGCCACAGCCACCGATTTTCACAGAGTGTCCTTTTATATTTGTCAAAGACAGAACTACAGAAGTCACTGTTAGTGATGATTACAACGTAATTCAAATCATACTGATGTTTGCTTTTCATCCCGCAGCTGGAGGAAGCAGAAGCTATGGATGGCCTCTTACAACAAAGGCTTCACGAATGCTTGGATCTCCATTCGCACTCGCCTAATCTGAGTGAAGGTAACTGCCTCTTCGCTGTCATATGCGCATGGCTTATACCCAATCTTAGACTTCATATCCCGCAAAAGCCCTCCATCACGTATCGTATAATAATCAACTTCATTAACACTCCTTGACGAAGTGTAATCGACCTAGTTCCCCATCGATATTCTGCCTTCAGGGGGAAATAGTATCCCACTTTTAGAATTAGTTTTATCAACAAAGTTTCGGACTTAATTTCACATTTTTTCACAGTCAGCTCCTATTGGATCAGCACAATTTTAAAAAACCGTTTATTAATTATTAATTATT
The DNA here is from genome assembly GCA_000934665.2 of Catajapyx aquilonaris. Taxonomy (NCBI): domain Eukaryota; kingdom Metazoa; phylum Arthropoda; class Diplura; order Dicellurata; family Japygidae; genus Catajapyx; species Catajapyx aquilonaris. The sequence continues at coordinate 161,140 of JYFJ02000087.1, forward strand.
ATCATTCTCAATAATATTTCACCTAATACTGTCAACAATGTTTGTTTGCATTGCGCTGGAAGTTATCTCTCTGCCCACTGGATGGGCCACCTCCCTGCTTAGCCCCCTCCCCACACACCTTACACCACCTTCCGCTAGAGGGTGCTCGACACGCTGCCAAGTGGCGCTCCTGTACAGTTACTGCTCGCTACGGGTACCCTTACCGCGTGCACCGAAGGTGCACCCACCACAAGCCCTGTTTATGCATTAACAGGCTTGTTATTCTTAATTAGACACTTTGGGCTTAATTTATGTCCATACAACTGGCCATATGCATCTCCTCATGCACGAGACCGAGACAGTGACCTCAAAGGGAGGATGTTTTCATACCAAGAGACGTAAGCACACCTCCTCGAGCTACCACTGTCAAAACGAACATCAACAAAAATCTGGACACTAATTGCATCTACAAGTAATTTCAGAAGTTCTCCAAAGTTGGAGAGACTGCATGAGTAGCTTCTCGGTCCTGCAAAGACATTAGTTGAATAAAGCCTTTGTTCGACCCCGCCTTTGCATTTTCGCAACGCTGTTTACTTGTGCCTTACGAATCGTGAGTATAATGAGTTCATTACACTTGCCTCGCACTGCGTGTGAATTAAACAATAACTAGCTGCTGGAGGCACAGCACAACGACATTATTATTCTCTTCCACATGCCTCAGAAACATTTCTGAACTGCTGAATTAAACATTCCTGGAGCTCGACCCGTTTTGACAGTGACGTGACCTGAGAACAGTACGTCAGAGATAGAATTTGTGCAGTGTTTAAAAAAATACAACGGAGTGTGCAGGGTTACTGACCACTGGTTGCGGAGCTTAAATCTCCACGTGAGAAATCATATGACATGTGCCCTTTGTGTTAATGTCATTTGCGGAACTCAGGATGGATGAGCAAATGCTGTGACGTCATGGATGCTGTGCAGTGGGCGTAATACCATGGGTCGCTGTTAATTTAGAACGCTCTTAATTAATGCACAACAAAGCGGCAAATCAAACGCACCGTTTCTGGAAGGCACAAAACATTTTAGAGCAAAAAATTGCAGGCAATAAAATCTCTGAAGCACAGCAGCTTACTTCAAGAATAATTTTAAACCATCCATATCTTGCATATGCTCAGTATTGCGTAACGAGTCCGGTTCAAGGTTTTGTACTATGCAAACGTAGACTTAGTGTCACCTGGCCTAGCTGAGTCCCGGGCAAAATGAATAATTTGGTGCTGCGATTATTAATCATAATTAGTGAGTAACACTGAAGTGTGAAATTTCACTTGTTAGATTCAGTATGGGCATCGCCAATTGGCCAAGTGCGCTTCTAACTAATAATGAAATAAAGCCTGCTGCTTCACTAGAAATTAAAGCGTGCTTACATACACAAGTACTGTACAAAAAAAGGGAACCTCTCAACATTATTTTTACATTGAACTGCAATGCCATGATGAGTTTTACCGCATTCATAATGGGACCAAGGGGCACTTGAAAAGGTTGTTACCTAATGAGCAGTTTCAAAATGTGGCACACCTGACATTTTTAATTCCACATTTTAGTATCCAGTTTGATTTAAACTATGATTACGTATGTCCAGCAAAGTCCTCGGAATTTTTCATGCATAAAATAAGGGTGTAAAACAAAACTGGTTTCTGCTAGAACGCCCTCACACTTTTCATTAAGCCCAGGTAGCAATGAAAGAAGCAATTTTCATTATATCCAAGTGACGTGATATTATAGTCGAGGTCCCCATCCCTATGAAATAAGACCCCGAGTGGCTGCTCACATACCCTTGCACTTTATCGCTCTCCTAGATTTTTTTTAAAAAAAAGGTTATAAAATTTCCCCACAACACTTGACTGCAGGCTCCAGCTTCATTATAGCCAACTTCCCCTCTATCCAATTTTGCTGTTGATGTTTGAAAGCCCGTACTAATAAAATTTATGCCCTCCGCTCAAGCAAGGCTCTAAGCTTCCCAGATACGCCCTATCTATGTCAGAAGAATTCAAATTAACGTCAGTAAAATAAGATCTGTGGCACACGGATTCCAATTATGCGGTTGTTATTTCAGTTAGGTTATAAATCCCTTACGCTCGGCTTGATTTTAATAAACCCCTGCCAAGCTTTCGGTTTTTCCAAGGCGCACTTGCTCAAGTGGTTCAGATTGGAAAATTGCTTTGTATAGAGCTCTTTCTCGGGGAAAAAAATTTGCATTTTAACGGATTGTAGTTTTTTTTCTAGGAGAACTGTACTGTCCTGGAACCTTCGACGGATGGAGTTGCTGGAATGACACTCCAGCAGGACACACTGCACATACTCCCTGCCCATACTTTATCACCGGATTCGACTCTTCGAGTAAGTAACTATTCCATAAAACCTGTGTGAGCAAAACACACACACTTGCAGAAGGCTTCCATTTTGATTGCGCTTAATGCAAGTGGAGAGTAATCCTAGAGCGCACAGTAGGGCCGGAACAGGCCAAATCCGCTAGGCATTAACTAGATAAGTGCTGGCCACATGTTACCCCAAGACAAACATAGAGCCTGAGGCCAACATTTACGCTCGTAACACGGCCTTTATGTACACAGTCTGGATGACACTGCAGGGAGTAATAAATTGTGAAGGGATGATCATTACACAATATAAGTGAATAGGGTCCGGCAAGACCAAGTTTTGGGTCCTAAATACCGCTTAGAGTCGAATTCTCCCATTGTGCTCGTTCCATATAGGAATGGCCCACAAAGTCTGTAACGAGGATGGGACTTGGTTCCGCCATCCGCAGTCCAACCAGACTTGGTCTAATTACACCACTTGCATAGACCTGGAGGACCTCAGAGTGAGTTACTGCACATTTGGATTGTGGTAGAATACAGTTCATCAAGTCCATTCTATTTGCAGTGGAGACAAAGTATCAACACGCTGTACATAGCTGGATATACGGTCTCATTGGTAGCGCTGCTCCTTTCTCTCTTCATATTTTTCTACTTCAGGTATGGATTGTTGAACTTATTTTTGCTATGACTTATTTTGAGAAGCACTCACATATGCAGGATGTTATTGAGATTTCATGGCGCACGCTTTGTGTTCAGCTTACATTGCAATTTGCAACCGATGCAAAGCACACCCAGGTTTTCCTTACGTATAACGTACAGTACGATATGCCTTAAGGCAAACTGCTTGGTTCATACTATCCATATTACAAGTAAACAAGAGGAATTATAACGTTACCTATAGGTTTGCATTGCTAGCCTATATCAGTCAAAACCAATAGCGTCTGCCATTAACGTCAATATTAGTTTCTCTTTGTTATTCTGCATCCGCTATCTAATTAGGCAATTAATAAAATAATTAGTGGTTAACCTGCATCCTCTTTGCGGCCAGATCCCTCAAGTGCACTCGAATTATAATCCACAAAAACTTGTTCATCGCCTTCATTTTCAACAATTGCATGTGGATGATTTGGTACAAAGAAATAGTGTCCAAGCCTCAGGTGGTTCTGGAAAATGGGGTAAGTCATGCAGCATTTAAATTATGCAAATCATCGTATTATTATAAATAATCCTGTTGAGAATGTTTCGCATATTTCAGGTCGAGTGTCAAATCCTACATGTGCTTGTCCAGTATTTCCTGGTGGCCAGCTATTTTTGGATGTTCTGCGAAGGTCTTTACTTGCACACGTTGCTAGTTGTAGCTTTTGCGTCTGAAGAACGCATCATGTACGCCTGCTATGGTGTCGGATGGGGCATACCGACAATCATCACCATAATTTACGCAGCTTGCAGGGGATCTCAAGCAACTGAAAGCACATAGTAAGTAGCCTTGGTAACTATAATAACCTTTCGTGTCCAACTACTCACCAACATTGATTTTTATTCACTTTAGTTGCTGGATAGAGGAGAGTCACTATACATGGATCCTGTCTATCCCTGTTGCCATATCTATGTTGACCAACCTGTTCTTCCTCATCAATATTGTTCGTCTATTAGTGACCAAACTTCGCTCAGGAGCTTGCAGGCCAACCTCAGACCCTTGCCCTTCTTCCCTCAGAAAGGCGGTAAGTTCGTTTCTTATATTCACAAAATGCAAATTTGCTGAAAATCACAATTTCAGGTAAGGGCAACTTTAATTTTGATCCCTCTATTGGGACTCCACTACTTGGTCACACCCTTCCGACCGCAAAGAGATTCACCCATGGAAGTAGTTTACGAAGCCGTCTCCGCCGTCACTTCATCTTTTCAGGTAATGACTCGCTTACATTGAACTCGCCACCAAATTATAATCCTGAAAATAACAGCGCATTTAAAATTCCAGGGCTTATGTGTAGCGACGCTGTTCTGCTTTTGCAACGGAGAGGTAATTGATAATTTCCCTGCAAATTCAATATCCCGGCGAGTGTCAGCCCCGTAATGGTAATCATGTCGCACTTGCATGCAATCGCAGTTTACGTGTCCCAGATGTCAATCACGTGGCCCATGCAAACTTATTGTGTGCCCACAAAATGGGTGCTCCCGTTCACATCCCAACTTGTTGCAGGTTCTAGCACACGTGAAGAAGAAGTGGAACCAACTGTTATTACGAAATGACAAGGGGCCAAATTCGTATGCTGCGACCACAGTATCAGTAAGGGTGAATTATACCGCGCCTTACTCATTACTCGTTAAGTTGGCTTATTACACGCCATAATAAACTTATACTGTTTCCGTTTCAGTTTGTGAAATCAACTGCGTATCAAGATGGTCCCAGTTACGGGGCCACTGACGAGATGGTATAACAACCCAATCTGTGTTCCGGGCAGGTTCATATCATGAAAGTGTTAGCAATAACCAGGCCAGTCATACACGACCACTTTATTTATTTGGTCCATATTCTGCTTCTTTTCTGGGTTTTTAAATACGTTTGTAGAAAATTTTCATAGAAGCAAATAAACAAATAAATCAATGTAGGAACCAGCTGATTTTGCAATCGAGACAAATGGCAATTTACGTCAAAATTCTAACTCCAAGCATACTCTAAAATCCAGAATATAAGCTGAATATGAACTACTTTCTGTTCGCAAAAAGTATGCATTTTGGGGTCAGTGTCGGTGTGCTAAGAAGTATTTTGCCTTCTGAAGTCTTAAATAATCTGTCGCTACATGTGCGCCAGTTCAGCTTAAATATCATTGCATGCGGCTCTTTTTACCTTGCAATTAGATTTCAGATATGTCATACTGAACTCCTTGTGGCACGGGAGCTCTTATCGGTTTGGATGTCTTGTCATATATTTTGCGGACCTAGTTCAAAGAAATTTCTTATACAAAAAAAGTAGCTGTCCTTTAGGAGAAAATAATGCCACTATTTTTCTGTGTTCGCTGGATGCCATGTGTATAATGTACCTGTATTAGACGTTGATTAAACAATCCTAGCGTATTTCAACCCGAGACATTATTGTCATGCGTGTTACACATTCGCAATAAACGTTGGCAGCATTTTAGGTCATGTGCCGGACATTCCAGTCCGCACTAATATTCTTTGCGTGTCACATTTACGCCACCTCAAAGAAGAACATGGAGCAAAACCACTGTCAGCTGACACTCCAGTGTGGTTTGGAAACTTTCTGAAGGCGATGAGCCAAAGGGACTCTCGACAAAACGGATCATATTGGGCGAGACAGATCCTGTAACAAGATTTGCTCTCGGAACATAATATGCTGCGTAGATCTGGTCGGAAACTGGACCAAACTTTCAGATAGGATTTCCAGAGAATGACGATACAAGGAGAGAATGCCGTCAACAAGAGAAAAGTCTCTGGCGGATTACAGGACAACTGAGACCTAAAGAAAATCCACCAGAAACTAGAGCAAAAAAAAATGTAATCCCGCAGATAACCTGAGATGTTATAGAGTGGACCTGAGAGAATAAGGTCCAATTAACTCTGAAGAAAGTTGGGCCGGGAAGTCGCCAATAGTGATTTATAGTATTGTTCTGAACAACCCACACAGAGATCAATATCTCATTCTTATGGCCATTTTCGCGAGTAGTGAGCATCATGAATGTAAGTAGGCTATTGTAAAGTGACAGAATATTATGCAGTTCAAGCACTTATAAAGTAGTAATTTAATTCGCACCATGTTATAGGCTCATGTGCAACCCAATTATCATCGTTTTGTTATTTTTATGAGATCTAAAGCAAACTTGATATATTAAATATACAAGTAGCTTACAATTTATATGGACATCTCTGTTAGGTATCGATAATCATGAAAGTAAGTTAAGTAAGTCACATATGATCTCATTTGTCTAGCTTGAATCTAATGCTCAGAATCAGTAGTAATATGTACCGGTGTATAGTTTTGCGAGAATCAAAGCAGGTCCAAAGCAGGCGCTAACAAAATTCGGAATGAAAATACTTGTGGTAGGAAAACTATCGACCAGCAGAAGCCGCAGTAAATCCAATTAAAAGTGAGTTTCATCTGGCACTGCATGTCCCGTCAATAAATTCTCCTGGGTGCGTGATTGTTGTCGCACACGAAAATAACTAGAACAAGTACGGAAACGTGCTCATGTTTCACCGTATACACTGGCTGTTAATTATTTCATTGTCACACAGCGAGGAAACAGGGACTATGCATTCGTTACATTTCAGAAACCAACCGCAGCGCAAGCTTAAACTGATAGGAAACAATAACAGGTTGCACTGGAGGGTGTATCAACTTGTGTTACATTTTTCCTCTACATGCCATAGAGGATTCAAGATATGATATGACCATAATATGAAACAAGGTACGATTACACAACATTACCTTACGTCCAAAGACAACCATTTCTAGTTGGCGATCAGTCCGTCCAACTGCCCATGCGACTCTAATAAATTCCTCTCCTGTAGCCTGCAACCCAGCAATAAAATCTAACTTTGACCACCACCTGGGCCCATTAGACTTCCAGCAGCAAGTCCGATCCTCTGCCCCAGAAGAACAAAGTTTATTCCCCAGGGAAGTTCTTATAATCAATATGAAGGCATTGGATATACGCCTACATGCTCCTGCCCCATACCTTTTCCCTGCAGCTCTGTGTAACCCACTTTACAGCAGCCAACGTCAACACTTACAGCGTCAGAAAATATTTTGTCGCCAGATGAGCTTGCGGGCTGTCATCGTGTCATCCTCGTAATTTTCTACTCGACTAGTTGAATATTGTGTTTGCAGGGGTGAAGAGAGGGCATGATTGCGCATTCCAAGCAAACCTTCACCACATTTTTACATGGAGATCAGAGCATATTTTAGTCGCGATCATAAGTTGTATCCGAGTATATTCTAGGCTCATGACAAGCATGTACTGTACTTGTGTGTTTTATTAAAACTATACACTCTAAGGATATAGGGGCTAGACCTCTAGGAATATTCAAAAGCTGTCAATCTGTAGTAGCTTTCGGATGACAAACACTCCGGTCTTAGCAATAAGTTACCATCCTGCTTTAAGAGGTTACAGTCATATTTCAAATCCAATAACCCCTAAATATTGGTTGTAATTCAGCGATATCTTATCAGGGATATTACGTTCAGGACTATAGACCGCCTATACAGCACGTACTGTATACCAAAAAAAGCTTTGCTAAGTTCCACATTTCTGATGTCAGTTGCTGTGACCGCAAGAGGACATTCAGGTGAGTACCTTAAACTCTTCAAAAAAATTATGTGGTTAATATCATCCCTATATTTGGAACGTGCACTTCTCCAGTGTTTAAAATTAAATGACGGACTAATCAGATGGGGTAATCACCAAAACCATAACATGCCGACTGGGGCAAAAAGTAATGTAACACCAGGCTGCTAATTGTTCTCAAATGTCGTGGTTACAGTCAAATCGGTACTGAAACCCACACTCTACATACACCGAGAGGTCGACCTCAACGACCAACCCCCATTCGTCACTCGCGTCACAGTAATCCGCATTTTGAGAAAAGCACGTTTCGGACAAATTGCAAGCACTGCACTGTAACATGCACGTGTAACGCACAGAAATGTTGATAAAACGTGCGAATTCACTCACAATCAGTACATGGTGCTTGAGTGTTTGCATATATACGTACAAAAACACTCCTCGATCATGGTTTGCACAGTTCTACACTACATGCTGGGCTATACTCAGAATGGGGGAAAAGGAATGTGTTCATATACATTTTGTACAGACCTCATCAAAATCTCCCTAATACTATACGCTTAGTACGTAGTTAGCACTTATAAATAATAATAATAATAATAATAATAATAATAATAATAATAATAATAATAATAATAATAATAATGTCAGGTGCGAATAATTTTGGTACATCAGTTGCAGCACTTTGTTGTAGAGTATTGTTTTCCGGAAGAACGTAGTTTTCTGACTCTGTGTCCTTGCTTTTAAAGAGCTTGGTATTGTCCTAGGTCTTGGACCGGGTCCAAAGAACTTGGTGACTAATATCACTGCAGCATAAGAGATAAAACTATCGATTCCAATGGAGATAAAAAGAGAGAGACCTTCAAAATATGCCTGGGTGGCCCTCATACACTCTCTGGATCGAGTACGAGCATGTGCATTCCATTGGGAGCGTAACGTAAGCCGAAAATGCGGGATGTGTAGTGCACCATCATTGTGCGGCGTGATTTATTTCTGTTGTGACCCAGTCCAAGGCTCTGCCAGTACAGTACAATTCGCCAAGTGACGGAAAACCGTTATGACGGGCCGTTGAAACGAAGCCAACTTGGCCAACTTAACCGCGATCCCTAGATCTAGTCACAGCGGTTTGAAATCGGGCTTGAACTATGCTCGAATCCAACAAATAGTTCAGTGCAGTTTAGAAACCTCAGGAATTTCCATTCAGCACTTTAGAGTGGCAAAGTTACATTATCTGAAGTCCAAAGGTGTATAGCCCACGACCTACTTGTCGTAATGGACGCCAAAAATTGCATGCTATCAGGACAATTAGCTAATTACTCGCGAAGGCTGACTTCATTAAAAATAGTAATTTTAAAAATAATGTCGCACATGATGTTCACCAGCAGACCGAGTGATATCCCCCCGTCCGCACATGCGGAATCCAAAAGCAGTTTGGCAGAGGGACAAGAAAGCATTGACGTTGAGTTTGCATCCACTTGGGAAGAGGCCGCAACACTCAGTTGTTCCTTTGCTTCCGTCCAAACGAGAAGTTGCACACACTACACTCACGACCATCCCATGACTCTTATTTGACCTTCGCTCGGTAAGAATTACCCTCTAATTATCTACACTACTTTTTTCCCCCTCACTGTGCTAATTACACGTAGATGGAAAACTCTCAGTTGTTGAGTTGGACCAAGTGACACGTATGGTTTTGACATTGTGATATGAGTATATGAAACATTAGGAGGTGTATTGGGCGGATTCCAATTGCTGGACATTGTACTCTGGACATGCACACAGAAAATAACCAAACCGCAGAGCACCAGCTGCATCGAAAATCTATTTAAAAGATTGAATTGTTCATTGATTTCGTAGGATTAGTGGCAGGTCCTCGTCCCATGTTTAAAAGGCCATTCAATTCATTATAACGTTATGACAAAAATTCAACGTGTTAAAAAAAAGAGCCACTTATTTCAAGCGTTTAAAAAACAATTTCGAAGAATTTTCTAAAGCACGAAAAATAAGAGGCAAAATTACTTGAAAAATAATACCGAGTGTTTATATGTGTTTTTGTACAGCAATAGAAGCGTAAAGCACCGGAAGTGACTAGTTAAGGTCTCCCTTCAGCTGTCTATCTCGAATCAATTTGCATTCATTATTCCAATCAACACGATGACGCCAGCATTGCATAATATTTTCATACATCACCCATTCAATGTTGTAGCGTCGTGTTACAAACAATGTCACATTTCGGCTTTTCACGGCTGTTTGGCTACCACAAAGAGGAAAAACACGAACAACTATGTGGATACAATGCGTTACATGCGATGTGAATTTGCGACGCTTTAAATAACAATAACCCTGAAAATGTTATTTACATGACCTCAGTGCATGATTGATCACTTCTCCATTGCCTCCACGTTATTTAGTACGTGCATTGCGTTTGTACTGTAAGCTCCAATAATAATAAAGCAATAAGAACAGACGTTGTGGTTCATTGTGTTTTAAGTCACTCTCCGGAAATCATGGAATAATATAAATTGCCCTTACCATTAGGCTATTCTAATATTACACACCAGAGTGACCATATTCATAATTAAGCTGTACAGTAAAATTAATTCAAAGCTTGGGTCGAATAAAACTTCGGACCAATAAAAAATGGTTTTTCTAAATACTGTACAAGTTCGAATACTTCCAGCACAATTAGTTGTCAAGGAATCATATCCTGCAGACCTGCACCATGCCTTCCAAAGGCTGCAGAATTGGTTTCGATGAATGACGCTGTAGGAATATCCCAGGTAACTGGACCTGCACTGCCGGAATGGCACAGACACAATAGAATAGCGTATTTATATCACTGTAAGAACAGCTGGTTGCATGCTTCCCTCTCAGGTGTTTCCTTCCATACAAAATTAAAGCACTGTGTGTATGCACAAGATTCCGTCCTGGCAGATGAGCCAGCAGATCAGCCATGAAGATACCTTGCGCCTGTGTCTCTACTTCCTATCTGATCCTAACCTTGCTGCTTGCCACCATCCTTCGACGAGTGACGGCTAAGATATTCGGAAGTTCCTTCTGGAAAGCAATGGCCGACGAGGCCATCTCCGCTGCAGAGCTGTGCGGATGCTGCTACGAACTAATCATCAGTAAGAAAACCCATTTTAGTTGTTTCCCCACCAAGAACCATCCTGCTCCAAACTATTCCGCCACAAGACATCACAATGCTTAAAGATATTGTCGGCATGCAAATATTTGTGTCTTGAATCCTGCTCATTCCAACCGGGTGCCAAAAGAAGAATTAATCCGAGCTTGTTTCTAGTTGCTGACAATTACGGAGTGCTGATGTACGCAGCGTTCCTATTCTTGTTGACAATATGGTGGAGCATGAATTGGGGTGATGCCACGGCCTGTCCTTACAATCACCTGGAGGACTACCTTGAAGGCAAGACTGACATTAAGTCTGTGATACTCAAAATCGCAGCAGAAATAGCCGGGGGACTTCTGGTCTTCAGGTGATTGCCAACATTTACTGTCCCACTAGTAGGCTAGGTGGTTAACACGTGTCCTTTTTAGGTACGTCCAATTTTTGTGGAAGCTGGAATATGCAGAGACACACAAAGGTCGAGCGTTTGAAGACTGCACAGCAGATTTGCAGGTAAGCGATGTTAATTTTAGCTTGAAAGAGATACTTATGGTAGCAGCTGGTTCTTGGCCAAGGAGTCGAGCCTCAAGGTTTCCCTCTTTGGGACCTTCAAAGCTCAGCAATTTGTCCTTTTAGTCGCTTATATATAGCGAGAATCTCAAATATTCTAAGTAAATTGCAACAATTTATTCCACTTTGCCTTTAAAAATTGTGCTGAGAGGAAGGATGCGAGTTATTATGTCTATAGCATGTCCCGCTGCTTATTATTAATGCGAAATACTGGTACAGTACACAGCAGGTAATGTTACAATCTGGTTTTCTCTTACGATCCCAAGTGCTCCTTGGGTGCAACAATGGGGGGTGGGAATGTTTAGTGGCTCAGTGGCACGTATTTAGTGTCGTAATAATGCTACTTCAGAAGCAAGTGGGTGGTGATGGATGTTCACAAACAAATGCAGCCAAGTTGTCTTTGGCCATATTTCACTATGATGGAATGAGATGTCAGTGCACCCAGACGTGCGACAACCTTCTCACAACACTGCAGACCCGACCATTTAGCAAGACATAACCAGAATAGTTGTCGGCTAACCTTGCCAATGTCATCAAATCCACAAATAATAACAATTACTGTAATTGACAGGTAGCAGCCCTCTATGGAGCTCTGGTAGAATGCATAGCCACTTGTCTATGTCGCCTTGCGTCGAGGGCAATCGAAGAAGAGGAGCCTCAGAGTGCAGCAGCCATAGATTCATTCATATCTACGGCTCTGGTGGTGGCAGGTATGAGGACATACACTTCTGTTGGTCTCGTTCTCTTGATACATTGTCTCGTAAAAGTTTACATGCTGCATTCATGTTAAGGAACGTGTAGCCAGTGTAATTACGGAGAAAGAGAAATGGTGGCGCCAACATTTTGACGAGGTTTCTAACCCGTTATATTCTATTTCCATTCAGCTTTCAACTACTCAGGAGGATACTTCAACCCAGTTCTGGCCACCTCCCTCAAGTTCGGGTGCAAGGGGAACACAACAGTGGAGCACCTCGGTGTCTACTGGCTGGGTTCAATACTAGGATCGCTAGTCTCGGTCTACCTGTACAGGGTGCCTATTATTCGAAACGCACTTCGGAGGCCTTTCGTTCCTTTCAGTAGGCTCAAGACAGCGTAAAAAGACCGCATCGCCTTTGAAACGCCTAAGTGCTAAATACTCAATGATGTACCTGTTATGCGTACAATTACACGTTAATTGTCACATGTTGCTTGTTGGTAAAATATATTATTCTCTAAAATACAGCTTGTGTTTATTCTGACTTCCTAATCTGTCACATGTTACCACAATATTGATCATGAAGCACAACATTCATTGTTACAATCACCTAGGCCATAAGCAGTTGTTTACACGACGTGTTACACGACGTGTGAGTCCTAAATCACCCTCAAAAAAAAATCGGCGCTCCTCACCCGGGTCAGCCATGAACTCGCTCGTGGTGTCTTTCGGGTTCTTGTCCCTGACGGTCCTGATCTCCAAGATGTTGGTCACCATAATTAGAAGGAACATCACTGACACAACTGTGAACAGACTCGCCTGCGAAGTCATCCAGACTGCGGAAGTCTGCGCCTGTCTCGCCGAAGTCGCAACAAGTACGCGCAATAAAAAGATGAGGGTCATTGACACAATCACGAAGCCAACTGGAGTTCAATCAACCTCTGGTCTCTTTCAGTAAGCACAGTCAGTGTCCCTTCGTCCCTGATAGCCCTGTTCTTGGTGGACTTCTGGTGGCAAATGCACCCACAGAGGGAGTCCTCACCTGCTGTCCAGATTGACGCTTTCCTACAAGGCCGACAGAACCTGACGGACATGGCGTTGGTCATATTCTCCGAACTCATTGGAGCCTTCGCAGCTCTAGCGTGAGTACTAATTGTCTCAAAATATCCAGATGTGCTTGTAACAATTGCAAAATCCGTTACAGATACATCCACTACTACTGGAATTTGCAACTGGCGTCTTCCCACGCAGGATTGAAATCCTCTTGCGTTCATGACGGTATGAAGGTAAGGAATCATGTAATTGTGTCTGTAGTTATGCCATGCTGAGATTAGGTTTTACAAACTGTGCAGGTACCAGTGTTGTACGGATTTCTGGTAGAGTTTTTCGGCACATTCTTTCTAGAGATGTGCTCTGGCGCAAATGAGGGGACTCGTCACAAGAGCGCCGAAGCACTCAGGTCGTTGTGTGTGACAGCTGCATTCTTCGCAGGTAAAATGTCTCTACGGGCTATCAATGACATCAATTCAACTGGACCCGATCTACTATTTGGTGTGTGCATATCAACCAAGCAGTGGACCAGGTCTAGACCAGGATTGCCAGATAGCCTTAGTTGATTTGGCTCCACAAATCTTTGTAATCTAGACCGGGTCCAGTTTCATGTGCATATGAACCAAACAGTGGACCAGGTCTAGACCGGATTGCCTCAGTTGCTTTGGCTCCGCCAATCAGTCAATCTAGACCGGGTCCAGTCTTCCTTCTGGTGGTGTGATGGCCCTAGAAGGCATCATGTAACCAGTAGTCTAATGGTTTCTTTTAATCGTCAGGCATGAACCTGAGCGGTGGCTTCTACCATCCGATAGTGGCCTTCTCCCAGTGCTTCGGCTGCAAGAGCCACACCTCTGAAGAGCACTTCATGGTCTACTGGGCAGGGCCAATTCTGGGCTGCATGCTGGCCACTGAAGCTCGCAAGTACCAGACAGTCAAAGATATCTTCGAGTGGCCTTTCGCCTTACATGTCAAAGTTGAATAAGTTGGAGTAGACCGACTTGGTTTCAGAGGAGTGCGAGTGATTGAAAGATAGTGACGAGTGATTCAAGATTGAGCGGAGGGATTCATGGCTGAACACCGGTATCAAAATTGTAAATGTGAAGCAATATATTACTTCAAACTCTTGTTCTTTCATAGATGTCAGTTTCCAAAAACAAAGCTGTGGATATGTGGGTTTCTTACCACAACAGCTTTGGGTTCGTTTTACGAAGTCCTTGCTTTCTTTAGTTTAAATGTAAAAATCCGGAGTCCATTTTTTTGGTTCGTGTTCAAAGACAGCCATGAGGTCAGAGCTACCGCCATACAATATTGAAAGAAATTAAATTATCGCAGGCTACTAGCGTGGCCTATACCTGTTGACATTTCAAACTTGCTAACACTCTGACCGCTTTATCTCAGCTCTTTCCCTAGTTTGCAATCAGTTGTTTCGAAAGGGCCTTACCATATTGATTTACTTTCCTTTTTTTTGCCACAAATACAGTGAGTGCCCTTACAGGTCAGCAGATAGGCACACATTATGAATAGAATCCTCCTGGAGCCGAATGCACTGGTTCATGGATGTGGCAACCTCTCCAGACCTTCCAGGCGGTGCACCCACTCCTGGAGAACTGTGCGCAGTTGTGTGGGAGTGTCCCCCCTCCAAAATCGGTTCCTGCGCTGGAGGCCCTAGAAAGGTTTGCCACAATCATGTCACGAGTGCATACGGAGGATTATATATCGATAAAGTGTGCCTATTCTGCTGACCCGTAAGACACTGTATTTGTAGCAAAATAATTGTTAATTAATATGGTGCGGCCATTATTATATCCGATGTGCTTACAGTATAGGAGGATTCCACTGTACTTTGTCAGTTACATTTACCTAAGCTTATGTGACCTTGAACAAATAATAATAATTTCGTCTGCTGTAGGCTTATTGGCACTTTGCTCATTTGCCTTATTACAAGTTGAACATGATTTTATCCGGTTATAAAAATTCATTAGAATAAGCTCTGGTAGCCTACAGTACTTCTGTACATTCGTAAACTACTTACTGGACTACTTCCTAGTAGTGAAGTAGTCGTAGTGCTTTCGTAGTGCCTAGATTGGGGGGGGGGGGGGGGGGGNGGGGGCTATCTCAAATTGCTTTCCAGAGGGCCCCGATGTGGCAAATGTTGAGAACCACTGCATTTTAAGGGTTGAAGTAAAGAATGTTATTTTCTCAGAAATGTTTATTATTTTATTTTTTTAAATTTACGTTACCCCACTGGAGAGTGGTGCTCTTTTAGGGGGTGGTAACCCACTGTAAATTCCATTTTTCATATTTTCTTCAACTCTGGTGCAAGGACAAAAGGACATGGGGGTACAGATGGGAATTTTTTGGGGAAGGGGCACAGGTGCAGGTGCAATGTTGGAAAATGGGTCATGTGCAGTCCCCCAGGAGGCTAGGTTGCCAGACACCTCCAAGGTGCAGGTACGAAACCCTCCTGACGCAGGTGAAAGGAAAGTTCCCCAGGCGGGGATCGAACCCGGACCTTTTCACTCAGCAAGCCAAGTCGTTACCAACTCGGCCACCACACCTCCCCTTATAAATGTATATTTTAAGGTGGTTTGGTTGGTTTGGTTTATTTGGAAGAAGCCAAAGCAACTGTGGCTATCTGGCTGTAAGAAGAAGCAAAGGTGGGACAGACGGAGGGAGAAACGAAGAGGAAAAAGAAGAGAGGAAAGACTGGCATCTCTCTTAGTCTGTCTCCTATCCCAAAGACCTGTCCGGCTTGGGTGGCCCTACCAGTAGACGAAGCTACCGCCGGCATAGCTCTTGGGGTCATGGGAGAAACGCAAACCCCACCACCACGATAAGGTGGAGATACCATCGGGGGGATTTAAGGTGGTAATGCATTTTCAATCACATAGGGGTCGTCCATATACCATGTGACCGATTTTTGGCCACTTTTTGACCCCCCCCCCCTCCCTCAGTGACCGACCGTGGTATCCATTGGAACCCCCCCTCCCCCCCTTTTTCAAGTGGTTTTTTAAAAATGTAAATGTTATCAGAAAAAACGCGTTCCAAAATGATAGCTCCTCAACTAAACTGTTTAAGCACGTAAAAAACATGTCTCCCCATGTATTCTGGGTCGCTGATTTCGAATTTTAGGTTATTTTGAACCCATGTGCATCTGCAAAAGCTCCCATATGTGCCAATTCACTGTGATCAGANGTGGTATATCAGCAGGACCCCCCTCCCCCCTCCCCCCAAAACGGTCACGTGGTATATGGACGACCCCATATATGGCAGTTCATAAAAATCAACCTATGTAGTAGTCATGAAACAATCATCTTTATCATTAGAAATGTTACAAAAATCTTAACACCCATTCATCCATACACAAAAGTTTATGACGGAGAAAACACTCCACTGGCTCCACGTGGGCTACGTATTCCACTCAGTGACAAATGGCCATTGCCCATAGATGTAGCTCCATAGCTGAACAACATTGGGAAGTACTGAATCCGTCCACCAGACCACACCTGCAATTAGCAAGGCAATGATAAGTAGCAACCGACAACAAACACAGTTCTAAATGCTTACCACAGCAAGAAGGGCTCCATTTTTATAGTCTTGCTGAAAGGTGACAGTCACAGGATATTCATCTTTCTGTCCTTGGATGAAGCCGCTACCCAAGAAACCAATTTAATTTGACAGGATAACTACTGTACCATTTCAAAGATGGCACTTTTTATAGAAACAATAACACGTGATTCATTAAATATTTTAAAATTAAATAATAATGCTTTTTCATACCACCCTTCTGCCAAAACACTCGAGCCCAATAAGGGCAAAATATTATTGATTCAACCAGTAAATGGTACAGTGCTGGACATATTAGCCATCGCTGAATGTTTTTTTCCGGCGGCGGAGGCGGCGGTGTTACCTGGCAACCCTGTCTGGCGGGCCAATTCAAACATCAGCCCATGGAGAGCGCTTCCATTGTTGCCACTGTTTACAAATCGAGTGAGTGACGCGGACGACCCAGCCACAGGTCTCTTCTGCCTGCGCACTCACTCACTCGATTTGTAAACAGTGGCAACAATGGAAGCGCTCTCCATGGGCTGATGTTTGAATTGGCCCGCCGGACAGGGTTGCCAGGTAACGCCGTCGCCGCTGCCGGAAAAAAACATTCAGCGACGGCTAATATGTCCAGCACTGTACTGGTGTCACAAACATTTAAATATCTCACTGAAACAATAATATAAGTGTCCACTTACCAAGGGGTTACTTGCAGTACAGGGGATGTCTTGGTCCTAAATAAGGCAACGAGGGTACTCTCCCTGAAGCATACTGCTAGCCTCTCACCTGACGGATCCCAGGCCATGTCTAAAACAGAGCCACCAACCAGACAACCATACCCAGCGTCCACCAGGGCCAAGTCGGCCACTGGTATTGCTGCTTTGGCCCCTCCCCCTTCAGACCTGTCCTCGTGTGGAAAAATGAGTGCATATATCAAAGGATCATTTGCAGTGGCAAAAAGTAATGTGGAGCCACAAGGACTCCAGCAGGCAGCGCGCAAGTGGCCCTCCACAGTGCTCCACCGCTCGTGTGTCCAGCTATGTGACTCCCAAACA
The DNA here is from genome assembly GCA_000934665.2 of Catajapyx aquilonaris. Lineage (NCBI taxonomy): Eukaryota > Metazoa > Arthropoda > Diplura > Dicellurata > Japygidae > Catajapyx > Catajapyx aquilonaris. Next base: position 178,836 of record JYFJ02000087.1, read on the forward strand.
CGAAACACGGAACTAGGGGTTGCTGACAAGAGTCGTCTCCCATCCTGGGACCAGGTCAGGTATGACACGCCGCCACCACCAACCCTTGTCATTGGGACACTTCGCTCAGTTGATGCCTCCCACACCACCATGGTTTTATCCAAGGCTGATCCAGTAACCAACAACTTTCCATCAGGGTGCCAACTAAGAGTGCTCACTGGTGAATGCCCACTGCGGGTGAGGAGTGTGACACAGGTGGAAGACGGGCGTGTCACAACAGAGTTGGGGTCAACATGCCAGAGAAGTATGCCTTCCCGGCATCCAACTGCAAGCTCTGAGGCAGACAAAGGACGCCATGCCATGCAAGTGACGTCTCGCTGTTGCCGGTGCTTTAGGACTGGAACTAGTGAGGAGTGCAGGGTGTAGACATGAACAGAGTCGTCACGCAAAGCCACAGCCATCTTTGTCGAGTGCGGATGCCAGGCGAAACTGCGGACTGGGCTTGAGGGCCAGTCACGCACGTGGCCAAACTCCAAGGACAAAGCTTCAGGAGACATCTAAAAAACAAAGGACACATAGCAGTCATCATTTGAAGTGAATAAGTCAGTCAGTTAGGTCATGCCCCTCAAAGCTAGGGAGTTGCCAACAGTCACAGGAAACTAGTTAGCCATATGACCATAGCTTTACACTGTTATACACACCATTAGATGTGGATAGAGTGATGTATGTAGCCTCTGTGCCCAGCGAAAAAAGCTCAGCGCCTTCTGTGCAAACCATGACACAGCGCTTGGAACATCACCTTGAGCAAGTTCTTCCAGTGCTGGGATCATTCCAATCTCATACCTGAAAGGCAATCATTCAAGCAATTCAGAAACAAACAAAAAGGTGTAATGTATCAAAAGAGCATGACTAACAGCAAACTGACTAGTACTGTACCACCAAGTATTCAGCTCAAGAGAGCAGAAAGAGAAAGACATTGTCATGATTATTTCCTGTCTTCTTTTTCTCTTTATACCATCATTACTCCATCTGCCCTATCTATGTATACCAGGGCAAGTCAACAAAGAATGAGAAGGAATTTATTTTTCGCGGAATACGTTAAGCAGGGTCCAGGTTGATATTGTGTTTTTCGAGTTAGTCCCCATTGAGTTATATGCACTTGGCCCAACACTTCTGGCAGTTGTGGAAGACATGCCAGAACCCCTTTTTTTGACATCGTCTTCAGAACCACCTTCTTCATAACGGCTGTTGATGATCCAAAACGGTGGCCCCGCAGTACCAATTTCAGACAAGGGAACAGAAAGCAGTGCAGGGAGCTAGGTCCGGGCTGTATGGCACACATTCGATGTTTCGTTGGGTCAAATATTGGGCAACAACATTGGCGACATGTAGCCATGCAGCAGGATGCAGCTCAGGACGCTTTCGTCGGATGTGTTCGGCCAGGACCTTCAAAACTGCCACGTAATACTTATCAGTGACTGTTGTATGCAGGGACACCTCATACTGGTAAACCATTTCCCGGATTTCGAAGAAGGTAATGGTCATTGCCTTTCCTGCTAACTGAACAACCTCGGCCTGAATTGGGTTATTTTCAGACTGAGCTCGCCTGTTTGCATTCGGGATCTTAGTGGTGAAGCCAACTCTAAACACCTGTAATGATGGAATTCTGGCAGGCCTTGCCATACTCCGCTACCAGACGCTCTCTAACAATGCAACAGGGTAACATGCAATGGACTACTACTTGTGTACATGTAATTGTTCCATGTCGATGACTTTTCTGTATCATACAACGCATTTTTTCATGGCTGAAAATTCAGGCTGCAATGTGGGCCATGTGGGCACAACAACTGATGTGTCTGACGTACCAAGCATGCATGGCCCTCTTGAGAGGCGTCTCCTCGCTGGGCAGGAAGGCAGCCTTTGCGCTCTCCTTGGAGGCAGTGGGTCGCAGCACCTCCCTGGTGACATGTATCACAGGATAAGACCCCAGCTGCAACGAACGGTCCCAATCAGTCGGTTGAACCACTGCCAATAAACACACCATTTATAGTAGGAGGGAGGCATACCATAGGGCTGTACTTGGTGATGTCCGCCGACTCGGCCGGCATGAAGTGCATCTTCCCTTCCTTCTCGCAAACGGTCACCATCCCAGGCCCCGGAGGTTGAGGGAATCCAGCCAAGGAGGTCATCTTCTTCGCCACAGGAAAGCTCGAAAAAAGGACAACCAAACCGACAAAGAAGCAACCGCCAATGGCCGCCACATAAAGTGCCGACACCTGCCCGACCCTTGTAACGACTGCCAGCACCGACACTGTTTAAAACTTAGAAGCATAATTAGTTTTTTAATTAGTTCGGCATTAAATTTGTTTAATTTTTAGAAACCGTTGGTGATGTGGCAGGAGAGGGAATGCGCCTTGTTGGGCGTAGGCAGCTCCTCGGCGCGGGTTTCAACCGAAGCTTCTTCTTCTTCCGATCATGATGATCGGATCATCAGAAATGGAGGATGTGAGGTTGCTGCAAGGAGCGGCGAGAGGGATGCTGGAGGGCCATGGACCGGCGGTGCCTGGGAGGCCATGAGGAGGAGGAAGAGGGGGCCAGCATGAAGCTCACCACCAACAGGACTCTCTACTGCTACCTGGCTCTCACACTATGGATATTCATCGTGGTGGCCGGTCAGTGCACTTGCCGTACTCACTGGTATGCAGCGCTGAATCATGATTGTGTCTTGCTGCAGGTCTGTACCGATTCATGTACAGGGATGCCCTCCTGTCCACCCCGCATCCTGCCAGCCGACCCACTCTGGACAGCTCCATCTTGAAGCCTTTTCTGCGGTCGGGAGGACCAGTTAGCACCAAGAGGGTGGCTAAGCTGTGTAATGAGCCGGACAGGATATCGGTTGGGTCAGAAGGGGACGTTCATACCAATTACACCTTGGAAGGGGTGGTTGTGCTTTTTAGGCATGGTGACCGGGGGCCTTTGTCGCACGTGCGCAACATCAGCTCCATACATTGCTCCGGGCACTATGATCCAATGCTGCCTCCATATTGGAGCTACTTGCAAAATGCGTCGAGAGATCCTGACTTTCTGCGGTTCCTCGGACCGTTCCAGACGTTTCCGTTGGCACCTGAGCATGATGAGTGTGCGCTTGGGCAATTGACACGACTGGGGGTGTCGCAACTGCTACGTACTGGAGAGGTGTTGCGTGAAGCGTACCGCTCCCGGCTACCTACATGGCCACCTGTTACGGTCACGTACAGCACCAGGTATCGACGCACATTCCAGAGTGCACTGGCATTCCTCTATGCTCTGCTGGGGCCAGCCCACGTCACAATGGTGGCCCTGCGTGAATCACAGGCATTGAGCTTCTGCTTTGATGACTGCGTTTGCCCTGCAATTGAATCGCTGCGACGTCGCTTCAACAGAAATGCTGCGCAGTACCTCCGATCACATCCAGCCGTGCATGCCTTGGTTCGCTCCTTAGCTGCAGCCATTTTTGACCATGGTGACCATGCATCCGATATACAGAATCCACGTGTGGTGGAAGATGCATTGTTAGCATACCTTTGCCACAATGCACCACTCCCATGTGTGACTCTAGGCACGTGCATTAACATGGAACACGTCAACAACCTACTGGCATACAACGAGTGGGAATCGAAGCAACATGTCAAGAGCAAGCCATTGGTCCGAAGTTTTGTGCTGCAGTCGTACGGACTGGTGCGAAACATCCTGCAACACCTGCTGAGAATGATGTCTGATGCAGATGTTCCACGAGTCATCGCTTACTCTGGACATGACAAGACCATGCAATACCTGATGTTCTCAATGGGCGTTTCAGATGGTTCCTTGCCTCCGTATGCATCCAGGCTTGTGGTCGAGCTATACCGGCACGGGGCTGCCTCACATCCTGACCGCTTCTACTTCCGAGTGGTGTACAATGGGCGGGACGTTACCTCCAGGGTTGCTTTCTGTCGACGCACTGCATTCCCTGTCATGGGGGACCTCAACATTGTTGCACCTGACGAGAGGCGAAGACAGGCATACCTTTGCAGGATCGAGAACATTGTGAGGTTCCTACATGACGACTACTTTCAACTATTCAATGGCACCAACTTCAAGGATGTGTGCTTTCCTAATGGATTCGCAATGCCGACGAGATTTACTGTGCTTTAGTGATATTGACAGTGATCGAGAAACAGCCAGAAGGCAGCTTGATGACATTTTATCAGCCAGTTACCCATTAGTTCCCATGAGCTATTGCACATTAGGGAATTTAATTAATCGCAGCAAAGTGCATCAACAGTATTAGCACACCCCATACCAAAGTAATTGAGGCTTAACATAGTGCAAGCATAGATCTGTTCAGTCACTGTAGAAATGGCCTTCACATTTTGTGTTCACCAAGTTTCAGTGAATGTAATGAACAAGTCGATCTACTTTCAGTCGTACAAAACTGTGCAGCTACCTGCCGCAGCACACGATAACTTTTGTCATTCCATTTTTAGGCTGAACTGTTTGTCAGTATTTTCCTTTCTATGCAATTCGATTCCACTGAGGGCATTGCTCTCTCAACTAACTTATGTGATACTGCTTTTGATATACACAATGTAGGCTGACTTTGACATTGCCTCACCTCAACCCTCATCCCTCACAGATAATTTATTATAGCACGCACTTCATGAACAACCTTTGCCTTCCATGTTTTTCCATCATTTTTCTTATAAATGATAACAATATTCCAAATGTTGCAAGACAAGAGTTTCACCCTGCACATTTTTATCACATGTAACATGAACTGTGCACCACCTCTCCTCGTAAATAGGTTTTTTTAAATAAAAAAAAAGCCACATTAACTTGAAGGGCCACTGCCTCAAAAATTAAACCTGAAATGCTGCTTTTAACACGTGACCTTCAAACGACTAATGTAAGAAAAAAATTTAGTGAGGGTGGAGTAGGCATGGGCAATGCTTCTTATTTCCGTTTTCAAATACCAGGGACCTATGCACCACATTCCATTAATTATCTCAAGATATTTTGGAAGGAGTGGCCCTTTAAGACAACAAATGGGTAACGGGCTGCCTCACTGCATTACTTCAGTTGCCAAAAGGTGGTTTTCACCCGAGGGTAGAACGAGCAGCTAGTGTGGGTGCAACCCAAATTTATGCATAATGACATTCTAGTGATTAGCTTTTTAGGGATGCCTGACTGAGTATGAATTAGCCTTTTTGTAGCCCAGTGTAATTATAACTGGGTTCATCAAACTCTATCCAATTTTCCTCCTCTATGAAGAGACTTTCCCTCCCTCCCGATCTCTTTTTACTGCATTGCAAATGTAAATAACGTCATGTGAGATGCACACGTTTGATAGACATATCTCTTTTCCGTAGGCTGCGGAAAAACTCACCAAAATACGCTTGAGTCAGTATTATTGCCGTGTCTCATGTCCACTATCTGGTTGTGCTTTTCCATAGAACGTCTTTTTTTATTTTCATAGGTACCACAATTTTTTATGGCAAGTCACCGATGAAAAGACTGCTTACTTAAGTCTGTGTCATGAATTGGAAGTGAATAAAGGAAGGAAGGCTTGCTAGTACAATCCCATTGTTTTATTGCATGAAATTAACTCTTTTGCCTTTGACTACGGTTTCGCCCATAAACCCCCCGACACAAAAATAAAGCTATGAGTTCCTAGCGAGTCACTGGTCACTTTTCAGGTGTCAGCCCCCCTTCCATGTGGCCGACAGGGAGTGTTTTAAGAAATGACTAGCACTTCAGTCGTGCATTGTTAAGGTTCATTCCAGAGATGTGATGTTGGAAGTTTTACAGGGACAGATCTGACAATCGAACCAAAGAAATTGCAGGCCAAAATGGAACGAAAATAAGGAATGTTCCCTGCTTCATTTTCTTCCTTGCGGATCAGGACAGAAGACAAAATAAAAGTACTAGCACACAACAGATCAAAGCACAGCAACAAAGTGTCCAGAGCCAGTCGTACTTCCTCATGTGACTGTCCATAAACTTTGTCATGCTGCAGGAGAGGAGGGCATTATATTTAAGTACAAGGGATGGAAAACGACATAACTCAAGTGTATGTAACAGTCTACTGGTTACTCTCCACTTGACTTGCTGAGACTTGCCCTTGTATTTTGACCATGTCAAAAATTTTATTTTCATTTTTTATAACAGGCCTATCATATGTCCAAACTTGTACACACTGCAACATTACACAATTTATGGACGTCCCCTTCTCTGCTTAAGCGCCACGAGATGTTGCGTACAAGATTGCTGTGGAAGTTTGGTCGTTACCACTGTTGTAACTTATTGTAACTTCCTCAATGATTTGTTAAAACTGTAGTTAAAATGGGAATGCCCAAAGTTCTACAACAATCTCGGAGTAGAAGGCCCATAACAATTGGCTGAGAAAATGTTACAACTGGACTCTGGTATACAGGAAAGATAAATCATTGGAATGGATTTTGTCATAAACAATATTGAGTAAACAAAGCGTGGTAAACAAGGCAAGGGATCAATTACAGGCACTGTAAATTGCACCTTTTCCCCAAACCAACATATTCGTGCCGTAAACGAATCAAAAAATATAGCTTTCTTTTCCACTTATGTACGTTGTTAACTTGTGTCGTGATTACTGGCTCGTTATAGTTTTACCTCTATCTCAGATTCCTCCTCCTGTCCCAACCTCTCCAAAAACAAGTCTCTTGTATGTCGCATTCATCTGCTCCAAGAATATGAATGTGAGGACTGTGTGAGGCCCAAGTCTGGCATAATATGGTGTGAACCCTTTCCAAAGGGAGAAGAACCCTTCGTGTCGAATGACCTTGCTCAGAACATCCATAGCTCCTCTGTACTCTGGCTTCCCGTCAATGATCTTCATGTTCTGCACCCTGCAATTTGGAAAGGTGCATGCTGAGTCAACATCTCGTGATGCCTGCAACTAATTTAGCTCCTACGGCACAAAGATATGACATAACCCGTGCAATAGGAATTAATCTCGCCCAAGGATGCACACCGTAGTTTAACTCACAGTTTGTTATGCATTATATTTGTCTCTCCCAGTGCAATGATACAGGGAGGTACAATAAATGAATGACTGACTGATTGATGGTTAATTAACATAACTTCCATCCTTTTTATGAAGCATTACATGATATTTAAATATCATTGCCACATCTGGACTTCCTGACAGATCAGAAAGGGCGCAAAGTTTTGGCGCACATGAACTCACCTAGTTTTCGCAATGTCTACAGGCATGGAGGCAGCCGTAGTGATAAGTCCCGAGATCATGCTGCTGCAAAAGTGAAGAAAGATTCCCTCCCTGAAGTACCCAGTGTTAAACAATATCTGCTTAGCCTGAGAATAGGACGCCAACTGAGCCGCATTGACCACCATTGCACGTCCCATGGTAGGAAGGGTTCCTCGCCACAACGTAGCCACTCCTTCCTCCTTGGCCATCCTCGCCAGAGCATTGACCACTCCAGTGTAGTTTCTCCTCTGCTCTGGGGGTAGCCTCCCATCTGCAGTCATCCGGATCAGGCACACCTCGGCAGGAGTGCCCACAAAGGCACCTGCACATCCAGCCGCCATTCCCAAACCAGCCTTCATGGCAAAATTGGGTGGCTGTCCTTGCGGGCCTGAGAACTGCTCAAACAAATAAGTGTACACACCAAGACGTGTGGTGGTGTAGGTGGCTTGTCTCAACAGCCCTGCAGAGAGGCCACGATACAGGCCAGACACACCCTCGTTCTTGACCGTCTCCTGGATGACCCTTAAGCTGGTCTTCCGCTCACCCTTCGTGCCCTCACCACTCAGCTGCATGCGGTTTTTAATCAGATCAAGTGGCTGGACAAATAGCGTTGCTGCCATCCTAGTGGAATAAGACATGTTACATAAGATGGAGGTGTTTACCCATGCGCTGAATCTATTTCTAGACTCCCCACTCAAAACACTTCATTGCAATCTTGGAACGCAAGTCTGCAGGGCTGTTCATTCTCAGAGTCAAATATTTTTCAACCGTAATCTAAGGCAAGTGAACCATGCAATTTTTCCATCTCAATGACCACACCCTGAATACAAAGCCTTGCACCTTATCTACCAGTGACACAGGGTGTAAATTTTGCATCAAGTTTTACCACATTGTAAAACCATGGTGTAAAAATGAGACTCACCTGGGGATAAATTTGCAAATAAAGGCGCACCTTTTAAGTAAAAAAAAAACAACAATATACAAGTGCACCTTTTTTTTTTTTGTAAATTCAACCCTGGTTTAAAAATAATATGATATCCTAAATGTTTTAAGATGTAAACAAGAGCAATTTATTCCTACTAAATTACACCCAGGATCACCATTCAAGGCCACCATATGGCTCAATACTATAGGCACTATTGATGTCTATGAACAGGCCTTCCTCCTGATATAAGCAGTGCAACTTTCCTGTGCTAAATTCATTCTGTACAGTAACAAAAGAGACAAAAAGACACCGTCATTTAATTAATTTCCAGCAGTATGTCACTTGCACTTTGCACAATTAAATACCTCTAAGAAAATGTGATAGCGTGCAAAAAATTTGGCATGAATTGTGAATTCACAAGCTACAACACAGTCATTGTGTTAGTTTTTCATTTACTCATGAGAAAAATATTTAAAAAATTAAACAAAACAAAATTAACCCTGGAACGATAACGTGGCATCTTTTAGGACCCCAAAGGAATTAAAATGCATTGAAATGATAATTACACTGAACTTTTGCCATTTTTTAAAAGTGTATAACAGTAAGTGCATGTTTATTTTGAATTCGCGATCATTTTAGGCATTGTTCAAATAATTATTACATTATAGTCAATACATGGCAAAGTATTATATAAAAATTAATAAAAATTAAAATATGGATGGGGTCCTAAAAGACCCCACGTCACCGTTCCAGGGTTAGGACGTAGCTGAGGTAAAACACTGCCAATACAAACAATAAAATACTATTTTAATTACTGGTATGCACTGTATGTGGCAGGTCACATATCAGGTGCTTTTACACTAAAAGACAAGTGCACTTGAGACGTGGTTTCAATAGCATGTCGCATTTACATCAAGGTGACTGCGGCTGGAGAATGCCTGTCTCTCTAGTGAAACTCAGCGACAGGTCTCCATTTGCACGCGACTGTTTCCCTTATTTTTAAATAATCATGATGCAAATGCCACGACCCCCGTAGCATGACCCCATTTTTTCTCTCTCTCTCTCTCTCTCCATCATCCCGCACCCTTTGATACTGACCCCGCAGACCCTCCGAAGACAAACTTGATAGCGTTGGGTATGGCCTTTGGTGCAGCAGCCGGTGCTCCCTTCCCAGCCATGGTTCCTTCCTTCCTGTGTGTGTGTGTCCTACGCTCTGTGTACACCACCAGACCAGAAGTGGCTAAATCCTAATCCGAGGGGATAAAAAGGCAGCACAGGTTGAGCAATGACGTAACCGGCGTTTGGCTCGGATCGTCTCTGGAATATCTCTTCTTCTTCTTCCCTCCCACCTGCCCTTGGCCCCTGCCTTCCTCTCACTCGCTCGGAGCAGCTGGCGGCTGGTCGGAAAGGATCGGGATTAGAAGTAGCTGGCTGCCGACTCGGAGGGAAGGCGGATGAGAACTTCGGGGGGGGGAATAGTACTACAAATAAAAAACGAAGGGAGAGAGAGAGATTCCCTCTCGGCCAGTCCGACCTTGTCCGAGTTGTTTCGAAAGGAAAAGGGTGTCATACCAGGGCTCGTTCTGGTCAGTGCCCGACACCCCACGGTCTGTTCACGTGGTGGATGGCCACTCGCTTAATGACGATGGGGTTTATTATTAGAGGGGAAAGGGGGGTGCACATCTTCAATTACGAGGGCATTACGAGTGTTTCCGGGTGGTTAAATACTCGCCATGAGTTCATGAGTTAGAGAGTTTACAAAGGGGCGCGGGTGGGAACGCACCTTTTTGGCGCGTGATACAAATGGGGGAAGATAGGAAATAATGCAGTAGAAGAACCCCGATTATCCGTCACCCACGGGACTCGGGATGGTTGCAACACAAAAAAAGGTCAGATAATCCCAGGAGTAATTAAAACATGAATGAAACAAACAAAAAATCAAACATATAACGTAGACTAAGAAATTTTCTAACAAATAGCGAAGCATTTATCTTTTACATACACACTCTACTGTACTGCATTTACAATTTAACTAAGGCAATCTGAAACAAATGCTTAGTGCATTATAGTATTTAATGAGAAAAATATATTTATTGTTTGGAGAAAAGACTAAAAAACTCCGAGGTTCGACTTTCCATTGTTAATGTAAGAGGGATTCATAATAAGTGTGATATTGTTAGGAAAGCATTTGTTGATGCTCGTTTAGATATAATGTGCTTGTCTGAGACCAAGAAGAAGGGGTGTTCAGTGGGTGATTTCAATGGGCTAACAGGTTTCTGGTCTGGTGTAGATGAAAGGGAGAGGGCTTGTGCAGGTGTTGGTATACTTATTAGTCCTAAGCTGGTGCACTGTGTGAAAGGATATAGTCAGGTTAGTGAGAGAATAATGTGGGTGAGTCTGAAGGTGGTTAAGACTTGGATTGTGGTTGTGGCTGTGTATGCACCAGTTGACTCATCTTCGGATGAGGATAAGGAGAGGTTCTGGGATAGCTTAAGTGCTGTGTTGGATGGGTTCAATGGTAATGACAGGATAATTCTTGCAGGGGATTTTAATTCTTGGGTGGGTGTCTCTCGCCCGGGGTATGAGGGAGTGTTGGGTCGTTATGGGGATGTCAGGGTTAATGGAAATGGTGTGAGTTTATTGGATTTATGTGTAGAGAGGGGACTTTATGTGTCTAATACTGTGTTTCCACACAAACGGATTCATCAGTATACTTGGGAGAATAGGTCATTAGGTCAGAAGTCCTTGATTGACTTTGTAGTGATAGATAATACTGTAGGTTGAGGTCAAAGGTAGTTGATGCTAAGGTGGTTAGAGGTGTAGATGTTGGTTCTGACCATTACCTGGTTGTCTCTAGGTTAAGGTTAGGTATTGGATGGAGGATGTTTAAGAAAAAACCTGAGGTGGTTGAGAGGATTAAGGTTGAGCAACTTCCTGCATTCGGTTTGGAATATCAACAGCTAGTTTCTGATAGATTGATAGAAGGGAACAAGACAGCTAAGTCCTTAGAAGAGGGTTGGGATTGTTTCAAGTCCTCCTTAGTGAGTAGTGCTGTTGATATTTGTGGTATGGCTAAGGTGGGTTGTAAGAAGGGGGATCGTTGGTGGAACGAGGAGGTGGCTAGGGCAGTTAATCGTAAGAAGGAGGCTTACTTAGGAATGCTGCAGGGTAGTGTCCCTGCAGGGGAGTATAGGTTTTGGAAGCGGGAGGCAGCACGGGTTGTTAGGGAGAGTAAGAAGCGGGTAGATCTAGAGGAGAGTGAGAGGCTGGAGAAGGCCTTCAAGGAGGATGAGAAGTCTTTTTGGAAGACTGTTAGGAGGTTAAGAACTGGCCATGGGGTTAGCGTAGTGGGTGTGAAGGATAAGAAGGGTGACATGCTGTGGGATGGAGGAGAGGCGAAAGGGCGCTGGGGAGAGTATTTTAAGGACTTGCTGTCAGCAAGTGATAAGGCCAGTGTAGATGTATCTGTTAGCTTAATTGGGGATGTTGTATCAGCAATCAGGTAATGATGGTTGTGGGGATATTGTTAAGAAGGAAGTTGCAGCTGCTGCTTTAGGACTTAAACTAGGTAAATCCCCTGGGGTTGATGCTATTTCTTCGGAAATGGTGAGGTGTGGCGGGGGTGATGTAGTTACTTTTTTGACTAATTTATGTAGGGTTTCTTTTGATAATGGTGTAGTTCCTAGGGATTGGAGGGATGCTATTATAGTACCTCTGTATAAGGGTGAGGGAGATGTGTGTGACTGCAAGAATTATCGTGGCATTAGTTTGTTAAGTGTACCAGGGAAAGTGTATGCTAAGGTTTTGATAGAAAGAGTTAAGAGGGT
>JYFJ02000088.1:0-198386 GCA_000934665.2 Catajapyx aquilonaris
ATCTCAAAACCGCGCAAATGGTATTTTTGAAAGACGTAATTAAAGCGATTCGCCGATTTTCGTCAAAATCTGACAACCCAAGGGTCAATTTTCCTTAACAGCTCGGTGAATTGACATGGAATGACCCTATTATATGATAGTCATTCACTCAACAATAATAATGTAACATTTTGCAGACCTATCAATAGTAGTGCACTATGTCTTTTCCATAATACAGTACATGTACAGTACACTGTCAGTATGACACAGGTTTATGTTGTAGAATAAAGGGAGTTTTTTCAAGGAAGTTTTTCCCTGAAAATACAGGTAGCCTGAGTTTTTTCCCCAAATAAAATAAACATGTACATAAAAACAAATTTAATACCTTGATTTCCATTGTGCGCGTATATGTGAGTCCATTGTGACTTCTTGTAACATTGCATATAAATTACCAGCACACAATTGTGTATCCAATCATGACGGCATAAGCAGACTACACAAATCAGATGCCCTCTTCCCGTACCCCTCAAGCTTGGCAATTCTCGTTCCAAACTGCAGGGCCCTTTTAGGATTCGTAGCGACTGCACAGTTGAGCCCAAGCTGAGTGGCTGCCATCACTCGAAGCAGCATCTTTTCTCCTACTCCCCTGGGCAAAGTGGGAGCCAGCTTGTGCCACAGAGGAATGCCACAAATAGCATTGACCACACCCTCATCCAAGAAGGGGTAACGAGCAGCTCTCCCATGGTCACCAATCACCCGTCCATCTCTGCCCAGATTCCGGTGGGAGATGGCCCTCAGCTGCCTCTCCAGCTCCCCTGCCAATCCAGTCCAACCCTCCTGAGAATAGCAGTACTTGTGGCTGGAGTAGCCTCCCAGTTGTTCATCTGCACCCATACCTGTCAGCAACACCTACAAAAGAAGTGTAGTAAATCAGATTCTTCCCTACATCATGACACATTGATAATTTTTTTAAGAAGTCTATAATTATTGTAGCCACAGTCGGTTTGGTTCGTTCCCAGTACAACAAAGAAACAACTTGATAACTTAATTGATGTGATGATGATGTGCAACAGCTGCTGAAGGCCTGTGCCACCAATATGGTCTTGGGAAAATATTCTTACGCTCAATTAATCTTACTTTTCAAGGCATACTTACATGACTAGTTACCCAAACTAATTTTTAGCAAGCAATGTGTGAATGGACTCACCCTGGCTGGAGACGTATAAGGTGAGCCCTTCTCTTCCCTTCCATCAAAAAGACACCCACTTCCTCTAGATGCAAACCAGAGGGCACAACCAAGACTGTCATCCAAGATGGTGCATAAGGGATGCACTAAAGATGCGATCCGCTTCTTTCTCCACAAGTTCAGTTCATTCTTTGTTACGTTGATCTGAAATGTAATAATTGTGTGAAGGGTAACTAATTTTACTATTTTATGACCAACACTTGGAAAGTGTGTGTCCCTTTCATAACACACACAAGGTATTGCTTAACTTATTGAATGATCTCGCTGCTCTTCCATTACTCAGAAGAAAATTATGCTTAACCTTCTTGTTATTTTTTGGTGTTGTAAATGTACCTTCAAAAAAGGTCTCATTAAACGCTAGCATAAGTATCCAGATATTACATTCTTACCTCAATAAAATTCCATTTCCTGTGCGGACAGAGACGCCTCAGTTCTGCTACGGAACCCCGACCAGTAAGCCTATCAGGAGCATCAAAAGTAAAGGTTTTTGGCCCAGGTGCTTGAACAGTTTGCCTCTTCCTCAATCTTTTGGGAATGTTGCACCCACCCTCTGCAACTACCTCCTGCTCAAATGCAACATTCAGCAAGTCAATTGATTCCTCCTGAGTTACAAACTTGTCAGCTAGCAGTGCCACAATTGTGGAGTCAATCCCACCTGAGAATAAAACAGCAACCTTTGTGTGTGTAGGGGGACAACTGTTCGGACAGTCTCGGCACAGTCTCGGTTGGCACTCAACACGCTTCCGCACAGCACACTGCATTTTCTCCAGAAGGAGCAAACAGGAGTCCTTCAGTAAATCTTGCCCTAAGCAAACAATAAAATCCTCTAGTTCCATCTGGTTATGCAGCTCTGTGATGGCAGACACCTCTTCTGGCACTGGAAGCTGATGGTTTACACTCATCGGCACAGGAGTGGGCATGGATGACTGCACAAACACTGTCCATTGGTCCACTTCCGGTGCTTGATCAATGTGACTCCACGGGTACAGATCAATTTTTGCATCCAACATTTGATCCAAACCTACAGCAAACAGTCCTAGTGCTGGAAGCTCTTGGAATGTGACGAGGTCGTCACCCTGTGCATGCATTCCCACAGATGACAGAAGTAGAGGAAATGACTCTGAATGAGCCCAAAGAAGGCACTGCCTTCCTAAAAAATCTCGACCAAAATATAGCCTGTTGTGAGCCTTGCTGAAGTATATCAGTGCCCATGGGCCCAGAACCTTACTTAAAACACCAGTAATTTCTTCATCACTTTCACACCTATCCAAGGCCTCCTTGATTGCACATGTATCACTTTGGGAAGGATCCACCTGCAGAGGGAGAAATATTTGTTAGATCCAAAGTATGATGGAAATCAAAAATCTTTAAAAATACTGTCAGAAGAACTGGATTAAAACTCTTTGCTTACTTGCAGGCCTCCAAAAACATCCCCATTCCACATCAATACGCTTCCCTCTGCTCCAACGAGAGGTTGCTTCTGGGCCGATTCACCTTGCAGCCACAGAACATGTCCTGTGCAGAATAAGGAGATCCCAGAAGACAACGGGATTGAGCACCATGAAGTGCAATCTGGTCCCCTACGATGCAGTGCTTCCTGACACATTAAGTACTACAAAATAAATAAAAAGAAGGTTGGCGAAATCCATTATTGCACACAAAAATGACAAACGCATAATTTTTATCGCTGGATTCATAATGAGTGGTTTTCCCTTCAGGGGGTTTAAGCTGCTTTAAGTGAAGCACACTGTTTGACAGTGGCTTTTGTTGTAACCAAAATGTAGGCATACCTCTGGCGGCAAGCACTCTGCATCTGCACCGCAGCCTCCTTCTCCACATCCTCCGTGCAGGACCATGCAGAATATCCCACACATTCTGCTCCTCCTACTGCTGCATTACACCACCTGAACAAGTCATACAATTAATCACGATTAAAAACAATGCAAGAGACACCAGTCCTCACCTGCACAGCATGCACCGTGCAGCATGGGCAGCCTAACTAACTGCTAACTGCCTAACTCCTCGCCGGAGAGAAGCCATTCCAGTCTACCGTAAGCAAGTCTACCCGCAGAAGCCGTTCTTAAACCCCGGAGAGAAGCAATTTCAATCCTGTTACATACAGTACCGTATATGACCAGAAGGCTCCCCATTGCCCCTCTGCGACTATTTAATAGCCATTTAATATGAGAGGCTTGATGAGGGATCGCCTCCTTTACCGCCAACATACATTTCCCTTTGCCAATTTCCTTTACCACCAATTTCCTTTACCGCCAATAATAATACTTTGGTTGTGCTGCCGTTGTGCTAGTGTGAAAGTGCCTCCTTTACAAATGAGTTGATTTTTTAAATATCATGAGTTTATTTATGATGATAGAGACCATTTCCATTAAAGATAATTACCATGAGAAATGCAAGTAAAAATGAGAGTAGAACTAGTATATTAACAAAATTTACACAATCAATAAGTAGAAATGCATGGAAAACTAAATTTATTTACAAAACTTACACAACTAATACATATGGTAACAATTCAGACTTTTGAAAGCTTAATTGCTATATTTATTGCGCTTAACTTGCTGCAAAGACTTATCTTTACATTGCCTAATATAGAAATGAAGCCGCATAGTACAGTATTTATTTACAAACTTCAATAGCTCGTCGCAGTGCTCATGGCAACCTATTCGCACAACCTGAACATGAGACACCACCACTACGAGTATCAGGGCTGTGTCCGGAAGCTGTGACTCCAGTACCACGTCCTTCTTGGCCCTACTGACCATCTTAGCCTTGGTTGTGGCTGAGCCCCACTTGTTCGTGGGCCTGCACACATACTCTCCGGTGTCTCTTGCATAGGTGTAGTCAATGTCTAGCACCACAAATCCAAAGTCATCCATAGTGTGGACCCGAGATCCCATGGTGAGTGGTTGTCCATTCAGGAACCACTCAATGCGCATGGTTGGGTCGCCTACTGGTTCCCGGTAATCAAAGTGGGCCACAGCTCCTTCAGTCAAGTCCAGGACATCAGTTAGCTCAGTCACAAATCGAGGCGGGTTGGGCTTCTCCTCTTCGGACATGACAATCTCTGCCTTATGCTGAAGGCTCTCCTCCAGCTGTTGAATCTTCTCAGTTCCTGTGTGGAAGTTCATCGGCAGCTGGGGCTCCAAGACAATTCGCTGATGGCGACTCTTCACTGTCAAAGTGCAGTTCACAGTTGCCTCTCCATGCCTGTTTGTAGCCTGTAGAAATTTTTTACCAATTAGAAAAATCTCACAGAGTGACATTGATAGCTTCATACCTTGCACATGTAAAGTCCCGCATCTCTCTGATAGACTCCTCCCAGCTCAAGAATGACAAACCCAGAGTCTTGATCCTGGATCCAGAGAGAAGTGGCTTCCCATTATGGAACCATTCAGCATGCATGCTGGGATCATTCACTGGGGTCAGACGACATTCAAAGTGGGCCAGGGAGTTTTCTGGCTCAGAAAGGTCAGCTGGGGTCGTGATGGACTCAGGAGGCTTTCCAGTGTCATCTTCCAGTGGCATATCGGGATGGCGGTCTATGCCCAGACCCTCCAGCTCTCCGATCTACTCCATTGTTTTCGACATGCCTTTCGGAAGCTGTGATTCCAGGATGATGCCCCTCTTGCCTGAAAAAGTAACATTGCACATTTAAATTCTAGTTGCAACCAAAGAGCGGAAAATGCGGTAAAAGACACAGACCTTGGCATTTCAGATGTGATGGCTTCTCCATACTCGTTGCTCGCACGACACTCATATGTTCCTGCATCCTCTGGATACACGGTGGCCATCTACAGGATGACGAACCCAAAGTCATGGACGGTCCTGATGCTCGACCCTGTCTTGAGAGGCCGTCCGTTCCAGAACCACTCAACCTTCAACTGTGGATAGTCAGTAGGTCTCAGCCTAGCCTCGAAGTGAGCATTCTCTCCTTCCTTCCAGTTGTCCATGTTGCTGAGCAGAACCACAAAGACTGGAGCTTGTTTCTTCTCCTCAGTGACCTCCTGTCGCTGCCTGTACATGGCCTCAAGGGTCTGGATCTTCTCAAGCTCTCCATGTCTCTCGGAAGCTGGGATCCAAGATTAAGCTAGCCTTCGATGCGCATTTCAGGTTGCCCCTGGTGCTGTCTTTGCCTACTTTGTTGTAAGCATGGCATTCACACAAGCCAGAATCCTCCTCGTAGCAGTCGAGAATATCCAGAATGACAATTCCAAAGTCATGGAAGGTCCTGAACTTGTGTCTATGTCGGAGGCGCTTTCCCTTAAAGTACCACTCCTCCACAAGCAGAGGATCATTAACTGGGATAAGGCGTGCTTCAAAGCGAGTGCTCTGGCCCTCCTTGAGCTGCATAATGTCCTGGAACTGACAAGGGAACGGTCAGGGTCGACCACCTCCGATTTGGTTGAAACTGGCTTGAGGGGTCATTCATGTGCGATAGATACAGTGGTGAAAGTGTTAGCTCGCACTATCCAGCCGTTTCCGAGATATGAGCGACAATTATATCCGAATTTTGGCTGCGAGCATTTGCCGGGAGCCGCTCTGCCAGCTCCAAATCCCTTCTACCTTGATTCCCCCCACGAAAATGTTGGTCTGGGAGTGGGTGGTGGTGGTGTGGGATCGAAAAAAGTGGGGGGAATCAAGGTAGAAGGGATTTGGAGCTGGCAGAGCGGCTCCCGGCAAATGCGCGCGGCCAAAATTCGGATGTTACTGTCCCTCATATCTCGGAAACGGCTGGACAGTGCGAGCTAACACTTTCACCACTGTGTCTATCGCACATGAATGACCCCTCAAGCCAGTTTCAACCAAATCGGAGGTGGTCGACCCTGACTGTTCCCTTGTGAGTGATGAACTTTGGAGGCTCCATGGCAGTCGGAGTGGTTGGTACCTGTGACTGGAACTGGGCACCTTCCAGCTCACGGATTCGTGCCAGGGCATCGGGCTGAAGAGTGTCAAGGTACAGCCGACAGCCCACTCTTGCAGCTCTTGCGGTGGATGGTTGCTGTATTATGATCTTCACCACGTCTGTAGGTAGAAGACATCCAATGCATGAGATCCTGATACTGTGCGCAAAACAAATGAAGTGAATAACTGAATCCCTTACTTGTTGCTAGCTCTGCAGATGTACTCCCCGGAATCGTGGGCTTGCACAGACGAGATGTCCATTACCACAAACTCAAAGTCCGAGACCATCTTGATCCTGGATGAATGCCTGAGTGGGACTCCGTTGTGGAACCACTCGACCTTCATGTGTGGGTCACCCGCAGGGATCAGCGTGCACTTGAAGTGAGCCACCTCGCTCTCGTTAAGGTCGATATTCTAAACCTTGGTGGTGAACCGAGGCTTCTGACCCTTGGCCTTGTCGACGCACTCCAGGGTCACACTGATCTTCCTCCTTGCCCCATTTGTTGGTCACTTTGCATGTGTACAGTCGGCGAAAGGAGTATGTTACCAGACCCCTAACCTAGAAATTAGCCTCCAACATAGGTGCTGCCTAGGGGAGTGAGATTTATTGTATCAGGGGGAAGAACAGAGGTGCTGCTTCCCCCTAATACAATAAATCTCACTCCCCTAGGCAGCACCTCTGTTGGAGGCTAATTTCTAGGTTAGGGGTCTGATAACATACTCCTTTCGCCGACTGTACAGGCCAGAGTCCTCACTCTTGGTGCTCAGGATCTCCAGGAAGACCATGCCAAATGCGTACACAGTACGGGTCCCATGACCTATATTAAATAGATGTCTTGTTGTCCAAACATGCACTCCTCGTACGTGTGGGTGGTGCTAGAATTATGCATCTACGATCGTATAATATTAAAATCGCCGTGGATATACTATATTGGTCAAAGTCAAGTTGACCACTGTCCAATAACGGATTTGATCTTTCAGTCAAAAACACGATAATGAGCTACACCGAAATAAAAAAATCAGCTTAAAGTTTATATCTTTAATGGACCTTTGAAATTACAAGTAATGACAAAATACGAGAACAAAGGGTAAAGGGAAAATGAGGGGTGTTTGTGAGACATCCAAGCTCTTGCAAACATTGGAGGCAGACGGCGTTATCACTCATTACATATATAAAGTGTGTGAAGAAAATAGTTGGAATGGCAAAAAAATACTCAAGAATAAACATTCTGGAAACACCTGACTGATTAACAGTAGATAAGAGGCTATTATGGCAATATTCAACAATCACATTCCATGAGGCACATTGTGGAAGCAGACATTGCTGATTTTTTCGCTTTTTTCTCTCTCTCCCTCTCTCTCTCTCTCGTTTTACCTTAAAGGAAGGAAGGAACGGGAGAGGTGACAAGCTAGTAACATTACGTCAAGGCAACCAATGCTTCACCTCTCCCTTGAAAACAATTGCTAAGCTACATAGTAACTCCCCCACGCACGTGGGGAAGCATCCGTCTCTTTTTTATCTTTTTTATACAGTACAACATTTCTTTCTTACTATCTACAAGAAAAGAAACTAAAATTTTCCTCTTATGTACCTGGTTCTTACTGACAGTGATAAAGTGGAGAAAATAAAAAGTTTTTTGGTTGTCTCCGTGATTTTTGTGTCCCAAAAAATCTGGGTGCAGGGATGAAAATTAAGTCTCCTGGTTCCTTTGCTTTGGCTCATGTTTTCTTTTCAAGAGGTTCAGATGGGGACCTCGGTGGGGATGGACGTGGTGTACGTTGGTGTCTCCAGCTCCTCGTGCTTCTTCATTTTCACTCCCTGAAAGCAGAACGTATGAAATTGTTGGCAGTGAAATAATAATTGTTCCTAAACATTAGTGAAAAAGTCTGCACTGAGGAATGACGGTTATAGAGATGTGCAAGACCAGAGTAAAGGTAGTCGAACAGTGACACATAGCCCACGCTCACCTGCTGGAGCTTGTAGTGGTTGATAATGTCCTGGTCCGCAGGGCAACTCTGGGTGAAGGCGTCCAGGTGATACATGTTGTACATGTACTTCCACAGATTGGACATATCGGAGGGAATCTCAAAGTCCAGGAAGAATTTCCCTGCAACATTCATAAGAGTCCGGTAATGCATGGCGTAACTTCAAATTAAGTACCACTCTATAATAAGAACCATGACATTTACTTGAGCATTAAAATGTTCCAATATTGCATATCTGCAGGTTTTACTGCACAAAACCCCTGACCACATTCCAAACATTGAATAAGCATCTGCACAGCCATGTGGCATTAGTACAATTCTTCTAATGTGACAGCTACTGACTTCTTTCACTACCCAGATTGAATTACCAGACAAAAAGAAAAACTTCCAGGGCAAGAAACCTTTCTAGCAGAAGTAATGTTAGTCTTGTCACTATATCTTTATTAATCAAGAGCTCCATTTACCTGCCACCCTGATGTGCTGCAGACGTGGCATTAGCTCACAGTCAAAGCAGCACATGGTGTCGCCGGTGAGAAATCGGGTGTCTTTCTTGCCCATGTGGTCATCAATTTTGCGCAGCTGGGCCAGGAGGCTGTTCTTGGAAGCTTCGTCCTTCTTCAGGAGCATCAGCTTGAATTTCTACAACACACATGCCAGTTAGTAATATATATGACAGGAAGGCGAAAAGGGCAGCGGCAAAAACTTACGCTGTACACGTTTTCAATGAGGGAGGCGACTTCTTTGTCCTGAACAAAGAGGTTGTGTCCACCAGGGATATTCTTCATGATGTGACGTTCAATCTTGTCATTCTCCAGAACCGCCAGCCCATTGTCGATCAGAATGGGTGGCGGTGTTGCCTCAAAGTTTGACCTGTCAAAAATATGAATAATGTCAGTGCATCTTCACACACATGCTTCAACACTACATTGAGATTAATTTGAGAACAACTGATCCAGACTGCTTAGTTCGCACTCCTTTATTCCCCCTTAAAATTTTCCATTCACACTAATCTTACTACGAGCACATCACACTTAAGTTGTGAGGCCTGAAATTTGCCTTTGTGAGACACAAGTTGCAACAATCTTGATGTTGCAATACAGATTTTTCACATGCTAAGGTTATTTCCGTGGACAATGGACCTAATGCGGGGTATCATTGCCATTATGCAACCCACTTAGGCACATGCATACCTTTCAATATGTGGCTGGAACAAGCGCGAAGAAATTCAACCCTGTCAAAATCTCTTCCCCACCCCCTGTTATCAAAGCTGCTACTAGTTATCCTTCAATTTAGAATGTTTATAATTTGACATATGCCAAACAGCATCTCCCTTATAATTCATTCATCTGGAATTAGGTAAATGCCAAGGTATGTTATGGAAGGTCAAGGCATAAGCCTAGGAGAACGACAAACAAACTGAAAATACTGCATTAGAAGGTGAATATATCTAATTTTTAACATTTTCTAACATGCAAGGCACAGGCAAACAAATACGATTTAAATGATGGGACAAAAACTAAATGTTAAGTTATTTTTAAGTACACGCAGAGCCCTCAAAGTGAAGTTTGTGCATGTACCGTCCCACTCGGTCCAACTGATAAGTATCAACTTCGGTTTTTCCTGGCACCCTACAATACAAACTTTCAGTTTTCATTGTTGTTTAGGGAAATTCTAAAGATGACTTTCTTTTTGTAGCATTGCCAATTTAGGGAATGAATGACACTTCTGCTGGCCTACTTATCAATATTCTCCTTACAGTTCCCTTCTCCATGGCATAGTTTTCCCCACCCCTACATATGAAGATCTTTCTAAATATGGTGTAGTACCTATTGGGATCTCGTTAGAAATTTCCATCGACTGCACTAGACCTAGTAGCATGCTTCCTCATCTCATGCCCTGCTCGATGATGGAAGCCTCCACTTATGCACTGTCCATACACAAGTTGTACAAGAGAAACACGCTTCGGTTGAGCAATCCATGTAGCTGTACACTCCACTTTCTGGGAACAGTTCCCATCACTACCAAAATAGCCATGGGGCACCTCACTCAATGCCACAGCAAGTCACAGATGTGTAGCCACATGACCTGCTGTGCAAATAATTTTAAAAGCTCTCTTGGTACAGCAGGAGGATGCTCCACTTAAGAGCGCAAACCACAAAGTTTCAATACAGCTCTCCAGCAGCCCTCATTTTTGTGTACTAACTGCTAGATAATTGATACCATAAATTGTTATTGTTACATATTACTTCTTTCCACAGTATATTCCTTTCACACTGTTTCTTAATCATCATCATCGTCTTCACAACACTCTCCTATAAATGGAGAATTCAACAATGGAGTCGCACATTAATGGAAATATAAGGGTCAATGACATTCCACACGAATAGGTAACAAGACTTGCAGTATGATTGGACTATTTTTTACTTGAGTGAAGCCTATACATAATGGAGATATTTGTCTAATGCACAATGTTGTTCCTGCAGATAATTTTCAATGTACATTTGTCACATAATTACAGAGTTTCACTGTGTTACATTTTTGCATTTTATACACAGGTCTCTCGTACAAGTGAATGTTAATGTGGAACGATTCGGTTATTCTTATTCTGGCTTGTTCTTACATCTTTCTGTGCTACGCATGCACTGTGCGATTAAAGCATTTCCCCATGCACTATCTCCCTCCTAATAAAAGCAAAGAAAATCCCAAGTAGTCTTACTCATGCTCAACCGTTCACTTGCAAAACCCTCTTAACTTATTAGTAGGCAGGTGCATGAGAGAAGGATCTACAAAAGGCTTGAATACCTGAAGTCTGGGGGTGGTTTTTGCATATCCACTGTGGTGACTTTTAGGCTGATGGTCTTCAGTTCTGCCAAGAGGTACAGGTCCATGAAGTACTCCTGGCAGAAGAGGCAGGCACCCTTTCGCCGTCCATCAATGGTTGAGGCCTGAAACAAAAACAAAAGAACCAATGCGTTAGAACAGAAGTGACAAAAACATCATTTGGAAAGCTCAGGATGAGTAATCATCCTTGATATAAATCCATTATACAAATATCATGCTTCGCTGATTCCCAGTGGCGTGGGTAAAAAAACAAGACTGACGTTGCATTTTACACTGTTACAGACAACAGTTT
Organism: Catajapyx aquilonaris; assembly: GCA_000934665.2. Classification (NCBI taxonomy): domain Eukaryota; kingdom Metazoa; phylum Arthropoda; class Diplura; order Dicellurata; family Japygidae; genus Catajapyx; species Catajapyx aquilonaris. The sequence goes on from JYFJ02000088.1 coordinate 11,265, forward strand.
TGAGGTGATATAGCCTATGACCTAAATTATATTACTCCCAGATATCCACTTGCGTGGATAATCTCCACAAGGTAATAAGAATGATGAAGCATTACCTTTGCAAATTCTGGATAAAAATAGGCAAGTTTTTTTAACACTTCAATTTCAATAGTGCGTAACTTCAAAGCTTGGGCATTATGTACATCCTTACCAATGCCACTATAATTGTCAATTTGAAAATAAGTTACCTTGGAACAATCAACATGTAAATTATGCACAAGGTATAATCAACCGTCATTAACAGTCAACATAATAAATTCATCTCTGTAATCATGACCATATGAAAGTAGTCATTACTTCACTTTATTTTCTTTGTGACCCACATTTCACAGGCACGAATTGCCTGAAATTAATGAATCTAGATGTATCAAACACAGACTAACACAAACTTTCAGGCAACTTCGTGTCTCATGTTTCATGAAACGGCTCAAGACTGTTTGAAAAGAGCAAAATCCAAAAAATGTAATAACACCCAATTAGGTCATTTCTCCTGCACGTGAAAAAAAAAGATTCGGATAGAACCACCAATATTCCAACATAGGAAAAGGGCAAATTCATCACTGTAAAATTCTCTCTTGATGAATTTGCTTAAAAACCAATCATTTTTCCACAAAATCATGCAATGAATTTTAGGCAGTACTGCTAATCAATTACAGCATAAAATCAACTATTGCGCTTTCCCGGCCATGTCATGAGACAGTCATGTCGTACTACATTCATCCTGCAACTTTGTGAAGCAAAGTGAAGGGTCAAACCCCACATTTTTTCAGCCCACAGTAGTCACCTAACGCATGGCAATGAAAGTAGCCTTCACGTAGCCATTCAAACATCTCTGACCCCAAAAGGCCCATCTGGTAGCATTAGGCTCCATTAGGCCAGCCGCAGGAAATCTCCAGTCGCCTGCAATTGCTTGCTCTGAGAAAAAGAATTGCACGAGAAGACAAACACAATGTGGGATGACCTTCCTCACAATCCCAGCCTTCATGTGCAATATCTCCTGAGATACGATCCATGATGGAACAAGAAAAAAAAGGGAGATGAAGTCGGCATCAAGTGCAAGAATGTGACTTGTAATAATTTCAATTGTGCCCCATCCGAGTGAAAAGAGTGCAACTCAGCCTACACTTTTAATTTCCTGTAAGCACAGGATATCCTGCTATTTAAACACTTTAAGGCTCCTTAACCTCTTATATCCAGTACGCAATAATTGCTCCACGGTTGTAACATTTATTGTTATCAGCTGTGTTTACTTCATACGCCATCCAGTGAATGTTCCCATAGCGTTGTGACTTGTGACAATGACCTTCCTAAGCCGTGATGTAATAAGGTTAGGGCACTCCTGCACAATTCTGTCACTGTCGCACTCACTCATTGTATGGAAAAGGTTGACACACATACATAAAAATTGCATAAAAACTAGCAGGCATGCGAATACCAATGACCTAAGCGCAGTGACAGCTCTCAAGGTCCGACCTGGTCCGATATAGGTCATTCAAGACATGACAACCAGGCGTCCCCACCTACGCATTCCCATACTGCCAGACACTGGCATTGCAACTGCACGCTTCCCAATTGGAACCAAGGCTCTACACATGGCCTCTAACCTGGCTATTGGACCTTCCTCAAATGCAAGGACACCTTTTTCCAACAACATATCCAATCTGTGGTGGTACCCATCTTTCCATGATGATACTCTCCACATACTATTATCCCTACAGGTGTGCCCTGCAACTGAAATCACGGTTCTGCCCTTTATGCAAAGAGGCGTAGGCCTGTAACCCTCCTACGCCAAGGGTCGAGAATCACCACCTGAAAATAAAACACCGCCATGAAGCATTAGGGTCAAAGTGCGCCCAGAATTTTTTTTAGCCCCCTGTTATTTCACTTGGGAATCCTTCAACAATGACACCCCTTTCTCTTGCTTCAGGCATGGGAAAATATCAACCGATTTACGTCATTTATTACATTACAGGAACCTGTTACAGCACTGGAGCTACCAGGGGGGCAGATTATCACTTCCCAGCTTAGTGGCTGTAAATCGTGCAAAAACTTAATTTTAATTACCAGCTATCATATCAGTGTTCAAGAAAAAGATTTTCGCCCACAGATATCCTCCTAATTGCCAGCTCATCCTACGTGATGCCCTTAGGTGAAATATAACTACGCCATACCCTGCAAACAAAAAAAAACCCGACCCCGTTTCCCATATGGGCCTCATCTGGTTCCTTTCAAGCACAAGGTGGTAAAAACCATTAGTTCATACACTCCCCCACAAGAGGGCGCCACCCCCGGATATTCCAGATCATCCCACAACGCGGCTCCACTGTCAGGTCACTCCCAAAATTTCACGCACCTTATTCAATATTTCCAAAGACACACGTGCATACTAATCTAAAAACCCACACTTTATGCTAGGTCAGGCTTTGACTTTGTCTTGTCGGAAAAAAGGCATCCTGGCCCGCACTAATCAGATGACTCACCCTGTAGCTTCTAGTTTTTATGCTTAAGAAGCAATGAACTCAAAAGGCCCCCCNCCCCCCCCTTGTGTTTTTTTCACCCCCTTCCACGCCTCAATTTTGTGCTCAAATTGTTTACACTTCCAATGCTCAGAAATAGTTCTCCCCTTCATCACGAATCGTAAACAAAAATCAAGGAACACGTGTAGACTCTTGAGAGGTATGTTGCCCATTGACGTGTGGTGAGTCGGAATACCCTCACCGACACGTCTCGGGTATACCTTCAAGCGATAAGGTATGCCCTCTTTTTGTGTGTGTGTGTGTTCAGTACGGGAAGCCATGTTGATTCATGCCATGTTTTTTTCCATTATACGTGACCTCCTGCATAATCGCCGTCGAGTTAACGAGGGCGAAAAGGAATGCTTCTGGGATTTCACAGGGTGATCCTCATAGTTGGAATTTCAATACGCATCAAATGTGCATGTCTAAAGATGCAGGAAGCGAAACCCCTAGTCCGTGACAACACCCATCCTATAGGGAGATACCCACTAAAAGGTGCCCATTAGGCTGACGATACGCTGTCGAAATATATCATTACGCTCCACCCGCGCCCAGGCTTAAAAAAAAAATAAACATGGCAAATAATTCAGTGAATACCGTCCCACATTATCTCCTCCAAATTAGCTCCTATACGAGGAAAAACTCATTTTTTTAAACTAATCTCACAATCTTATCCATGAGCTACTTTCATGTCGAAAAATCAAACTTCGGACAGCAATGTGCAAGAAACGTCTCCGTAATCGTGGGATATAAATGTCGTGACTTGATAATCACACCGGACCTTTCGGCTACATACATTCCCAAGATCTAAAGGTCTTCAAGCGACAACTTCAATAATGTGTGACCCACGTGCGCAGTTCCTGCCTCCTTATTAAGCCAGGCATTCCTGCCCATATATTATTTACCCGTGGGCCGCGACCTCCAACGTCACCCCCGTTACTTTTATATCACCCAAGCACTATTTTTTTTTCATTGTTCAATCTAAAAAATATGGGTCACGCCTAGCCAAAGCCCTAATAAAAAAAACCCCCAGCATTCATCCCCTGATTGGTGCAAGTTTATCTCGAGTGTGAACGACCACGACGTGACATTAGCTCGACAACCACCACAGGCGGAGGCAATGACACCTCGATGACACACATGCATCGTTCCCATACACACGGTGCATAGCCCGAGAGAAAGTGGGTCGGGCAAGCCAAGGGCCAAAGGCAAAACTTGGGAGGTGTACGGAAAGAGAAAGGAGTACTCGTTTGTCTAAGCCTGTTCAACAGCTGTGTAACCAGCCGGTACATACCGAAAGCAATAAATATGCGGACCAGACTTCGGAAGATCTTTACTACGCGACGCAGTGGCAGCGCCACTTCGTCGCGTAGTAAAGATCAGCCAAGCCAAGCCCTTTGAACATCCGCTCTGCATGGCTTCTTAAGTGTCTCCGACCTTGTCCTTGTACAAAACGTCTAGTGACCTTCCATGCACCCAACTGTACCGTTCACTTCAAAAAAACGCTGAAGTGAATTGCTACTCATCCAGCTGTAAAACAATCAGTCTAACTGTGTACTCCATTTCATACAAAAGGACACATGTACCGTACCCCCACCGATTGTCGCCCAAATAATACTGGTCACTTCTTTCCTGATGGTATGGTCAGTGCACCACCCTGTAACATGGGACCACCAGCTGGCACAACCCAAAACCGGTTCCATCGCCAATCTACCAGCTGACACCGTGGCCTACAAAATAGCACGCGCTCCTTTTAATACACCTATCGATGCCAAGTACCACCAATTAAAGAGAGAAAAAATATGGGAAAGTCCATAATTCCATACATTTCTCATCCTATAAATCTCTGGAAGGGAAAACGGACGACATCGTTTCCTTCCGAAAAATATTTCGGGGCCACTGTCGCTTTCTTGAGGTCACAACCGATTGTCCGCATGCTTCCATTTTTAATAGCACGTCGTCACGAATACTCCTCTTTTTTTTATATATACACCTGAGCAAAATGCATTGTACGCCTACACTGTTTCAGGAAGTGTATGAGAGCGTGCCTAGTCTCCTCGCTCGCTGATTTTATGTGAACAAATGAAATATATTTCCACAGGTGGCACTACCACTGCTTCCGCGACTGCACCCCACTGTACTTCCCAACCTTGAAACTTGCAATGCTCTGAAGAAAAAAAAATTAGCTGTGAAATTTTTTTTTTTTAAAAAAGGGTCTCCAGAATTTTTCCCAAACACCCAGCCAGTATGACAACGATAACTGTAATCTCATTTTACAAGCCCCCACGACTGCGTACACAATCCCGCAAACATCCGCAGTCCTGAAGGAAGAGGTCCATAAAGGCTGTGCACTTGGCAAGGCCGCATCCATATAAAATGTGTCATCAAATGTGAAAACATCAACTTTGCTACATCAAAAGTTATTATTAGAGCTGGTGTCAATATTAATATCTAACTAGATATCAGCCCAGGGCATTGCCCAGTAGCAACTGGCACTGCGGCACACTTCAGCCTGCACTGCAGCACCTGTAAAATTACAAACGTTAAGCTCAACCCCAAGAAATTACTGCAAGCGTTCGGCACAACCCAAAAAATTACTAAGCATTAGAAACATTCTGGCTGGACATCACAGAACACTATCCAATATCATACCTGAATGGCCACATTCCGGTCTAGCCATGTATCGTGACTGACCTTTGCTACAAATAATGTGTGGCATGTGGTTTTAACTCTATGGCACTTTTACCTGAGGGGACTTGCTGGCCATTTATAACCTTACGCAGGTACAGGTAGTAGAATAAAAAAAGTGGAGTTGCTTTGATAGCCACTTGCTTCCTGCATGTTTGACATGCCATGTCAGATACGGCCCATCGCTCAGGTAAAAATGGAAATTCGGTCAGTCGGATAGCAATTTGGCTTTGAAATCCGCAATAAACAATTTGCATGGTTTCTTTTTGCAGGGATGGGTAGTAAGGTTGAATATTGCCCTTTTTTATACGAGGAAGACTTGCATTGCAAAAAAAAGAGAGAAGCATGCAAGGCCACTATGGAGAAAATCGTGTTGGTCCTCAGCCAAGGCAAGCGAAAAAGTGGTTGCAAAATAATTTCCTGCCTCTGCAGGAAAAATCTAAGCCGGGTCATCACTTCAGCAAAACTTCTCTGGGCGCGACATGTGACGTCAGGAGGATCCTGACTCACCTCATCAGCAATTCCCCATAGGCTGGCCGTGATGGCCTTGATGCCTCACCTGCATTGCATGTACCAATTTGCACGTACACTACTACTACCTGTCAATATTACCGTCCAAGGATGTTAAGGAAATATGTGCCAACAACAATTGTCCCAACGCTTCACCTCGTTGTAACTTCCTCTCTTTCTTCGCTCCCAGATTTTTACAAGAATGGTGGAAAATAATTTAGCCAGGGCAGCGATGGCACAAAAAAAAAGTGTGCTTCGCACAGTAATCAATGGGAGGTAGCAATTATCCATGCAGCCTTGTATCCAGTTTTTAACGGGGTCTGGGATAATGACACCAGTTGCCAAAGGAAGCAAAATGGAAGCCACTTGCTTTATCAAGCCAGGTAATCAGTACGGAGGAGAAGTGATGAGCTTACAAGTGAAGGTCAAGAGTCACGCTTTACTTTTTCTTACAAGCAATTGCTTCATCTTTACAACAGCAGCCTATGGCATTTCCTACTCCCGTTGGGTAAACGCTTCCTCATCAACAAGACCATCCCCCATGTTCATGCAACTGCTTCATCACATGTGTTGGGTACACAGTGTGCACCATGTAGTAACTATAAACACGAGATTGGCAGTCAACACCACCAGGTACGAATGTGTCAACATTAGACACTAACATTGAGCAACTACCCAGCCTGCATCTAGATAATCATGTGGATTTTTGTTATATAAAAGCAAACATAGAAAATCTTCAGTTACATACAGTACAAAATTCATAATGTAGAATCGGTAGATTCCAAACTTTTCCCTTAATGTGTTTCGATGCAACCAGGCCAAAATGCGGAACAGTTGTTGCAGTAATCACTCTGACAAATAATAACTTCTGCTTAACTATTATCCATGCTAATCATTATCTAGAAGTTCCGCAGCGTATATGCCATAAAATTATGGTTCACCGAAAATCTCCCACAATCACTGCACATTATTATCATTTTGTCATAAACGGCAGTGTGTGTGACAGGCTTGTGAGGCAACACTCAATGGGAGCCTACACACATAACAATGTTATCTGGCACATGAGTCAAAGTGAAATCACAGGGGGCTACTAGGTAAACATGTGCAATTTACAATGATGTCAAGGAAATAAATCTTCAGCAAAAAAAAAAAGTGTGGGCATTAGACAATGCCGTCTTATTCGCTATAGGCACAATTACGGACATAAAATTTGTTAAGCTCAAGCATAGCAAAATGTTGTTGGAGTTATTCAGCAATAAGGCCTGCACAATGCAGCCACTGCCAATTTGTTATTACAAGCATTGCACCACGGTTATTTTTACCCACAGCTCTAGCATGTTTTTAAAAATTGAGATGCACCAGAGTGCCGGGTAATTTTGTCACAAAAACCTCAAGCGCAACACATTGCCGTTTGCTACCGGAAGTGAAGATGGGTAATATTTTTAGGGTTTCATGGACTAGCTACTGGGCTAAACTGTTGTCAAATAAGAAATATGGATACCTACAACGTGCTCTTCGATCCCTGAAAGTTTCATGCTCTCCTTACTACCTAACGACCATAAAATAATCAATTAGTACATGGACCGTGAAAATCATATTTGTCTGAAGCAGAATGCAGCCTGCGATGCCATCAATATCGCACGCAATGAAATAACTACTTCAGTGTTACATCATTCATATCATCCAAGTGGATTATGATTTGACTTTGGTACTGACATTTGCTTCACCGGGAAAAACTTGTGTGTGGTTGCACACATATCGGCCCCATGTTTTTCGTTGTTAACATGATGTCGGTGGCACCGTAGTAAATCCCTCCAATTTTGGAAGGTTCACGGTATCTAAGCAATGTGCAGCTTCCGTGTTAAAACTGACATCCGAACCCTGGACTCCGCATTTCCACAGCCGAGATACGATCAAAAATTCTCCAAGAATGCAACTAGCCATAGTAGCCCGCAAATAGCATCTGATACGTTATGGGACTGGTGGCGGCTACGCAGGGTATGCCCCCATTTAAGACAATTCCACCCTTATTCATCAGCCCATGTGAAGCAACATTTATTAATAACTTTTCTTCAGAAAGACCAGTATGACATCATATCAGTCCTCCGCTTACTGAATCCCCCCCTCCATCAGCACCCTTCCAGATAAAACCAACTATCAAGTGGTGTTGACGCAACCTCATGATAGCCTATAGGTGTGTGTAGGGCCACTGCCACATCCGGCCTGACCCCGCCCGCATCGTCAGCATTGTCGCCTGCCTTTTCCCCCAGTCCATACCTTTATGATGAGCTCTATCTCCGGTACGTCTCCTCCTCCGCCTCCGTTGGCCGTTCCATTGTGCACGTCCTCGTCCGCCATCACTTCCTCGCTCTGGGCCAACACCACCTGTGCTTCTATCGAACTAGGCTATACACATCCACGCAGCTCGTTCCAGGGTCGGCCTAGGGGAGACTGGCTGAAAAGGCGGGCACTGGGCAGAGGGTGGAGAGGCAGGGCAGGGGGGGAAAAGAGATGGAAGAAGAGACAAGGGAACGGCGCCATCGACACTAGAGACATCTGGAGGAGGGACATATGAATTTACAAGGTCAATAGCTTGTGCGCATGCCCACAACATATCCGTGCAATGCGCATGCGTCAGTATTTACACAGTCAACTACTAGTACAGGGTGTGCAATTATCAACTATTTATTTAAAATGTACACAGGGTGGCAGTGCTTCGTTAGTTTATCTTGACGACTGAGAGTGGCCAGAGCGCTCGGATGATACAGTTCCGCTGACTATGTCATCATATTCGTTGTCATTGTCGGAGCCGTCTGGATCGTCTTCAGGGCTTTCCGCAGCAGAGTCTGTGCCTTCCTCAGAAGAACCTGATGCTGAGCTCACCGCCACTAGCTCCTCCTCTACAGGAATTTCCTCTGCTAACTCATGGCAGATGCATGGGAATGTGTAAATTTCTCCACAGTCAACAATCTTGATCTCGCGCAATGGGACCTCCAGGTCTGTCCGAACTTGCTCCATGAGCTTCAGCGTGTGCGACCCTTCAACAAGTTGCCTGGAAAAACCATGGTTATATGACTGGAGATAATCACATGCTAGCAGCTATTACCCAAAAGCAACATATTTGCGATCCATCCATGGATTAGGATTCAAGCTGATGACAAACTGATCTCCGTTAGTATGTGGACCCCGGTTGGCTACAGACAGACACCCTCTTTTGGCGTGACGCACTTGGAATGTTTCGTCGGGGAAAGAACGTCCGTATGACGATGTCACAAAATTGTCCAACTTGCCTCTCTTCACATCTGTTGTGAAAACAGGAGTTATTGATTTCATCTTAATTTTTGTTAGCTCAAAGAGTTAATTTATAGTTAATAAATAACTGTGCTTTACCTCCTCCTTGAATCCACACATCTTTTTTCAGTCTATGAAAAGTGGTGTTTTGGTAAGTCAGCCTAATGTCTGGTTTGATGTAACCCTTGAATCCGAGACATAGCGCCCGGAAGTTTTCGCATGTTCGGGGAGCAACCCTGTAAAATAACTGAAAGTGGACAGTGTTAAGGTACAACTTTGTTATTTTACTTCCAAGCACAACATACCTCAAATATGAGGCGTCCCGCGTAAATGTGATCTATTGTTATATCCAAATAGCAATAGGCATTCTGCAAAAATTAGCAATCATCCATTCATGAAACCATGTACAGAATATATTAGTTTAAAGTGCTTTTTGCTTACCAAGGTGTCAATCAGGGAATTATTGTGTTCCTCAATAGCTATAGCATTAAATATGTCCATGCCAGGTTCCTCGTACCCATATCTGTGCTGGATCAACTTGATCAAATCTCTCACGCCTCCCAAATATTTGGTGTCCATAAAGACATACACATCACTACGATTTGACCAAATGTCGCCTCCAACTTCCTGCGAGATGAAATATATTAGGGGTTGACTGCAAGTTGACTGCCTGCATAATATGCTTTAGAAATGTGTACAGGTACTTACTCTTTTTTTCTGCTTGGAAAAGGTTGCCCAATCTGATTCTGACATCCCTTGAATAACAGGCTCACATAATTTATACGGATTCTTATCCAGTGTGATCTGAAATAATCAGCAACTTATCAGGAAAACTATCAAACTCCAGGTTGACACCTGATGGACTACCTTACACTTCATGAACAATGATATGATCGGTCTTAATGAAATTCATCAATACAAGAGCATACCTCAATACATATCCTGGCTCGATGGAAATCTCTGGAATCAATGCGACCGTACACCTCAAACCTGTACTTGAACAACTTCTCACACTGTTCCCCAGCCATTTCTATTGGACTACCAATTAATCCCCCCCAACTTAAAACTAGTTCTAGCTAACACTGATAATTTGGAAACACACTTGTTGATTTTAACCCCCCAAACAGTGCATATCTATGGAAACTGATAGCTGATCAGCAGGTGTGCCCATGTTTCCTAACCTCCTAACCTATTGGCAAAAATAATGTACAATTTCATATTTGGCGCTTCAACTCTTCCGAGCGCCATCTATGTGCAATTACGTGTACTACGCACAGGCAGTAGGCGTCCGCATGAATAATTACCGTGTGGCCCAACTCCCCGTGCATGCGCTTTAAACCCGAAAATGGCGGGCGGTGGTGACCTCCGCAAGAGTCAGCTGCTGCCCTGACCCCCATCCGATGACCTAGGTCTGTCACTGGACTTGCATGTCTCCCCAGCCTGCCACAGTGGGCATTTAAGCATGTCGCCTTAGTAGTAAAGGGCTGCATCTGACCTGGGTCACCGCCTTCATTTGCAGGGCAAGAGCGTGTCGTGTCTGATGGCCCGCAGAGGCAAGAAGCGTGCCCAGCAGGAGGCGGACGAAGAGCTTGTGCACAGCAAGAAGCCATGCCCTTCGTCGTCCTCCGCTGCAGCCATGACCAGTGACAGCCTGGACTTCACCTCGCCCAAGACGCTGTTCCAGTCGCTCATCCATCCGACGGATTTCACCCAGTTCTTTGATCAGCACTGGGAGAAGAGTCCGTTGGTGGTGCGGGGGAAGAAGTCCAGGTGGCCCGAGCTCTTCTCCAAGCAGGTCCTGGAGGATCTGATTCGGAGGCACAGCGTGCAGTTTGGGAGGGACCTCAACGCATGTCGGTATCATCTGGGAAGGGTTGAGGATGTGGCAAGTCCACCAGGGTCTGGATCAAGGCTGACTTATGAGAAGTTCCAGCGACTCTACCAAGACGGTGTCACTGTGCAGTTCTTCCAGCCGCAACGCTTCCAGGCAAGGAATGCTTTTAGCGCCATCAAAGTTGCTGAAAGTAGCAGCATGCGAGTGTAGTGAAACCCATTCAGACACGAGTCACTTTGCTAGTCACTTCCATAAAATGTTTCTGTTATTTCCAGGATGGTCTGTGGCAGCTGATGGAGTACTTAGAGTCCTTCTTTGGTTGTTTGGTGGGCTGCAACGTGTACCTGACCCCAGGTGGGACCCAGGGGTTTGCCCCACACTACGATGATGTTGAAGTGTTCGTACTTCAGCTGGAAGGGGCCAAGAGGTGGCGCCTCTACCGCCCTCCTCTGGAGCTACCTAGAGGGTACAGTAGAGACCTGAAGGTGGAGGAAATTGGAGACCCCACCCATGATGTCACCATCAAGCAAGGGGACCTCCTGTACTTCCCTAGGGGGACTATACACCAGGCAGAGACGCCTGCAGGGGTTACTCACTCAACACATGTCACTATCAGTACCTATCAGAAGAAGTACGTTGTCATCATGCCCTACTAGGCATGTTGCTGGTTATACGACTGCTTCGACTTACTCTTTTCAATAATTGCAGTTCCTGGGGAGATTATATAACATCTGTATTCCCACACCTGATGACTGAGGCAATGAAAGTTGATGTGGATTTCAGACGCGGCCTGCCAATTAATTTTATGAAGTCGACAAAACTGTCCAAGGTACTGTCGCCTGTGACGATTCAGTGTGATTATCAGATACATATTCCCTTCATTCCCAGACTGACAAAGTTCAATCAGTGATGGGAATTTTACTGGACAAGCTGGTGAAGCTCCGCACCCAGAAATTCCTTTCCCCGGCCAGCATGGTGGAGGGGTTTATGTCATCCAGGCTTCCTCCATTCGGTGTGGATGGAAAGACACTGCAGGTTGGTTCAACATTTTACATTGGTTCTCACTGAAATGTAACATCAATCTAACCTCTTACAGGAAATGGTTCCTGAAGGCCCATCTCCAACGTCGTCTAGTCGCATACGTCTGAAGTACCCCGAACATGTCTGTTGGTTCCTGAAGCCCAAGGCCATTCGAGGTACCGAAGACGAATCTGGTAGGTAATCCTTCCTATTGTTCCCAGGAGTATCACTTTCTGTGCGCAGTGAAATCTTCTGCAAGTGAATTACTGTTTGCATTACAGATGAAGAATGCCCAGACCCTCCAACCCCACCTTCAGGACACCATAGCGTCCTTCACCAGAGCACACTCACCCCAACAGCACCTGCTACAGCTACTCCAGACCTGGAGGAAGAGGTCCTGTTTGTGTACAGCTCATTGTACAACGACCGCCTGACACACATGATGGGAAGCTGCAGGGATGACTCCACATCCTTCCCACCCCTGCGTTTCCCCCGACACTACCTAGACGCCATGGAACACCTCAGGGCCACCTGCGACCAATTCACTCCTGTAAATGACCTTCCCCTAGACAAGAATGGGGACAGGGAGAATCTCATTTCTGCACTCTGGAACTGTCACCTGCTGGAGGCTGTGGGAGGGAAGGCCTGAAGTACACCTGTTCTAGCGTTTTAAAGCTACCTGCAATTGCATTGTCAGTGATTATCATCCCTATTCAGCAGCATATTTGTGAAATGGGCTGGAGTTGTATGGTAACAAGTAGAATGCAGGAGGATTTTAGTTAACGGACTTGTCATATTTTGCTCAAAATATTTGGATGTTAAGAGCCAGCTGTATGAGTGTAAATTAAGGGAACATATCCTGTTGAGTTACCATCCATGGAGAACTATTGTTAATTTGCACAGATACAACCAACCCTGAGAGAGGTTAGGTACGTGCAATTTTGGTATCCTCTACGGTACGGTAATTCTGATGCGAGTCTTTCCATTTTTCACATTTGGACAGCACATTTCCTCCTGAATTACTAAGGCACTTTGCCTGATATGTATTTACATATTATAAATTAGGATTCTGGTTCCATTAAAATATGGATGATGTTCACTGGCTATGGAATTATCAGTTGCAATGATAAAGAATAACAAATCCTTTGTGATGTCAGGGTCAAATTTCTGTAATGTAGGGCCAGTTGCAAGGCAATTTCACTATTGATGTCACCAAGAGTTTGACAGTTTGAACGACACTAACTAACCTTCCATATTTTTCTTTATTTATTTCATCATTTATTTGTTAAATTATCCTGCCAATTGTGATCATTAATTAAAAGACTGCTGTACTGTAAACGTGTAAATTTTAAGGCACCTGAATGTCAATATGAGTTGGCTGCTCCGAACAGTGCTAGTCACATCAAGGTCTGAAGCCTTTTGCTTTACACAAATTTTGCTAAAACCTTGTCAATATTTCCCATGGAAACCATTGTGTGAATACATAATAACCGCCTCTACTATCCCTTAGTTTACTACATGCATGGGTCACTTTATAGTTTCTACTTTTCTGACATTAGAAAAATGTACCAGCTAAGAATCAGCAATATTTGTATTAGAACTGTTCACCTGACTACATAGAGCTCGGCCATTTTCTGAAATACATTTGCTGAACCATTTAGAGAGGACCATGATGCATAAGTAGTTACAGACGGCTGTTGTAGTGCATCATCACTTCAATTTCAGTAACACTAATAGGATGGGTATGATAATTGTCATGACAGTTCAAACATGTTATGATGGCAAAATTTTGAAGCGTTTCTTCACAAAGTAACATAAAGTCCATTAAACCAAGGGATGATATGATGTCACGTTCAGCCCCACCTCCACCCAGCTCTTCCCGCTTCTCATGTCCCAGAATCGTTCTGCAAGCATACTACGTACTGCGCATGCTCAGAAAGCACGGCTGGTGGGATGTCATATCGTTCTTTAGTTTAAAGGACTGCATGTTGAGCTTTTGCTAGTCAGGATTCACCCACGAATTTTTTAATGGATGACCATGGTTAGTATTTAATGAGCAATAAGACGGTTTCTGCTTTTCAATCTGTCATGAGGACGCTACATTTCTTTGCATCCATCCAATTAACATTTGAAAATACAACTTAGCAGAGCACTCCCAAACAGATATGGTTCAGCTTCTCACAGCACAGCAAAATCTCAAGTTGACTGTTTTCCAATGTTACAAACTAAAAAATTAAACGGAGTATAGGGTACTGTGTTTTCATCCCCTTTTAGGTGTCTGTAACTGTGTAACAGATCAATTCACTCAAGGTTTAGAAATGTCTTTTGCAGTTATTTTTGCTAAACCAGTTTTGTAGGCTAATTGCTTTTTAGTTAAATTAGTGTGCTATACGAAAGCGTCACATGGAGTGTAATCTCATCACCACTCATTGTAACTGACTCGAAGCACTGCATTTTCATCCAGTTGTTTTTCTCCAATCATATATTGCATTACCACAATGCATTGTGATGAGATGATTATTCCCGTATGCACAAAATAAGAATCCCAAACATTAATTTCTGTGCTTTTATTTCTAAAGTGTTGATGCAACTAATGTATATTGTAATGAATGTTTTTCTTTCCATGGAATGTGACATTTAAAACTGCCCCATTTTGAATCACATGATAAATAAAATGAAACTTAAATGACAGAAGTGTACTCAGTTGTCAGTTACGATGAGCTCGTCAATCCCCCAGTCCTCAAAGCTTCCGTCCGGCAGATAACGTCGGATGATGATTGGGATCTTGCGCTGCTTCAGTTCCTTCATGGAGATCTGAAGTGGATCTGTCTCTCCCTCCAGCTCCACCATGACTGGTGCACACATTGCAATCTGCAGCGCTCTTGTGCCCAGAACACGCGCTCTTTCATATCTGAAAAATTGGGTTCGTCGGTTACATGCCAAAACCAAACTTAATACGTGACATACTTTGTCATATATGGTGTAGTGATGCGCTTGGCTTGCTGAAGGTTTTGCTGCCCTTCACTTGCTGGAAGAATGTCGATGTTCTCACCCTCCTCCTGAAAAAGATGGTTTAATAGTTGCACGGTCTGACACAGGTCTGATAAATATTATAACTGAGCATATCCTGTTGAACCAGTGCGTATTGTGCATAAATGATGGTAAATGTATAGTGAATAATCAAGAAGTCTGAAAGATTCGTACATCCTGCTGGTCGATCTCGTCAAGATTCTCATCGTCCTCAACGTCATCAAAATCGTCTCCAGCACTGAAAATGGAACAAAAAGGACCATAAGCTACATTACCAAGGCATCACAGAGCACGTGGGCACTATTATCAGACCATGTCGGCTCTATTTACAGGCCCATCAGCACCAACATTGCTTCAACATGTTCTCTAATCATGCAAGCGTCATGAGATACTAATTAAACTCGAGTATGACTCAGAATAATGCAGTTATTGTAATAAAAAGTGGTACTCACTCGTCAGGCTCGTTTTCCTCGTCCGCCATTTTTACGAAAAGGTGACGCCCACTGTTGCCAACATATCACGAAATAAGTAACGTTTAACAAAACTAACTTGGCAAATTATTTAATAATTAATTAAAACAATGCAACTAGTTTTAATAAATATAAACTAATCTACATATCCAGTGCTATACACTTTTGATATTGTTGTTAAAATATCGATGTTTGGCCATTACGTCACGATTTTTTCTGGAAATGATTACACGTTCCAATGATGTTTCTCACACGCATGCGCATTGCTCTGTGATTGGCTGGTAATGTCAGTCCTTGTCTTTTGATTGGTCAAAATTTTATGCCCTATCCGTATGTTGAGACATGTGAATTTTATTCCTTTGTCGTCACAGGAGAATGATGTGTGTGTGAGGTCTCTCCAAATCCTTGAGTTAGAAGCAGAGGAAAAGGTCCTGAAGAAGAGGAGATTCCAGGGTTCATTTCGTCTTTCCTGATAGAGTAAGTTCTGTAGAGTTTGGCTGTGAAGACCATTCATAACTGGCCGCTTGTGTCATTTCAGGAAACAGCCGCAATCATGTCGACCGCTGTGATGGAGAGTATCCTTTATTGTTCTGGTGACACTTGAGGTGCTGTAAAGTTCCGTTCAGAATGACCCATGGTGTAAACACAACCGGTCTAGATACATTTTACCAATAATCACTCGTAGCCACAGTTCGGTAGATCAATGCTTTGCAATACTTTTCCTTAACTATGTGCAGAGCACTTGTTCAACTTAAAATTTGCAGTGAAAGAGTTAGAGCGCAATGCCAAGAAGTGCGAGAAGGAGGAGAAGGGTGAGAAGCTGAAGTGCAAGAAGGCGATCCAGAAGGGGAACATGGAGGGTGCGCAGATCCATGCAGAGAATGCCATCCGACAGAAGAACCAGGGACTGAACTACCTCCGCATGAGCGCCAGGGTGGATGCTGTGGCCAGTCGCGTCCAGACGGCCTGTACGACGAAGAAGGTGACCACGTCCATGGCTGGGGTTGTCAAGGCCATGGATGCTGCGATGAAGTCTATGAACCTGGAGAAGATCTCTTCCCTTATGGACAAGTTTGAGACACAGTTTGAGGACCTGGACGTCCAAAGCTCCTACATGGAGAACACCATGGCACAGACCACCACTACCACCGTACCACAGAATGAGGTCGAGGGACTTATGCAACAGGTTGCCGATGAAGCTGGGTATGTTCATGCAACAGAATTACTGAAAGAAGTAATCGCTGTAATAAATTAAGTTTTTATTTCTTGAGTAGTCTGTTACAAAGTATTGTTGCGTGCGGGAGCATTTAATTGAAAATGGCATTTGCATTTCAGACTGGACCTGAAGCTGGAGTTGCCGACTGGCCCAAGTTCAATCGGTGCCTCGACTCAGGTGTCACAAGAACAGGACGAGCTGACCTCCAGATTGGCCCGTTTGCGCCAGACATAACGTGGTCTCAGGAATATTTCAAACGTTTGGGGGGGGATCAAGCCTTACATTCTGTATATACTTTAACACTGCTTAAAAACCATTATTGTACTAGTTACATTTAAGGAAATAAATCAAATTTGTGAGCAGCTCTGGCACAGCTTAAAAACTAGCCTCTTTGTAAGCTATGGTACTTTCGGCATGGGTCCTGCCACGTCTTGTATCCATCTTAAGAAAGGACTGACTCGGGTGTAAATGCCTGGAATTCCTGGAAACCCGCATCCAATTCCAGTTGAAACAAGGCCAATTAATGAAAAGTGATTTCCATCTTTTACTACCAGAGGGCCACCAGAATCACCCTGTGTAAATTAATCCAGTTAAATTCATGCTTAGTATTACCAAGAGCTAGCTCTTGATATTACCCTAGAAAGATTACATACCTGACATGCATCCTTCCCTCCTTCGACCTTCCCAGCACACATCTGGCTCTTGTCAATTCCCCTTGGAAGCTGGTAGCCCACAGCTTGTATTTTTTCGTATATGCTCACACAGAGGGAAGTGTTGTAGATGTCTAGAGAGACTTGTTGCAGTATAGGACTAGTCTCACCAACTGCAAAAATGAACAGGTCAAAATGTGGCAGCAGTGATATGACACATTTACTTACAAAATTGCAAGTGACCCCAGCCGGTTACAATTGCCTCCTTTTTCCCAGCGAACCTTTCCTCTAGGCCAGGATATGGTAGGCATATTGGTTGCATGGCATTGTTGTACTGGATGGAGCGATCCAAACGGAGGATGGCAATGTCGTTGTAGGCTTGTGGATATGAGTATTCCGGATGAGGTGTGATTTTAGCCACTTTGAAGTCTATTACTGTGTTGTCATCTGCTGAGGAAGCAATGTTATGTTCTCCTAGCCGTACCACCTCGGGCTTTCTGAAATTTCATTACAAAATTAGAATTTTCTCAGATATAAGCCAGGAATTCAGCTGTTCACCAGAGCAAAACTGCATGACGTGACTCACCCTGAGGCAATGGTGCAATGAGCAGCAGTAAGGACGTGCTGGCTGTTAATGACAGCTCCGCCACAGAACCATTTCATAGCTCCTTTGTCGTTTCTGCCAATAGTTGCCTGTGAACACGAATTTTCACATTAGATGCTCATTAAGTCTGACCCTGAACTTACCATCCATGGCCATGCACCTCGTCGAGCATCCGTTCCTCCCTGGACGAAAAACATGTCTGTTGCGAATTCGGCTGGTGGTTCATCATCTGCTGCTGCTGGAAGCGGTGGTGGTCTGTTGATGATATCTTCTCTTCTGTACCTCCTCCTCCAACCGAAATTTGGTCTCCTCCTCGCAGTATTCCCTGCTGGTACCCTATCCAACGCCCTGGTACCACAAACTACAGGCACACCAGAAGTTGTCACAATCCCATTAGGTAAAACCAGGAGAGCAATCTTACCTGCATTGCCATTGTTATAAGGCCTGACATCCGGCTTTGACGAAAAGTCCTTCAGAACGTACCTATCCGGACAACACACTATGGGCACATTGCGGTCCCATCTGCACAGGTGCTGGTTATGAAGCTCACGCTGAAACCTGGAGCACTGACGAGGCCTCACACATGTACCTTTGTATCCATACTGTCTACACTCCTGACCACTGTTAGAATTGGGTCTAGCAGTGCTTGAGGCCTCAATATCCGGATCATCCGGAAAGTAAATAGCATCTTCAGCACCACCTGTAATTTACCCCTCCTCATTAACCATCTTGGGTACTACTTAACTACTTGGGTACTATTTACAATGTTAAAATAATACTTTCCAACCTATTTCCATACCTGTTAAGTGCAAAACAAGTCCTATTAATAGAGCAGTAACAAAGCAGCCTCTCATCCTTCCAAGGTGTTTCTCGTCTGCAGAAGTTGAGTTGCGTGCTACGTCTTTTTCTGGACTTCTTTCCGGACAGGTTTGTGACGCAAGAGCAGAGGAAAAGCTCTATTATTTGCCAGTGTTAACCACCTTTTATATTCAGTTAGCATTGGTCCCCTAAGGTCATGACGGTCAGCCGGAGGGAACGAAATGGGAGATGCTCTTGGAATACGCAATGGACAAGGTCGTGGGTGTTCTGCTTCACCACCTCAAGTGTACCTGGGGTATTCCCCACCTATCTTCGCACTTAGAGATCAATTGGACACGAGTGTGCAAATATGGACGTATGACAACTTATGTCACTACTACGTTGTCTGAATCACATATGAAGTTCTTTGTGTGTGAGAAATGAGTGGAATGTGGGAAGTACCATGAAATCTTTGTGAGAATTCTGGGCATCCAGGTGCTAATTTCTTTGGGGAGGAATTCACTGAATCACCAATTTAGAGTGGAAAAACCATTGCTTGAAAGTGGGCCAGGAGGATGACCGTGACATTAATTGGGGGTGAAAAGTACTAAAGGTACGGATAATAAAGTCAACGAGTATGTGGGATAATAGTGGTCACAATAATGGACACTGGATTCTGTGGAAACATTTATCGCCAATGAGTTTTTTAAAATATTTTTTACACTGATAAAAATTGTAGTGCAGCAACCTGTGAGCAGCAACATGCAATGCCCCTTGTTGATAAACTGGTTTGTTAGAGAATGATATTCTTCATTGGACTTTGGCAATATCCTGTAGGCTATGCAGGAAACCCAGGTGTTGCATCATTGGTCACTACATAAGTTCCTGTATCATATATGGAAATGTGACAGGCCATGACTTATTGGAATAGTTCCTCGTTCTTGTCTTGTCGGGTTTTCATACGCGTCATGTTCCTGCTTCATAAATCTCACTTGATGTGCCAAGTGTGGTCCACTCGGAAGGTGATTCAAGGTCTTGCAGGTAACTGACAAGAGTCGAAGTCGCCGAACTGCGACTGACTCAGGTTACATGATGTAATAAGCTATGCATAATTCTTTTGTCAAACATCACTGTAGGAGTGATGTAGGGGATGTAATTGCAAATTACTCTATTAGTTAAAGGGATTGACCATCAGGCTATGTCAAAATTTTGACCCAAATGTGACTTTGGCAGGTCTGTGTCTTTTGTACGATTACCATTGAAAGAAAAGGTTACAAAGAGCACGAAATCCAAAGATTCGCGAGTTTTTGAGTAAGCCTAATAAATGCCTGCCCTGCCCATATTAAATGTCAAACTTGTGAAATAAGTAGTATATAAATCTGTTCAAAAATAACCTAAAGAAATGAATACCACTATATTATAATATACCGGTAAGTTTCGCCACAATTTTCTGTACCAAATTTTCCGTCAAATTCACAAAAGACATCGAATCTTCTGCATTAAACAATCAAAAATTCGGTAATTGGCAAAGGCCTTTCTGCTATATGTCCAGGCTCCAGAGTCAATCATAAAGACAGGTTCACCGCACCCTAAATATAAATTATGCAAGGATTAAAAATGCACTTACTACACAGAGCCACTCCTTATAGAGCTCTACAGTCTACTCATCCTCCACCCTGATTACTTAGGCAACACACACAGCATCACTGCTCATACAGTATTTTTTGACAGTTTTTGACAAGGAATGGTAAAACACTTTACCTTGTATCGTACAGTACACATCACACGTGACTGGGCTATTCACGAAATGTGGATATAGAGCTGATCCAAATAAACACATGTCTCTGAAGTCAAATGTCTCCTTATAATCCAGGTTCCTGTGGATCATCTTGAGATAATAAAGGGTTTTACTATAAAGAGTCTAGACCTCTCTAGTCGGCCTTGAGAGAAACGTTTCCCTACAAAAGGGGTGTCTGTAGGATACCCAAGTCAAATATACCTTTTTGCATGCCTTTGACCATCGAGGAAGTTAACTTCCTCCGACACTTGTTCCTATATAGTTTTACAGGAAGGTAACAATTGGTGACATCAGCAATGATTCAAAAATATTCTGGTTGGTCACATATCACGGACGATAATAATAATAATAATAATAATAATAATAATAATAATAATAATAATAATAATAATAATAATAATAATAATAATAATAATAATAAATTTGTACCCCGTGCTAGAGCCATGGGCCCCATTTTTTTTATCTGGAACTCTTGCTTTCGTTTTTACTTCTCGTATATGGGGATGGGATAGGGACGGTAGGAAGCGGCTGTGGCCTACAATTACGGACAGGACCCCGGAATTTTCCTGGTGAGACCATGGGAAACCACGAAAAACCACGGTCAGGGTCGGCGGCCACCGGGATTCGAACCCAGGACCTCCCGATTAGCAGTCGGATACCATATCCCCTCCGCTACCACTGCACTGCTTCGGTCATGAGCTAATGATATTGTCATTGCCACTCAGCTGTCCTGGAAGCCTCACTACAAGCTCATTACTTGCTGCATGCTTCAAACCTAATGACAATGGGGAGCAAAAACAAGAATGCATATTTTTTTATAATTATTTATTCTTGTGATGTAGCACTGAACAAAACCATATTTGCTACCTCTTCATAATTTCATCCTTACATGACAAGCTCACATACGTTTTCTTTCAAACATCATGTATTACGTATTAATTCATAGCATTTGTATCCACATTCAAACAAATCAAATATGTCTTTGAAAATAAAGTTCAGCCACTCACTCAACTGACTCATTGGCTGCAACTCTGCAGTGGCAATAATACAAACGGTATAAAATATAATATTGTAGTTGCAATAAAAGGGACGTGACAACAGCAAAAATACAGGCATAGCATTGCAATCATCTTGGGACAAATTGTGACTTGACTATTGTTGCTGGGACAAGAGGCACTCTCAAGTTCAAGATACACTTATTGCATTTCTACTCCATAATTCCTCTATTTGCAGTACCACCCAAATAATAAATAACCGCTGCAAATAGAAGACTACAACGCTTACAATCGCAGTGGTGCTGATCATTAATACTACTTTGTTAATCTGAGTTCTCCCGTCTTGTAAACATTCTTCCTCTACTCAACTCAAAAACTGCAGCATGTGACCCTGAGTTCACAATTGTTACTATCAGCCAAATATTATCATGAACACACTCGTAAAAAGTGTTTGCAACATAATTTGGGCGATAGGACCTCAAACATGAGTTACTCGTTGCATTCGAAATTGCACACATAATGCGATGCTAAACGTTTCACCAGCAGTCTAACACATGGCCCAACTGGCTTAACTTCCATTGCACTAGCTTAAAAAATTATAATTCAAAGGCCACCTATTGCAATATTGAGCTTCATCCACCTTATCCTTCATTTAAAAAAAATTAAAGACTGCCTCTTTGGTTGATGCAAGTAAAGCCTGTGAGGAATCTAATTCAATTTTCTGTACTGCCTTAGAATGTGTTTGTATTATTAGATCACAAAGAGACAAGTTTTGGAGGGACAGAGTCAGGGCTGGAGAGGTCAGCACCTCCAGAACTGCGCTGCTGGCTGGAGCAGGATGGCACGAAAGTGTTGGTACCTCCGGAAGAGGTGCACGAGACAGCAGAAATCAGATGGGGAGTAAGTCCAGTGCCAGAGACAGAGACAGGCGTTAGGCCGGTTCCACCATCCATCAGAGACTCAAAGTTGAAGATACCCGATGAAGGCGTACGGATCGGAACTCCTGCCACTTCAGTCACCTGTGGGAAAATGCTGTTCATTTCAAGTCCAGTCACAATTGAGTTCTCAGTTCAAAAATAGTGAACAAAGTATTCTAAACATTCATGATTTTACAAACTCATGGTTTCAGTTTTAATTTGAAAATTAATTCACAACAGAATCACTCATAGGAACAGGGGCTGAAGTAGAATCAGGCCAAGCTACAGTGGGCTTTGCTCTACTCTGGGTTACCAAGTTAATAATGAAATTTTCCCTTACCTTAGTGTTAACTTTGAGCTGGGCTGAGAAGCTCTGAGCAACAGGAAGTGAAGTCGGCCTCAGAGGTTTGTTGTGCTGAGGATGGCTGTTTGCTTGATCCATGCTGGCACCACTTGTGGGCACCTTGCCGCTGCTCCCAGAGTGATGATGGGATGGAGCCACACAAACTGGGATGTGATGATCGTTGTGCATCATGCCCTCGGTTTCAGGGTCTGGCATCTCTGTCTTGATCCGGACTGCCTTATCTCCATCCTCCCTAAATACATTGCAGATGGTGCGATGTGCTTCCAGGACAAACATCAGTTCCTCCTTCTGTGTCTGAAGCATCTGAATTTCTTCCTGAAGCTGCTTCTTGCGCATCTCTTCTTCTTCAGTTTCCTAAAGAGTCAGTAATGTGAATGTAAGTGTGACTGCATAAGAATGAAACTACAAAAGTCACATGAAACTGAACTTACAGCAAGAAGGCAGTTGGTATGATCCATTCTCCTCTTTCTGCACCTGGCAGCCGCCAGCTTGTTCCTCTCACGTCGGATCCTCCGGCGCTCATCCTCCTCAGGAGTCAGCTGAAGTACAATAAGTTGTAATTATTAACCGTAGAGATTCACATGATCAGTGATTAATATGGAGTCCACTATTCTGTGACAATAGCAACTTTGAATGCTGCTTACTGCTTGAAAGATTAGAACTCAAAATGGGCTGTAATAAATTATCACCTTGTCATTATGGGCAGGCCTCCTCCCTCCCATACTTCTGCGCCCCGTTGTGGTAACCGTAGGTATTGAAGTGGCTATGGAACTGAGCACGCTTCCACTCCTAGAACTTCCTCCGCTGGTGTTGACAATAGCACTTCCTCCCTGCCACCCCTTGCTGTCTACACTCACGAAGGTGCCTGGCTGCAAGTGGTGCTGGCCAGACTGGGCCTGGGATTGCCCCTGAGTATGAGACGAGTGAGCAAGAGTCGTGTTCACAACTGGAGGCACGAATCCAGCCTGGTTATGGTGGACCACTGGTGGTGCAGCCACACTCTGGAGCTCGAAGAAAGTCTGCTCTATGTTGCGCAATGTGGTCGGGGTCAGTGTTGGGGTTGTGCGCGTCGGCACCCCCGTGTTCAATCCTTCCAAAGCCAGAGAAAACTGTAACAAAGAAATGAGTGGTTAGATCCAGTTGCAATGTTAATGCCTTGGCTTACATCCACCAACAACCTGGCTTGCTTGCTGCAGTGTGCGACCACCATCCCAGTGCTGCGGTACACCATGTGAGTTCAGATAAGATTGCTCTACACCTCCTGACCAGCCCCAACCCCAAGTGCTGGATGAATAATTCCCTGGGCCAACTCTGTGCACACTACCATCATCTTGACCTTCCATCAGTCACCTCTGACTCTCAAGACAAGACTGACAGGTCCTGACCTGACTCAATGCCCCCTTCCACCCCTTTCCCCTTCCCTGATAAGCCCTTTCCTGCCCAATTTGCTGGTCAAATATTTCCAAATGCAATATTTAAAAAAACACCCTTGTTTTTCTTTCTCGTGCCCAATTTTTCTGCCAAAACATCCTCTATGAACACCATGTTTTTGCCATAGTTTTTGCCATAGTTTTGCGATAGTTTTGACCTCTGCAAGTCACATGGGACATGTCCTGACATGATAACACCACCTGGTTTTGGTTGTCTTATCTGTTTTCTTCTCCTCCCTGATCCTTTTTCCAGTTTTTCCCTCGTGACCATCAAACAACCTACGTCACGAAGGGGGGTGTCCTCCCAGCTTACTCATGACGTCATTCCTTTCACCCCTCAAAAAAAATCAATATCCCAAAAACCAGCTGTGTAAATATTGTTCCACAAAACGCGCATCGTACGATCGGAAACCACACATCCTATTGCACAACATTGCAATTTCGGTACCAACAAGCGTACACTGAACCCCCCCCCCCCCCCCGATAAACGCATTGCAAATATTTTGCATACCACACATTGGCATCCCTGTTGTCATTTATGTTGGCTCACTTTTCATACCATATTTCAGACAGTGCCCTATTGTCATTACGGTGCTGTTGGCACCCCCTACTTTTCATACCGTATTTCATGCAGTGCCCTATTTATTACGGTACTGTTGGCACCGCCCGTATTCCAAGCAGTGCCCTATTGTCATTACGATACTGTTGGCACCTGTTGGCACTGGCACCCCCTACTTTTCATACCGTATTTCACGCAGTGCCCTATTGTTATTACAGTACTGTTGGCACCCCCGTACTCCAAGCAGTGCCCTATTGTCATTACGGTACTGTTGGCACCGCCCGTATTCCAAGCAGTGCCCTATTGACATTACGGTACTGTTGGGACCAGACCCACTTCTTTTCATACCGTATTTCAAGCAGTGCCCTATTGTCATTCCGGTGCAGATGTTGGCACCCCTGCTTTATACAATATTCCAAAGCAGTGCCCTACATTTTATTGACATCGTTGAAGGGCATGGCGGCGCCTGCCTCCGCTTTTTTTTATATTATTTTTTAATCCACTATCACCCGCCACCCCCACCATGCACTGCCCCTTCGGAACAAAAACCCCACCCCTCCCGAACGTGACCTTGATGGAATAGTTGGCGTCGTCAAACCCTCCCCAGCGCCTCTAAAATGGGCCCCTCGCCAAACCTAATCAGTGTTGGGCAAAAGTGGGGGGGGCGAATCCGGGTGCCGTATCTCCCCCCTTATTTCCTTGCGAGATATTGCGTCTGCGGTGTACTCGCAGGTGGGGGAGAAATAAAAAAAGAGAGGCCCTTGTGACGCAAATAGGCTCGGGTAGAGGCTAAGCGGTGTTGCCACATTTACGCACGTGGACAATAGGCCCCCCCGGATTGTGATGTCATGCCCGTATAAGTGACGTCATTATTACCGTAGTGGGAGTGATGGCGTCGGTGGGTAAAGCGACGCCGTGATGTCCCGTTTGTGATGATGATCGTGCGTCCTCGCTGTTGAAGCTGTCCTCACTGCCGGTTAGGCTGTCGTCGTCCGCGTTTGAGCTGTAGCTGTCCGACTGGTAGTCCACTACCTTTGTAGCCCGCCTGGCTGGCCTCCTCGGAGCGCGTCTGGACACCATTGTTTGCGATACGTGCACTACTAAAAGCGCCGCGGATCCTGTCTTGGCTGCTGCGTCGCGATGACTCAGCGCGCAGGGAAGCCCACCGCACTCTATAGCCTTCAGCTCCCTACCCTCCCACCCGTCACGTGCTCCCCTTACGTCACTACCCTTCCCACCCACTCGTTTTCGCTGCGGCTACGACGTACATGAGTCACCTCTGTTTTCAACGCCATGTTCTCGATTGTTCCCGCCGAAATGTGCGTGGACAGCACGATAATACAGAAGGGTTGACGCACTTACAGCTCAGGCTACTAAGGCCACTGCCAGGGGGTTCATTTGACTGCAATTTGTGACGTCACGATCGAAAATGGTACTGACCAGCTGACGTCACAAAATTTTGGACATACTATGGTAAATGAAACATTGCCAATATGTTGCGGTACATTCGCAAAAAAAAAATTACGATCGTAATTACAGCTCGCGTGCAGTGCACTGCAAAAAAAAAAGTACGGATGACGTCATTGGCAATTCCAGGCATGAAAGCTGGTTCTTAGAAATGCCTAAATGGAGCCTACTCTCAAGAAATGGGATCCGGTTTGGCCATGTTTAGGCATTAGTGTCACACACCCTGGTTTTCGAACTGGTCCCGGAAATGCCCCCTAAAAATATTTGAGCACAAGTATGCAATGCAAACACATGTCATCAGTTGGCACAGCACAAAAAGTGGTGGATTGTTCACACTAGCAACCCTATGGCTGTGCATACTTAAAACCAAAAAATTGGCTACAGGTAATTGTAAAAAAAAAAAAATCTTACCTGTCAAAGTGGTCAAATGCAGCCGGTTTGAGAACAAGGTGCGGATCAGCCTGTGAAAGTTGGGGCACTAAACTTCCCCCCCACCATTTCTCTCCCCCCGCGGCCACCCATGGCCTGAGCCCCACCCTCTGCAGCTCCTCCTCCCACTTCCCACAGGATGAGTCATCCTTCCTCATGATGATGACTCATGTGGGGGAAATTCCCTGAAAATCGACCAAACAATTTGACCTGGAAAGCACACAATAGCCAAGGATTCAACTTCAGATAATATTTTATTGTCCAAATCAATTGGCATGAAATTAAACTTAACTGTACAATCTTGCTTGCTTTTTAATAAAATATTCCACAGCTGCCCCCTTGTTTTTTTATTTTTTTAAATTTCATATCGGGCCCCCACATGCAATAAAATTAATATGTACAGCAGTCGTCTACAGGTATTGCTGATTAGCTAATGGAGGGATGTGAGAAGTTGTCGCTATGTCTCTTTTACATTTTTTTAAAGGAGTTATGGAAAAATAGAGTTCGAGCGGCATGTCCCTGGACAATGAAGGAATTAAAAAGTAAACAAAAGTGACTCATAGGTCGGCAAGTCAAGGCGACATGACTCATTGGGTAGGTCACTCAAATAAATTTTTATCTTTAAAATGTCTCTCAGGAATGATAATCTCTCCTATTTCCCATGCAATTAGGAATGGCTCAAGCCGATTGGCGGGGCTTCAAAGAGCATATGACATGATTATTAAGTCACAAAATTTGGTTACAACTTATATAATGGTATCAGTAGAAGCACAAATTCCATCTTCGAACGACTTATTGCTCTTGCACGTACAAGCCAATTCTCATCTTCAGCACAGAAGAGGATAAAACGGAAGCAAGGACAATTTGTGAAACTGAAAGTTACGCATAATTCAAGTGCTGACTAGGCTACAACCAGATAGTTTCTCCATTGCGTCTGATAAAATTCTCTCCCTTCAAACCGCCACAAATGAAAAACCCTGCCTACTGTCCTGGCACATCAGGGGAACTCCTAACTGGAAAGGCAAGAACTGGGGAGCGTATGAAAGACAGGTCTGGAAGGCGGTGCACAATCTTCCTGGCCTCATTGCTCAGGCTTGCCCAACTGCCACTGGTGGCAGGTGCTGGTGGCACTGATGATGTGGGTGGCAGCAGTTGCGGGGAGAGGGTTACCCCTGGCGATGCTTTGGTAGCAGATGACGGGACAGGAAGATCTCTCTCTAGACCTGCGTACAGATGAAATGGTGCTTTTAGCCTTAAACATTTGCTCAAGAGCCACACTGACATTGCATAAACGAGGTAAACCCAGACCAAGAGGTCGATCCCATGCTATACAAACAGGATTAATAACTTGTTCAGGAATTACCGTTGTTTATGCAACCCAGCCTTATGCCTGCTTGTATGAACACAAATGAAATGGAAATAGCACACTATGCTTAAACCTCAATACATAACCAGACTGGCATACACAAAATATTGAATTGTAAAGCAAAATGAAAATAA
Organism: Catajapyx aquilonaris; assembly: GCA_000934665.2. Lineage (NCBI taxonomy): Eukaryota > Metazoa > Arthropoda > Diplura > Dicellurata > Japygidae > Catajapyx > Catajapyx aquilonaris. The sequence goes on from JYFJ02000088.1 coordinate 39,390, forward strand.
ACACCAAAATGCAACATCAACCTTCTAGAGGTACCCAAATATTAGTTTGTATAAAACAAAAGCGGACAGCCAGACATTCAAAACCACACTGAATGGAAGATGTTCTGATGTATGACGTATTTACTTAAAACTTTCCAATGAAATATGCATCTTAAATATTGCACAAATTATAAATCAATTCATCTCCACTGGCTACAGTAGACGCTCAATGGGTGTAAATAACAGCTGTTATTCAGTGTGGTATTTGTGTTGCATAATGAGTGCTGTAGTAAAAGTGAAGTCACCAAGTTCATACTATAATTAGACCAGATAGTAATGTTATGCAATTAGCAAAGTAAAGATAACAAACCCAATGTTCACAAAATTTATAAATCACTAATTGATTATGGATAATGGAAATTCAATTGAAATAGGACCAAATACCCTCCTTATCATCTCATATAGTGATATAATTTTAATTTCTTTCCAGTGTCATACACAATGCAACGTTACTTCTGATATCATCCAGCCCAGAATACAAGCAAACATAAGTATTCCATGTCAAACAACCAGCTGATAGTCACACACACCCATCCATGACTAAGCTTAAAAGGATCCACGGAAATAACAGGATGCAAACATGGACTGACATGTCAGTAAATTCTTTTCGCATACCCAATGTTAAAGTGCTACCCTCTGCACATGTGGAGTAAGGGACAATGTCTGAATAAATTAAACATTGAAAATGCATTTTAAAAATTGTCGTGTGAATGCTCCCATAAGACAATGAATTTTTCATCGCGGCATAAGCAAGCCATTAGGATCACCAGATTTTCATTATCAGCTTCAAAACATGCATTATCAGTATTTGACTTGTTCCAACTTGCAATCAACTGCCAGTAAAACTTATCTTCCACCTCTTTATCTTCACGTAAAAATTCTCATTATAATGTACTGTGTTTTGTAGCCTCCCCTCGCAGCACGCCTTAGGCTATATAAAGTATATCTGCCTTATTTACTCCTCCAAGTTACATACCAGCTTGCAATTTGTTTGCTTTACAATAAATTTGCAATATCTGTGTAAATGATGTCAGTTCCTGAAGCTTAGTAACTAATAAGCTTTCTTCACAAGAGTACATCTCCATCTATCGGGGAAGCTGTCACCTTCTGCCGTTATTCAATATCCTATAGGTACCTAAATTAAAGAGAACACACTGCACACGGCTTAGCATCCCAAGTTCATTATAATGTCAAAATAACACCAATTCATTCCCATCAGAGACAATAGCATTCCAAGAGTACCTCACTATCATGACATGGAGAACAGGGACAATGAAACTACATGCATGACAGATAAAAAAACGAATGAACACATGTTCCACATGCAAGTCACATCCATCAAGTCACAAGAACATGCTTCTTAAAGCATACAAAAAAGGGCTACGCTGTGACACATGGGGGAGACGATATACTCACTGGAAGCACCAATAGGAAGTGTGATGGAGGTGAGTGTGTCAGTGGAGGTGGCTGAAGTGAAAAGACCAGCATCCAGCAGGGACCAGCCTCCACCTGCAGGCCATTCAGTGTGTGCTCAAGTGTCAGTATGTACAGTTTTACATTGTTAAAAACCATGTGATCACAATGTGCTCATACTTCTAGAATCTACTGTGTGTTGAAGGAGTAAAAATGCATATAGTGTAGAAAGTCCGGCAAAGGTGACCATTAGTGGCAGTGAAAGTTAATTTCCCCTTTTAAAGAGAACTACGCCTTTACTACATGCAGACGCTGGACAGCAAAACTCACCATCAAGGGGATTCACTAATCCGCTTGAATTCCAATCAAACTGTGCTGGTGGAACAGACCCATCCTGTAAAGTGCTCAACCTTACAAACTGTTCTGGTGTTGTCTGTGAAATAAAAGCCGAGTTGTACGAACACAAATTAAGATCTGGTTGTGCTGTGGCCAGGAAATTTTCTGTCTGAAAAGGTGCAGGAAACTTGAAAAATCCATTGTGAATAATAAGCAACTATTTCCATTACTTTCTGGCAGAAAAGACCGCCCAGCCACAGTGCAATCAGATGTAAGGGGAAATCTCCAATTATGCACACGTTCACAATTCATTAGAGATTTACCCGCCATTTGAGTCGATACAACCTGCTGGGAATCAGGCAATGGAATAACTCACTTCTAGTTTGCTCGGAGACCTACATGCGTCTGCCTCTTCCTTCTTCCCAGACATGATCACAGGCTGCAATATATTCCCGCTGGGAGTACTAGAAGATTCAGCCTTCACTGGCTCCAAAGGCCCGAACCTCAGATTGGCAGCGAATCTCGGAACAGATGGGTTCCAACGGGACCCAAATAGCTGCAAATTTAGAATTGGAAATCCCAGGCTGTCATTTTTTGTGCATTTTCTCCCCCTTATTCCCCACTCTCCCCCAACCCTCCCAGGAAGCTAAGTCCAATCAAAAAACACATAGTCCAATTATTGCTCCTGAACCCAAGCATTTTTTTTTCTTTGTTCTTTGTATAGAGTGAATTAGTCAAATGAATCGAAACTGACGACATTGCGCGGGTCAACTCCGAGGGCGTGTAGGAATTCCTGCTGGGAGTGTGACTGGAGCCAGTGGAAACCCATAGCAAAGGTGGTGTCCAGGTCCTGCAAGTTGGTCCAGGTTTTGTCCTTGGGTGAACCAGGTGGCTCCAAGGTGCACGATTTGACGTCCTCTGGGATTGGAATTGATGGAAAAAGTGTTGCTACAAGCAACGCCACCTGTTGAATAATGTATATTTGTTAATATCGTTGACACTCGCATGTGCACTTAGAGCTGCTTAAGTGCCAATCAGAAGCAAGAGTTTAAACCTGACAAAATGATAATAAAAAAAGGTTACAACTGCTGGTACCTTCTTCCTATTGCCTGAGAGCACCACTGAGAGTTGGGTGGAAAAATATCAGTCGCACATGTGCTGTATGCTCATAAATCATAACAGCAACCCATATTTCTGACTTGGGAATATGACATATCTCATTACTTGGCAGGTTTAATATGCTTTGGGCTTATCCCAACCCCACCCAAGGTTGCTTTGGCAATGATGTACCCGTGTACTGACCCAATGCCCCCTTCCGTGGCTTTTGCAACCCCTCTAACTCTTCTCACCTCTGGCAGACAGGGCTCAACACAAATAGCCATACTAGACAGGAAAATACCCCCTATCCAACCCCCATCAAGTGATTTGGCCAGAGTGAAGCCATAAAGGTAGCATTGCAGCTGGGCAACTGGAACTACTACAGTCATGCAGTTGCAACATTACGTTTTCCTAACAGGGCGCAGTAAATGTTGGGATCTGCACAAACTCATAACAAGTTTGAATGTCATCAAGGAAAGGATGCTTCTTTTCTTTCCATTGATGTGAGCCCAATTATTTTTCACATCACAGGAAGAGCAGCAATGTAGAAACATTATGCTGCATTAACCAAATACACCTCAAATATACCTTAGATTGAGCAACAGTGGGTGTGCTTTCAAAGTCATCAAAGTCATCCAAATCTGAAACCACTTCTGTGACTGGAATGCTTTGAGGCAATGGGACCACGTCTTCCACTTGAGAAAACACTTCTGCCGAGCTGAAATCAGCAAAGTCATCACTTTGACATGCTTCAGGAGCACACGAGAAGTTCCCAAAGTCATCTTCGTCTTCCTCTAACACTGGCCCTTCCAAGGAACTGACCATGGCACTTTCAGGTTCAGAATGGACTAGCGTGTCACAAGGTTCAGAATCACTGATTGTAATAGCATTGGGCACCTCCTCCCTTTCAACTGGATCTTGCAAGTTGTACTCTTCAACTGCATTGTCCTCACACACGTGATCAGCATCATCCAAGGTCTCAGCACAACCATCATCACAACTACCTGTTGCTTTACCATCATCCTGAAAGCTGGAGAAGTCTCCAAAATGTTCACTTTCCTCTTCTGCAGCTACGTTTTCAACAACTGCTTCATCTTCCTTTGTTGTCTGGGTTTCACTCCCAGCAATCCTACTTTCCCTCAGAGGCACCCACACCACCTCTTTTTCCTGTCCTCCTCCACCACTCCACGTCCACCCTGGAGGTTCTGGATTCTCCTCGCCATCGCCTTCATGGCGCTCCAAATCTACCTCTGGAACTCTGGCTTTCCCTGAGTCAACAGCCGAGTCCCGCAGGATGACTGACCCATTGGACTCACTATGGGTCAACCCATCCCTTGCAGAGCCCCACTGATGCTTACTCCCACTCTTGAGCACTTGCGACAGACCTGGAATATTAGAAGCCCACGTAAGTATATCTCTTGATGTTAAGCGGTGCTATTGCTGCAACATTGTCAGGCACACTTTCCCATAAGAAATGCATGCCTTGACAATAATATGGTGCCAATAGTACATGGTAAAGTGCATAAAAGACTTTTGAATGGTGAGAAATATTAATCCTGCCAGAAACATTCCGTAAAGTGTGAAATCATGAGAAAGGACTGTTGAAATATTATATTAGGTTGTGTCGGGGACACAAGCCGCAGCTTTTGCGGGCTCAACCTACATTATGCTTCACTTTTCTCGACTATAATGGTGGGGGCATGCAGGCATGAATACGGCTTTAAAATCGGATCAGGGGGCATGCAGGCAAACTCGAGGGGCCCCTGACTGTAACGTAATGAGCAGGTAACATAGTGTCGGTTATAGCAGACTCGGTTATACTAGACTGTAACGCTTTTCTGTAACTCTAGAGTTTGCCTGCATGCCCCCTGATCCGATTTTAAAGACGTATCCACGTCAAAAAGGTATACCAGTCAGGTCGTAGGAAGAGTCCAGATCTGCAACATCCCCAAAATGATCGTCGTCCTCATCCTCTTCACCAAACTCCCCATCCTCCAATGGTGGAGGTGATGAGGACACCATGGGAGGAATTATATTGGCCATTGCTGATCGGGAAGTTGTGGAATGTATTTATTTGGTGTCTTCACAGTACTTTTCTGTAAGATGAGAAAAATCATTAGTACCGTTTCACATCAAGACATTTCGGTAATCCAAATAGTATTTCACAAATATTGTATTTCATAGCTTGGATCAGACTGCTAACAGGTCACCTGGCAAGTGCAGGAGGAAACTCTAGTTCTAAACTACAGGTTTTTATTATAGTTTGGTGGTTTTCCTGCTTCTCACTTGTCAGTGTAGTTTCCCTCACAGGTCTTTGCATGGGTTTTTAATGGCTACCTGCACTTGACAGATTCTTGAACCTCAGATGGATGAAACACCTACTCATCTATGTTTATGGTCCCCGCCACTTGTACTGTACAAGTATAATGTCTCCCTAGCTGCCGCCAACACGGACACAGTTCAATGCCAGATAAGTCGGTGTGATCACCAAACATTTTGTTTGCCCATCTATCGAGTGGTGCTATAGTTGACGACAGATGTGCCTCAGATAACATTGGCTAGCCAATCAAAAGCCAACATCACGCGACCAACACTTCCGAAGCACGAATGCCTTCAACTTCACCCTCTGTCATCCTCACATATGCCCCCCCTTCATCATTACCGCCTCAAGACTCTTTTCCAGCCAGCTCCTTCCTCTCCCCAGCCGCCCCTCTCACCAGCGGGCTGCCCTGGCCATCCGTCCCTCGCCCACAGCTGTTGCCCCAACCACCCTTCCGCAGCAGCTGCAGCACCCGCCAACTCCCATCCTCCCTTCGGAGGCCATCTTGGATTTCTCTCCTTCCTTTTTTTTTCTTCATGCCTCAACATAACATCGCTGTTATCAAATAACAGCTAGTTCACAACAACCGTGATTTATATACAGGCAAATCCACAGCAAACGGCTACTGCTACAAATCGCGCTTATATCCGTCCGTCAATTGAAGGCTGGTGACGTCACGAGCACCTGAGGATGCTCCACATACGTCACTGTTTTTAATCAATGTTAAAAATAATTTGCATGCTTCAATATCTAACGAGTTGTATGCGCACACTTGCTAAGTACATATGTGCAATGTTTCGTAACCAGGAGGACACCTCCGCAGTGAAAAGGCGGTTGCCATGAAAATTCGGGGCAAATTCGGTGTGCGTGGCCGAGAGTTTGATCGATAAATTCGATCCGTCTCTTTTACACGCCATTATCCTCTCTGTTGCAAGTAGGTCGTCTCTTTGCACCGCTTTGCACTCAATTACAGGCACACTTTGCACCCATTCAAATCATACAGATATTGCAGCAATACCAAAACATTACAGCCATGTGCTTGTGTTTGGGTCCACCTGGCTCAGGCAAGACTCTTCTTCTCCGCCGCCTTCAACGCCCCAACTTAATAATCGACTCGGCTGCCACTACTGTGCCAACAGTGGGGTCCAATCTGGCGACGCTTCAAGTTGGGAAGGGGCGGAAAGAAGTGCAAATAGAGATCCGCGAGCTTGGTGGCGCCATGGCACCCATGTGGCCCTCGTACTATACCTATGCCCGAACCATAATTTACGTGATGGATGCTGCTGATCCTACCAAAATAGCTGCTGCCTCACTCTTGCTCTTCCAACTTCTGTCACACCCAAAGACACGAGAGTGCAAGTTCTTGGTTGTCCTCTCCAAATCGGATGTAGTGACAGAGAGATCTCTAAGGGAGCTGCAAGAGACGGCCAGATTGGTGAGCCTGGAACGTGAGGTGGCACCCAGGCTGGTGACTCTGCAGGCTAGTGCAAGGAGCGGAGATGGGATGGAGGACATTTTAAAATGGCTGGACCAGACTGAGGGAAGAGCAGTTCGGATGGCCAAGAATCAACCGCCAGTGTATTAGATGCAAAAGAAAATGAAAAAAACTGCACTTAAAAAAATTCTGCAACTTTTATTTCCCTCTTGTCCGAATTTCAAATAATTAATTGGGATTTGGGAGGAGTCACAAATCAACTATGTACTAGTTGGACAAGAGATACTGAAACTGCCTAGCAAACTTGACACTAATGTCGTAAGACAGAAACAGAATGAAAAGAACAAAAAAACAAAATTATTAATGAATCCTGGTCAAGTCCTCTACCATTTTCACGAGGTCTTCAACAGTTGCTTCCCTCTTCGTTCCATTACCTTCGTCCAGCTGCGGAGAAACATGTCAATTACATTGAATGTCAGAACACTATAATGGTTAATCATGGGCTGCTAGAGCAGTGAATAAAACTTTGTTATGAAAAGTAATATGGTTTCTACATGACATGTCCACTTTTCTGTCAGCAATAACAAGGTATCAGATTTTTTTCCCTGACCTCTCAGGTTCTCAGAACGAAAACTTATATTAATTGGTACTGACCATCATCCCTTGTGCGACCTTCCTCATGTCCTCTCTTGATAAGTCCAGGAAGCTCTCAACCAGGTCTCCATCCGCAAATCCTTCACAGGCTTCCGTCTTGCGGTCTGTTGCAAAGCTGCGCCAGAAAATGTGGTCTATTCGACCCACAGACCTAATCACCTGGGTCAGCTTGCTCTGGAGGTCAACCAGCAATTCAAAAAATGGCTGCGGCAGCTGGGTCACCAATCCTGAAACATTGTAGACCATATTAGTCCCGTAATAAATGCATTAGTATGTGGCCTTCGATATTATCTTTCGAAGGTCAGGGGCTGGAAGACCCAAGCACCTGCTTTACAAAACTGCAGCTAATGTCCGACATGTAGAACTAGTCAGATTAGGCAATATTTTTGCAACTGACCTATGGCTCCACTGACTGTCCCAAAGAGCACACATCCCTGTGTAGGAACTGATGCTTCTCCAGCATGCTGCATGACGAGTGATCCATGCCTAAAGACATTGACCATGTCTCCCAGGTGGAACTGTCCCACCTCTTGCATCTGCTGGCGCTCCTCATCAGTTGTGGCTGCGGAGTCCTTCTGGCAGATGAAAAGGTTGAACGAGTTCTCTGCTCCAAGGAAAGTGTCGTCATCCAGGATCTCTATTGTGGTCATCCAATTTGGATTGTAATCACGGGCCATCTGGAATAATGAAGGTATGATTAGTACCTCAGAATATGTGAGACAGCTAATAAAATGGAATGAAATTGACCTCTTCAAAGCTTCCTTCCATGGTCTTGTACTGCAGTAGAGTCATAGAGCGCATAAGGTCTCCCACCAGAATGAAGTCACCCTTAGTCTTGAGGTAGAGGGCGATGATATTATTAAAGTGTGAGCACTCCAGGCGCAACTCTTTCTCAGCAGTCCATTCAAACAAGCGAACTGTCGAGTTGATGGAGGCAAGGAGCTTTCCGTTAAAGTGGACTAGGGAGTAGCAGGCCCCCTTCACCTCTTTCTCAGCTACCTGGACCAGCTTTCCTTCAGAGAAGTGGAAGAGGACCAAGCGCCCCTGTTTTGGTTCACACTCGTCTGGGTTAACCATGGCAGTGCCCACTGCGTAATACACGTTGGGGTCCTCCCCAAGTCGGCATGATACCAGACTAAGGGCATATTCTCCAGGCATGAACTGGTGTGCATGAATTACCTGAGAGAGAACCCAAGTGTCAGTAACTTCAAGTTGGCTTATTGATGAAGTAGGCCTTGAAAATAGAACTTTTATTATTGCCCTCTAACCTCAAACGTGTGTTGATCCACAACAAGAAGGTTGTGCACCTCAACCTCTTGTCCTAGGTCTCCCATAAATCCTGACCCTGGGGCAGCTCCAGAACGAACTGACTGGGAGGATGAAGCTGGGTTTCCAGACGTGGAGGAAGCAGAGGCTGAAGTTGAAGTGGCAGAAGCTGACGCAGATGCTGTGGTACTGGGCGTCTGTGTAGATGCAGATGGACGAGGTGGTGTGGGCCCATTTGCTTCCTGCACGTCAATCCTCATGGTGATCACTCCGAATGTGTGTGACTGTTCTTGGTATGCAATCCGGCGAGGAGATTCTCCGAGCGGGAAAGTGCGAATGTGCAACTTCTGGATCTCATCTATGGTGCCAATAGTCACAGTACTGTCTGTTGCCAGAGCAAGGCTACAGGTAGAATTTGAAAAAGGGGAATGATAGAGTAACAATAATAATAATTGATGCACACTTTTTCATTAGCCTGCATAATTAGCATCCTCTTACAATCCTCTGATCACTCTAACTATCTCGTCTTTCCTTGGAACAAATAGTTTTATCCCACAAGTTTTCCCTTTGTGACATAAAATTCTCAAATATATAGCCAACACATGAAACAAAATGTACAAGATTTTAATAACATCCTTATGCAATTAAAGCCCTATATCATAGAACATAAAAATGAGATCTACTACTTCACAGTGGAGGATAAAAAGACAGAAGCTGACCTGTCAGGGTAAGCCTCAGTATGCAGCGGACACATATGGTTGACTTCCTTGAGGTTGACGTTTGAGAAAACGAGCTTGTGGTTGGAGGAGTAGATTACTGTGGGTCGATCGGAGCAGGCAAAAACATTGGTGGTAGAGAGGGACCTGAAGGTGCGAAGGACGGTGGGTTGGGTGCCCAAGGTCACTTTCTTGCGATCCGTCAGAGCACCTGTTGCAGCTGACAAACTGAAGTAAAATACACAGCCATCGCCAAGAGCCACTGTAATGCAACGTAAGAGAAAGTTATTAATGTGGTGATCTCAAAAACGAGATAGGTAGTCATATAACTGTAGTAGGTTGTCCATGAAAACTAAGACAGACAGATCAATGAATAAGTAATTGCAGTGCTGTCGCACGGACATGCAAGAATATAATCACCAAAGAGCCAACTTACCCAAAAGGTAAGGTGATCCCTCAAAGCTGGTCATAAGTATTGACCTGGGGATGATCTCCCCTCCGAGATATTCCTTTGTGACCTCCTCTAATGAAGGGAGCTTGAGCACACGTGTAGAAATGTCTGTCCAGAGGCCACACGCCACCCACTCAGAAGATCCTGCACCTTCCACCAGGGGACTTACATCCAGGCAGGCTACCTCGTGCTCCAAGACCGTCTTACTGGAATGCATTTAGCAGGATATTTAAGTTAAAACTCAACATGAATGTACAATATTGCGCAGTACAGATGCAAGTGAAGGGAAGTGTAACAACGCTATAATAATATAGAGCAGGTGTGACATTTATCTGTTGCTTTGCACGAAGAAGGCAGTTACATTTCCCAACCCTTCGTCTTTGAGACCATGCCCTCCAACAGTCCGCAGGGCCTCCCTGGCTCTTGCCCAAATTTAACACTTTCCAGCACATGCTTACCTCTGTAGACTGAGCTCTCCTGATTTAATCTCAAGGAAGTAGAGCTCACTTCCTGCAGCACAGAGAAGTTGCTCGGGATTGCAGGCCACTACACTTATGCTCTTTCCACTGGGTGGAGACCACTGGCTGTGATGATAAATAAGAAAAGCACATGATGATACACTTAGCAACCACATGACAAGCTGAAACCTGAGCTGCTGTCAAACATGCACACATTAACCAAGCTCAGAACATATTCAGGGCATTCTAATATTGCAAACAGCACATTCAACTCCATTTTCTTAAATGTCTAAAATGACGGTTTTCAAAAAATGTCTAATATTCCATCAACTTAAAACATGCTACAGTTACCACTATTTTAACATACTCTAAACTTTTCTTTATAAAATTAATTTGGCATCCTTAGCCAGGAACCACTGACACACTGACAATGCATATTAGAAAGCTCACTTGAGAAGCAGCTTGGTCTGTGAGGAGACAAGTCTGGCAGATTGTGGGGTAACCTGCACCAATTGGGAATGGGCAACACTGCCGCAGTAAAATGTCTGCTGATCTGACACAAATCCAGGGATTTCTGTCTCTTCCACATCCTCCCCACTCACAGACAGTACACGGGTCTGCCCAACAAATGCCAGAACCAAAGTGTTGTCAAATGGGGCGTTGGGTGGTCTTCCGTCTCCCTTTGCCATCCGATCCACAACGCTTGCTTCATCTGGTGTTCCCACTCTCAGGGGCCACATGCCCTTTATTCCAGCCAAGTCCATCGAGGCGTGCTCCTGGATGCCAATCCCATTTCGGATAATGCGAAGGGATCCCTCCTTATAAGCTCCTACAAAAATCACAAACAAGTCACTAACTACATAAAACCAATAGCTAAAACAGTCTGCATCAAAAATGTGCCACACAACCATCAGAACTCCTGTTTTAAAAAAATCCTCATAGATTAAACCTTTTGTGAGTATTGATGCTTGTACAGCATCAGGAAATGTGTTGGCCAAACTTGACACGACTAGGTGCAACTTTACAACATAAACTGAATTTTTTGTCTCAACACAGCAACATGAAGAATTAGGTTGCAAAGAGTGAAGCAATGCTACTGAATACTGACCTGAGCAGGTGACCAGCTGTCCTTGCCCTTGTCTTTCCAGGTCAACCACTACCATGTCCACAATGGGAGCCAAGTTGGTGAATGTCTCCATGATGCTGACATAGCTGCCGTTGTCATCTGCCTTCAAATTTAACTTGACCAGCTGAGAGTCTCCCAAACGGGAACCGACAAACACCACTCCATTGTCCAGATATGTCAGGCACTCAGGGATGCTCGTCTCACCTAATCACAAATACCTCATCAGTTTCAGTATTGCCTGCAGAGTGCAGACAGCAATTCAGCCTTTTCAAGCTACAAGTGTTCCCGCACATTACTGTTCACTATTTTTTGGGGGACTCGTTTTCTGGGCCTCTATTATAACTTCACCTGATATGAAACTTGAATTTGTCACATTACTCACCCAGCAATTCAACTCTGAGATCTCTCACACAACACGAGCCATCCATCTTCTCTTCTTTCTCTAACAGCAGCATGAAGAGGTGCCCAGCCATATCGCCTAGCAGGTACCTTGATCCATTGGGGTCCACACGACAGTAGCACACAATGGTGCTAAGCTGCAATTGGAAACCATTTGTGAGCACACAAAATATTGCAAGTCAATTCACTAGTTAGTCACATTTCACTGCACTAGTACCATTTGTAAAAAAAATAATAACAACAGCATGAATGACTATGGATGTTTCTAAATTTCTAAAAATTAAAGACAAGTTCTAGACATAAAATATAGTGCAACCTTTCCACAATGGACTCTGAATTCAATGAACATGTCCACTACATAATTTTTGTCTTGCCCAGGCAGAAAACTTTGATGTATTTCAGTCAGAACTAACAGAATCTTGTCACTACTGTATGGAAATTTTTCATAGAACTGAGGGCTTCAACAGGTGTCACAGTATAACTTCAGTTGCCTCAGGTTGAACAGAAAATAATTTGCACAAGATTTCCGCAATTCAATGGCAATGCAGAGAACCCACCCTGATAACAGGTGGAGCAACCACAACATAGGTGGTCCCATCATGGTACAAAATGGATTCCTGGCCAATGATGATGGCACCTCCAAGGGGTTCTGGGACAGGAATAATTATGGAGGCCTCAGTCTCCACATTATCTTGCTTCCAGGGCACTTTGACAAACTCCTTGTCCCTCAGAGAGACCTCATGGGTTTTGACATGCCTGCCATGCATGTCATGGTGGATGACTATAATTGTTGGACTTAGGCAACCATGGAGGAACTCCACATCCTGGATCTGAAGCTCTTCCATTCTGAAATAAATATATCATCTCACTACAGATGTGAGAGCAGGACCATGCACTACGTAATCACAATTTCCCAGCACCACTTTGCTACAATAGTGTCACACAATCTATAATGAGCAAGAGTTTCAAGATAATCTACCATTATTAAAGATGGTGTTCTAACCTTATATTGTAGGCTTTGAGCTCTGTGCTGTCATCCACAGGAATGATCTTAAAGAGGCCATCGTAGAGCCTCAGGCCAATAACTCTCGCCTCTGGATCCACTATGGCAATGATTCCAGTTTCAGATGGCTTCCCAATCCTGTCACCCACATTTCCATGGACCTTGGTTAGTATATGGAGGTTGTCGCCTTCACCTTCACAGCCCAAGATCATTGCATTGTATCGGGATGTCACAATGAAGAGGAGATCCTTGTCATCCTCCTGAAAATGCAGAATAAAAATGAAAAGGAGAATTGTAAATGTTTTCTAAGTGCTCCGTGATTCAGTAAATGTTAGTGCAATAGTGTTATTCAATGGAATTGGCAGTGGCTACTTTATGTATATTCACACATGCATTTCTTTTGCTGAGGAGACAAGTGTACTCTGCTTACAGGCTTCCTGAAGAGCTTCATGACGGAGACCCTTCCATAGATGCTGACCTCCTTCAGTGGCCTTAGACCTTCAGGTGTTACCAGGTGCAGCTCCAAGCGGGTGTTTTTCGCAAGAATCAGGTTGAGGTCATTGGGCGATGTGAAATTGCCTGTGGATGTACAATATGCAATGAAATATGGAAGTGGCAGTTGACTACCAGTCATTATACAGGGCCAATTCATTGATTCCTCATTTCCCATTTCGATAGTTCACACCTGCTTTGGTACACCCCAAGCAAATAAGACCCAGCTCTGCCTAGTACGAGTTAGTTTTTTTTCCCCCCAAGTGGCTGAGGCTGGTATACCTTGGCCCTGACATTATTGATTCAATTAGAGAATGGCCCTCATGTTGCACTGGTAACAATGCATTTCATTAATGTCAACAATGAAACCAACAATTACTGGCTTGTGACATCAGTACCATTCTCTTGTTGAATCAATAGCAGCATTGTCCAACTCTTTGCTTGCCTGCTGGGGTCAGTGAACCTACATCATTGTTTAGCGACAGATTTTAGCATTACTACAATGAACCTCTGAGAAAATTCTTGGTTTGTTTTATCTCGCATCCCCATTCTTTCATAGGTTTTTTTCTTTGCCTTGAGCAGTCAACACCGTCATTGGAGAGGATAATGTGAATAACTTTTGTTTGCGCACAGCAAACTTGTGAATTCCTCATTACGCCATAACACTGCTCTGAGTCAACAACTCCACCAGGCAAATGCACCATCTACGGGCTGCAACACCAAAACTGCTGTGGAAGTTTGATCACCACCACATAACTCATTGCAATCCTCTCTGTATTAGTTAAAATAATAAATGACCATCTCTCAATCTTCTCCAGGAATCTCGGGAGTTGGCAGCTCCTACGAAGGGTACCGACCGTTACCCAACCTCATTGTGTTGCATACCACCTCCCACCGGTCTTACAGTGGTCGTTATCTCAGTGGTAGGTTACCTCCGTTCTCCAGACTGCTTCTCTCAGCTCACAGAATGTACCCTAACGGACGGCATGCTGGTCCATATCACCCCAAGTGTGTATTGCAAGAACCCATTCCGAATCACGAACCAGACCCACAGCAGGGTGTTGTGGCCCAAGTGACCCATCCCTTGTACACAACTCCCACGGTGTGTTCCATGCATACCCGTGACGCAGGCTGTGACCGCCGTCGGCTTGTGCGCCGTGACCACGTAGTGGTGAGCCATCCCTCCTCAGTCGGGCTATCTCGAGGGCCGCAGCCGAATGGTCTTCCAATCCCCTGCAGCCTCCTGTTTGGAGCAATGTCCGATCAGTGGCTGGCAACCAACGCACTCACCTTCCCATCCGCCATTTTGAAGCGGCAGCCGGTCACTTGAACAAAACCGCCGCAGTGCGCATGCGTCACTCTGAGAGAGCGTAGCTGCTGCAATGTAGCTGCTTTCACACTATAACGGCTACAAATAGCAGTTATCACGATATTATCCTGAAAGCGACACTTCCCGTCACTCTGGATGGACGTGTGGGTAGCCACAATGACAGGATAATGTGTGTCAGTAACGTGGTGTTTGCAATATTCAATTACCTAGTAACCAACCCATATTTTACTGTCATCATCAATAACGACTGTAGTAATATTTTCTGGGCACAATAATCGTTAAACTGTAACGATTTATTTGATGAGCAACATGTCAAATTGTCACTCTAAAAAATGCATTAGGATCAGAGAAGATTAATTCAGGATATGTTCACTGGGCGACCTTCGCAATACATTTTGTAGAAAGTGGCTCAGTATAACAGCCGCCTTCATAGACTCATAGAAAAAAATGATGCAACTTTATATAATTTTGCTGCTTTCGTTTCTGCGAATATGTGTTCCGGTGGATGAGTCCATGGCTCAGTTTTTGGGATTGGCTTGGAAGAGTCAGGCTCAGAACTGCTTTTTAGTATTAGTGCACAACTATACAAACATACCGATGCCATATGTGGAGCTGGTGCAACGGATGCATCGTGATTGGAATCCTACGGTGGACATTACAAATATGGTTAGTGACCGTGACCCACGAGGATGCTTCTTTTTCGCAAGTTTGGGATCTGATGTACCATCATGGGCTTCAGAATCGGACTACGTGGTGTCTTTAGTTACCGGGAACGATACAGCTGAAGCTGTGCTGGGCAGAACAAAAATCAGTAAGAAGGTAGCAGTGGTATACAGTGGCGGGTTGGAGGTACATGCACCTGGGGTACTACTTTCCGATGAGCCAACAGAGACATACCGCAGTGGTGATGACATATTTCGCATACGGAGTCTTAACCTGATGGGCCGGATATTACGAGTCGCATGCTACCAGGCACCACCTCTAATTACCCTTCGAAGAATAGGCAACCGAATGGTACCTGCTGGTGGACGTGGACCACCGCTCCTTCAAGTGCTGGAACATGCCTTGAATTTCACCCTGGAAGTGTACGAAACACCAGACAATTCACTGGGGGTTTTCCGAAACGGCAGTTGGAATGGCATTGTAGGTGAAGTGGTACAAGGTCTTGCCGATGCCGGAAGCGAAAACGCGGTATCCGAGGACCGATGGCTCGTTGTAGATTTTGCTACCCCGTATGAAGCAGCCGGTTTGACCTTTCTGGTCATACCAAATAAAGTGAGTGAGTGCTCATCGTGGTCGGCCATACTGGGTCCATTCCATGTCTTCACATGGCTCGCAACAGCAGCCGCAACTCTAATGGCCGCTATTTTGTTCCGGATTAGCTACAAACACGAGCATCCCCTATTGTCTGTAGTACGACCATTGTTGGAGCAAGGACATGCACCAGCTGGTGCTAGACTGTTCCTTACCATTTGGTTCATGTTTTCCATACTGATCGGTACAGCCTACAAGAGCAAATTGATGGCGGTTCTGACCATGCCATCCCAGCCTGTGTATCCAACCACTTTTGGACAGTTAGCAAAGACGTCAATGCGTGTTGCATTGGGACACAGGACCGGTATGGCTGAGAAGCTCCTCATGTCATCGCAAAGCGATCATTTCAGGACACTAAGATCGAGGCTGGACACGACCCAGGTCTCATATAGAGACTGTGCTGTGATGGCACTAACCAAAAATTACGCATGTGTCGACTACGATTTTTTTCTGAACGACATTGTCGATTCAGAGTTTCACAACAAATGGGGAAAGTCACCTTTTGTGTTGGCTTCAGACAGGGAATATGCGATGTATAGCACCATATTCTTCAGTAAAGGCTCGCCATTGGCCAGGGTTGCTTCGAATGTAATACGTAATTTGGTGGCCATGGGCTTGACGGACCATTGGAAACAGCGGTATGTACATAAGTGTAAGTCAGAAGGAAGGGCAAGGGCTCAAAGTGAAGCTGCTTCTTCTTCGGATGAGTTGTCAGAGCATGGTCTTACAGCCCTGTCGCTTGAAAATCTCAGGAGTGTTATTTTGCTTGAAATTGTTGGTTTGACCCTGGCTGGATTTGCTTTTGCCTCGGAGGTTGCTAGAGTGAAGTATCGAAAGGACCAACTTATACACAAGCCTTCTTGGACTGGAACATTGCACCACATTGCATGTGAGTAAGTGTAATATTTGCGCCTCATTATTTCTCATCGGTATATGACAACTTGGCCTTTAGATTTCTATCAGTTGTTGACCTCAATGGCGGCAGTAGCTTTCGTGCATCATTGATTCTACCATGCAGAATACAAGCAATCACTCATATGTAATCACCCTCACTCATCGGGTTGCTTTCAAGATAATTAAGGAACTTTGCCATTCTGAGGGGTGAATAAATGACAGCCTTATTTTGATATCATTAAATTGTTGCTTGTTATATTTTGAAGAAAAGAAATGTGCTTGATCGATTGGTATAGTTGACCACTTTTCTGTGAACAATAAATCAGAGACGACACTTATTCCCACATATTAATATTGAAAATCTACATAATTTTTGTCTAAATTATTTCAAAAGTGCCCAAAGTAAAGAAAATAAGTGCTATAAATAACTAGATTAGTGCTTTTCAAATAGCCATATTAGTATTTTGGATCACTCTATATATACAGTTATTATCACATATATCTGGCTTCATAGCGGCAGTGACCTGACGGGCAGAATTTATATACCAAACACATGAATAATTGGCGAACATAATGTCCTGCAAGTCACACGCTATTTGCCTTATACTTCCACGCATTGACCTAATTTTGGGCACTTTCAATATGGCCCAAAGGCTTTTATGATAATGAATGTCATATCGTCCTAGAGGCATTGCTATTTGAGCTTTTCACAACTACAGTCATGCTTCTACTCTGGTTCTTCACCTTACTGACTTATCGGACAGTAACGTGCCATTTCGTTTACGATGTGAATGCAACCAGAGAAAACTCAGCGTTAGGATGGATAGTGTCAGACTTAATGTGGTTTATCATCAGGAATCAGCTGCCAAAGTGTGCTGTGGTTTTGGCGTTGGGAGAAACACACCCTGGATTTTTTCCTGCAAATGAATTCCTGCTGCAATTGAACAGTGAGTACAGATTTGGATTGATGCTGCAGGAGGATGACACTGAATTTCCATATCGGTTTGAGGACTACTTAGGACTAGTGAGACAAGAGGACCTGTACAGTTTTCGAACCATACCACCAGAGTTGCTGTCCAGACAACCTTTGAACAACGAGTGCACTTTGAACCTCATTGCTGTTAAGGATTTTCAGCAGTTCAGATCACTAACTGTTCGTTTAGCGTCGCTCATAAGGGTGAGGAATCTCGAAGATTATTTTGTGATTTGGACAGGGAAGGACCTAGAGCGAACTCTACTCTCACACCCTGCATCTGGAATTAAGTATAAGATAGGTGTGTCAAAGACCAATCGATGTGAGTCCGATGAACTTCGTTTGACAACAGTGTGTTTTAACTGCGACGGAGGCAACCCCACTTTTCATAATCTGTGGTGTTACGATAAGTTTTACCAGCCAGGTCCTGCATACGAGTTATTTCCAGATATGTCACGTCAGCTAAGAGGACGTAAGTTCAAATCGGCGTTTATGTATGACCTTTCAATTGAAGAAATTAATGCCAAAGTTGACCGAAATGGAATCGCGTCTCTCCCTATTTTGGAGAGGTTGTTGTGGGAAATTGTTGATATATTTAATACTACTATTGAACTGTACCTTCCACCTATTGACGACATTAAAACGTATGAAACTCGGCTTGAAAATGGGTCGTGGGTAGGTACAGTGGGTGAGATATTAAAAGGTGCTTCTGACATATCTGCAGTGGGTATTCTCACCTCGGAGACAATAAAATACATGAGTCCCGGTTACCCTGCCATGCACATAAATTACATGTTTACCGTCAGGAAAGCACGACCTTTGTTGACTTGGGATGTGATTGTGCGACCTTTTAGCTACCTGGCATGGATATGCGTAATTTCGTGCGTGTTGGTGGGGTCACTGTCTTTGACTATGATTTCAAAAAGCGAGGGGCAATTGTTTCGTGCTCAAAAAGCCATGTCCCTGAAGAAGTCATTGGGATATACACTACAAAGCTTAGTAGAACAATCTTTTCATGTTCCATCGCTCATAGCAACCAGAACATTCACAGCTTTCATGTTGTTCTTTGCAATCATATTTGTAAGCGCTTACAAAAGCAAGTTAGTGTCGATGATGTCCTCACCACCTCTACAATCCATTCCTCTAACTTACGAACAGCTATTAGATTCCTCCTACCGCTTTGGTATGGACACAGGTCAGTACATATTCCTTTTGGGACTTCTTGCAATCAGAGACATCCCAACTTTATATCAGCTCACCAAAAGCCCCAGATTTGTAATAGCGGACCCATTTGATAAGTGCATCAGATACTCTTACGAGAGTAAATATGCGTGCATTTCACTTGATCTTCTGCTGAAGGAACATATTCCATCGCATGTGTCTCTGGAAGGAGAGCAGTTGTTGCTGATGGCAGGGAAGAGTGACGAAAGCTGGTTTTACCTTGGGCCATCTTTCCCCAGAGACTCGGTTTATGCTGGCTGGGTCGGTCGAGCAATGCAGATCTATGTGGGTGAATCGGATCTGCTGGAAAAAGTGTACAATGACCATGTGCATTATGAGCTGCTGAAGAATGTGTACAACCAAAAGCATGAAGTGAGGAAGCCCCTGAATCTGTCCTACTTCATATCACCATTTGGATTTCTGGTGTGTGGCCTCTCTGTGAGTGTGGTATTTTTTGTGTGTGAACATGTTCAAAAGCGATGTGTGATTGACATCGAGAAAAAAAGACGAGATGAATTTCTTGCCGCCTTGAATGCAGCCAGTGTGGGTGAATGGTACATGAACAAAGATACCTTTTGCTTATAAAATGTATATGATAAACCTGCTAGTCCTCAGTGAATAGTGCTGCTAATAATAGCATATATGGATATGTGCATCACAGTGTTTGAAATTGATTCTGAGCAGAGTTCAAGTGGAACATCTGCAAGTCATGTAGCTACGTATTCTCTACATTATTATCTCAAACAAAATCAGCTTAGCAAAAACATCACATCAAGTTTATTTCTTTTATAATACCGTACTGTAGTTCAAAAAAAGTATTGCGATTGAAAATTATAATTAATCTCCCAAGGTTCCTGAGCAAATAGTTATGCAATGCACAGTAGCCCCAACACTGACAGGTGGTTGTTTAATCCTGAAAATTTGACAGAATTTCACACCTTCACATTTCTCGTATAAAAATAATGTAATATATTAATAGGATTTTATTACCCACTTTGAAGCTCAAGCAAGCGTTGCTACCGTGCATTGTACTGTAGCCTACTACTACTATACCATCATTCAGGTCTTCCATGTGTTTTCTTCCTTGTTACTACAAGGTCATGCAAAAACACAGTACGGTATTGCGACAATAAATCACACTCATTAAAACCTACACGCTGGCATATAATTACAAAATAAAAGTCACTGTGCGTCACTTTTAACATTTATGCTGTACGTTTCACACCCATGATTGTGTTGAAACTTGCGTAAAATTTAAATCCTTTTCTGCACCTACAGTAGGCTATACATGCACCAAATAAATAATTTCCCAAAAATTTCGCTCTCGTTTAATAATTACACCCTCTCCGTTGCTAGGATATTCCAAACACAACATTCGAAGTATCAAATTTCCTGTCCGGCACTCATTTTTTTTAAAGATATTTAATCCCATATAATACTTTCAAAATTTAAAGCTCTACATCACATGTCATGGCAGAGCCGGTGCCAGTGGCCCCTGTAAGTATGCGCTACAATTTCTTAGTACAAGTAAATGATTTGGTCCTGGTAAACCCTTTATGTTACCCACAAAGGACTTCGGACAACCAGAGCCATTGCAGCCAGTACGCCTTCCCTTCGCTGGTCCTCAAGTAAGTCGTGTCCATCTTTGGTGGACCATCGACGACTATTCCCGATTGCCCAACAAAGAGCCAGTCAGCTCCCCACCGATTATCACAGGACTGCCCGTGGGACCAGGCAGCGTTCTAAGGCAATGGCACTTTGAAGTTAAGCCTAGGGTGAGTTACATCAAGTAACTTTTTTTTTTCTTTAACTATCTTGTAGTTTAAAGGGACACTCCACTCAAAAAACAAGATTGTCTCTAAAAATCGGGCAAAAAATCCTGAATCCGAAGGTGCAATCCGGTTTTCGTTGCGCGGAACGGTAATCCCAGGGAGAGGGGTCAAAGTGGGGAAATTCAAATGGTGAGCTAGAAGCTGGCCGTCCGCCAGCGACGCCCTCGGGACCTTGGGAACTGGAGGGCTGCTCCCGCCTGCCCGCGCGCTTAGGTCCATCCTTCAGCGGTGCAGCCCTCCAGTTCCGAAGGTCCCCGCGTGGCGGCGCCGCTCATTAGCAGACGACACACTTTGACCCCTTGCCCTGGGATTACCGTTCCGCGTAGCGAAAAACGGATTGCACATTCGGATTCAGGATTTTTTGCCCGATTTTTAGAGCCAAACTTGGTTTTTGAGTGGAGTGTCCCTGTAAAGTTACCCTATGACACTTGTTACAGGTGCCGTGTAGCGGCGTGGTCTTCACGGAGATACGCCTGGTTCTAGACTGGGCCTGGCGTGAAGATGTGACTGTGTTGTACCAGCTGGCCCAGCTGAACTCTCGGGCCGAGCTGCTCCACCGAGTCGGCGAGGTCGAAGTGGTCACCAAGAGGCCGAAGCAGAAAGTGGTCACCCAAGCGCACAAGATGCACTATGACCTGATCAAGAAGGAGTTGCCTCCTTATGACCAGCTGCATCTCTGGGCAGAGATAGTCACTCTAGATGGGTTAAAGGAAGCCCCATTGTCACACGATGACCCGTCTCTTAGTTTGGTCAGTGGTCTTTCGGTGCTCCTTAGACATACGGGGTCACCCTAAGTGATACCATTTGTCTTCCAGGTTGACGTTGGCATGCCGGACGTGACGACGTGGCTTATGTCAGGCCTGTCGCCATTCCTGGCCTCCGACAGATACGCGGACATTAAGCTGTTGATAGGGGCGGCCGCTATTCCTTGCCACAAGGCTGTGTTGGGCGCGGCCAGCTCTGTTCTGGCCACGATGTTTAAGGAGGAGGAAGAGAGGCAGTTGTCCAAGAAAGAAACGACAGTAGACAGTTCGAGCCTCGACAACAGTGGCAAGGACGACTCATTGAG
Organism: Catajapyx aquilonaris; assembly: GCA_000934665.2. Classification (NCBI taxonomy): domain Eukaryota; kingdom Metazoa; phylum Arthropoda; class Diplura; order Dicellurata; family Japygidae; genus Catajapyx; species Catajapyx aquilonaris. Next base: position 61,229 of record JYFJ02000088.1, read on the forward strand.
CAACAAAGGAGACAGTCTGATGAGTGTAAGGATGTTGCCAATTTACTGAATGAAGTTAAAGTTCTTTTGTGGTTTTCGAATCGGTACACTTTATATTGTCCACGATCAGGTTGAAGATTTTGATCCAAACGCATGGTACAGGTTCATGGACCGCGGGAAAATCCTGGAGATGAGAAACGTCAACCATGAGGTGGTCATAGGTACCCTCCAGCACTTCTACAACGCCGCAGAGATAGATGGAATCAAGGTAATGCGCCTGAAGTGTTCACCATCATGAACAAACCTTGTACAGTCAAACTGCTAGCGACATTTTCCGAAGCGGCAGACGTGTAAATCGAAGTGATAGAGTGTGAGCCTGGAGAGTAAGAAATGGTAAGCCTAGGGTGACGTCACTGGCTGTGGACGAGCCTGTTTCTCCATTGCCCCCCACCCGGTGACGTCACTCAAGGCCTACCTCTTCTTACTCGCACACGCGATTAATGTCCAACACTATTATGTCTTCCAGGACCTCTGTTGGGAGATGCTTCACTTCGCTGACAAACTGAAGTGCGAGCGTCTGAAGGAGATATGTTCCCGGGAGCTGGAGCAGCAGTTGTCGGCCGATAACGCCTCCACGATCCTCAGTATTGCCCACGATGGTCACGCCAAGGAGCTGAAGAAGTCCGTCCTGACCTTCACGGCCGACTGCACCCTGCAGGTCACCTCCTCCGGGGCATGGGATGTACTGATGAGGGACTCACCTCAACTGGCCAAAGAGGTCATTCATGCCGCGATAGGACCTGCTATCAGGGCTAACCTGATTGAAGCAGAGAGGAGGCGGTTACTCATTGGCGTAAGTGCACCACATGAATTAATTAAGACAATTAATTGATAGAATCGTCGATGTTTCAGGCTCTGCAGGCGACTCATCAGATGCAAGAACAGATGGCTGCTAGAGATAAGGGCTTCAATGAGCCAGGAATGGATGCGAACATGTTACGCTATGTGCGACGAAACCTTCGCGTACGTGACCTGCGCATGGCCGTGGAACCGCTCACCAAAAATACTCCTACTAGCACCAGCTTGTAGATCACTGACTTTCACGCCTTGATATGACCTTTAAAAAAGTGTAATATATGATTAGGAAAATACAAAAAAATATATATTGCACGGTGTTGCGTAGATTTAAAAAAATAGTAGCAGTGTTATCTAGAGATCCGGATGTAATCTGTCATATCTTGGGACTTTGCATGTGACTTCTCGACAAGGAAGATGTTTCTGGAAAGCCAAATGCACTATGTCACCAACTGAGAGTGATGTCACAGTGCTATAGATTAGCCTACTACTGTATATCCTTCCTGTATTTAGCTAGCTTCAGAATAATTTATGTAGACAGGTCTGCTATAAACAGAGTACTGTACGTACGACGTACTTGATGACTCATTGGCGGTATATCTGTTGGCATTGGATTTTTTCCTTGCGTGTTTAATTTACGGATACGATTTTCACGCTACTGAGCATAATAATAAGGTAGGTCAGGCGTCGACAATTTGCAGCGTAGACAAGCTGCAAGTAATTAAGGCGAGCGACATGAACAGCCTATAGCTTGTACAGTGTACATATAAAAATGAGAGTAAAATAACACGATGAATAATCGTTTCCGGAGATAATTTTCGCTTATTTTTAGAACATACTAATGATTTTTTGGGGGATATAGCATAAGGGAAATAAATCTTCCTGCAATATGATGATTTTGTTCAAATGAAACAATACGAACGACAAGAACAGTCTATAATGACAACAGCATGTATTACTACTTCCACCAGAGAATCTCCCTGGTGTCGTAATGACAAATATTTTAATTACAATGTCACCAATGACAGTACAATTAAATGCTTGTGATGGTTACATTCTTATCATAACGACTCGAGCAAGGTATATAGAGTTAGGGGGGAATAACCTTTCGAAAGGTTTTAGGGCTCCAGAATACGATTTCTTTCACACAGTGTTATATTACGCTCATGAGAACTTTCGACAGGTTTTATAACTTAATACCAGGATGATTTTTTCCCGTAGCTTTATTGTATCGTCACTAACAAACCAAGACATCTAATAAGACCTGTGTAAAACTAATGATATATCAGTTCCAACAAAATTATCCGGTATCCGGCATAACAATCTTCCAAATAATACCGTTGGAACTGACCATCACCTATGTTACAATGAACTCGTTGAAGCTCCTGACCTTGTTCTGTACCATGTTTTTGTTCGAGACTGCAAAAAGGATATGGCATAGCCATATCATATCCTTTTGTTTGTGGGGGTGCGCACACTAATGACCTCTTGTCCTTCATTAAACTACGGACTATTCATGCTTACGCTACTAATACATTCAAATGGCATGTTACGAGTGACAGAGGAAGTTAAGTAAATAACCTTCGGAATGTCAGCAATATTCTGAGTAATAGTAATATGCCTAGTCATACCTGAGCTACCTCATGAGGGAAAATCCCTATGAATGTTATTACCATAATATTTCCAGCAAAAAACCTGTGACATCACGTAGGTCCAACACTAATAATATAGGGCTTATAGGCTACTAAAAATACACATAATTATTTCTAAAAATACATATTATAGCCTAAATAGTTCGATATATCCCTAAATCTGAAAATATTATGCAAATATGCATATGCTCCTAAATAAGCACTAGTATGTATAAAACTTGTCTTTCTGCATGTTTTCCTATGGTTGACATAGCAGCCCTGTATGTAACATGGGCACTGTCCTTGACCTTTTAAGTGGGCAGGGGCGGATAGGGCAAGTACAAGAGAAGCCCCTCATCATAATCTTCAACACGCGAGAGACCATGAGGGGCTTTCCAGGTGGGCGGCTACCTTGGGGACAAGAGAGATCAGGTGGTAGGGGAATGGTCACCGCCTCCAAGGATGATGATGCTGACGCTACCTTGAGGCTTGCCATCGGATTTGGCTTGACTTTGACCGTCTGGGTGCGGTTTAGTCTCTCGGGGAATACCGACTTGACCACAACGGAACATTCCTAGCTCATCCTTGCATACGAGTCACTACAGAAGTGGACATACCCATCGGTGGTTACAAGGTGAAGCTTTCTATTACATTTTGGATGTATTGGATTAGGACTGGTTGCATCAGAATTTTATTCGTGCAATTGGTGGAACAGTTTGAAAAGTGTAACCATTTTGGCTACAGAAAAAAATTGCGGCTGGAAAAGGGTTAATTGTTGGTAAAAATTATGTCTTCTGTGGTGCAGTCGGGCCACTACAATATATTACTTGGTTATTTTGCGGTAAAGCAACACTTTTGCTTCAAGTATTGTTATTGCTTAGCCTTCTTTTCAACAAAATACACTAAAACTTGTCATAAGTTGGCCACATCCCTATATGTTGGACATCATTTTTGGAATCATTATAAAACCATATCCCATGCAATGTTGCTCAGTTGGACACCTGTTTATCTAGGAAGTTGGACACATTTACCCCTCTTAAGTTGGACAAGTGCTTCAGTTGACCTTAGCCAAAAAACATTTCAAATGTATAATACAATACCAAATAGTGGATTATCATAATTAGCGACTATCGAAGATCATCTGAAAGATATGTTATTGTTACCAGGTGTTTGATTGCATTGAATTTATAATGTATAATCTTCCCAGGCCTGTCATATTGCATATTATGAACGTAATTTTCCGCCAGTTCCATTGTGTCCATGACTGAAAGCCAAGAACGCATGATGAACACTGCCCTATCCCAACAGAAGGACTTTTTTTGAAAAGTGAGAAGGGAAATGTCCAGAACGTGGGAGTTTAAAAAAGGAGAGAAAAAACATTGATTTAGAAACAAGATAGGTTTTTTTTTGTATAAAAAGGATTTTACGTGTGTGAAGAGATGGCCTTTTTCAAAGGATTCAACTGAGGTATAAGCGCCAGTATAATGCTATAGAGAGAGAGTAAATAGTAATTACATCATTCTAGTATCTGATTTATCCCCTCTTCCCGTCCAACGTAAGTGCTACTTATTGAATTACGTGGTATTTTTCTCCCGTGACTCTGTCGTGGGAAGTACCGTGACTTTATGGATTTAATAATGTGCATTCTATTTCGTAACCATGCCGATTAGAGCTTATTAAGTGATCATGAGTTGGCAATAGCAAAGTTTTTCCGCGATTAATTTTTAAACTTACGTAAAAAAATATACATACAACACGACAAGCGATTAACATGCATAATGTGGAATCCAAGTTTCTTCTAGATAATTTTCCATGATATAGCACAAATTTGCAACGAACAATAATGCGCAACGAATGATGTAAAAGTCATTTTTTTCAGAAAAGAATTAATATAGCACGTTAATATTGACGTACATTGTTTTTAATAACTATGCTTCATCGTATTGCATGTCATATTTTTTCTCTCAAAGTCAGGAAAAAATCTCACGAGGCGCCCTACTCACTGAGGGGTTACGGTCAAGGCCTACTCCTTTTTGAATGGTCACACGTGGCATTCAAATTCCTAAGAGAAAACGATCTACACTACTTGTTCCATGGGAAAGTTTCACATCCAGTATTTTGTGTGACATTACATTCGACCAACATCATAGATTGGAAAACAAGTCTCTTTCCACGCAACATATATTACAAAACATGAAACATGGACAGTCTAAGCAAAAGTGTTTATAATTTTTTAAAGCTATTGCATATACACCTATGTGTACAAATGAACGTTCTTTTAATAGCAGTATGAGTCCACTTTCATAGAAAGGAGGAAATAGCCTTCCATCCTATGCCCCAGGTGAGAGAAATGACAGGTGTGACCCACTAGTTCTTTGCACGACCAGAATCCATAACATTGGCGCCTCCAACGCGGATGTTGGGAGAGCTGTACGTGCGCATCGGAGACCAGAAAAGCCTGTGTCCCACATCCACTTTCTCTGATGGTAATAGCCTTCAGCTACCTAAGAGAGGGGGACCTTTTGCAGGACAAATACGAGGGGACAAAAAAACATGCAGGTGTTGATGGGGAAAAACAGCTTCTTGGTATAGTGCTGGACATTAATTCCATCATACTTCTAGCGACATTTTCCGATGCGGAAGACGTGCAAATTGAAGTGCGAGCCGTGCCAGTAAGAAATGGTAGCCCTTGGGTGACGTCACTGGCTGGGAACAAGCCTTTTCTCCATTGCCCCCCAGCCTGTGACGTCACTCAATGCCTACCTCTTCTTACTCGCACGGCTCACACTCTATCACTTCGCCGCATCAGAAAATGTCGCTAGTTGCATGACGCGATTAATGTCCAACACGGTACAATTTGCACAATTTATTGAATGAAATTGCACGTTTTTCTAAGAGTAGTGAATGTGGAATATGCAACAAATACAGGTGTATGTCAAGTGCCTTCCAAGGTGCAGTGTAGGAAGTAGCTTTGGTCATGTAGCACAAGGATATTCCGGGAGGCCACATTATGACACAACTACGTCACTTACCTCCCGGTTAAATTGCAGCTATTTGAACAAACTCGTTTATCATTGCACTTACTCGAGCTGTTCAAAATGAACCATTGACCTCCATAACTAAAAGTGTTACATCTCTGCAACAAAGGTCGTTATCAGTACGGACCTTCCTTCCAACGGTACAGTACATCTCGATTCGTCGCACATTCCATGTAGTACAATCTAATGCATGAGTACGCAGATAATGTTGACAGTACAGTTATGTAGTGTTATTGCATATCTGAAGGGTGAAAGTTGCTTTCATCTGCCAGCAGATGCAATTGACCAAATGCGATGCAGGGCAGTATAATATGTGAAATATAATAAATATTTGACATAATTATGCCTGCCAAAAATTATTCGTAACATAAATGTGTGGGTGAAAATAATTACTCGTGATTGCGCACTGCCAAAAGAAAAAGCTGAAGAAATGAAAACCAGGTGACCTTCACGGTTCAAGTAAAAGTGAGTGAACTTCACCGTGACCTAATTTCCGATTCCAAGTACCGTAGAGTAAAAAAGCATGTCCCTACGTGACAGGAAGGGTTCATTCCTTGATTCTACAGACCACAATATGTGCTAGTCTGCTTGGACAATCACACCCCGGAGGCCATCACCTTGAATGTACAGTATCCGTGTGTATGTCTTAAAGTTGGTTAACACCAACATGTTATTTAAAGATTTCTCACCCACACATGCTAATAGGTCTATACAAATATGCTGCGTAGACAGTTCACTTCGTCATTGCTACTCAGGTTAGCCACACCTTTAATGCAAGCTTACCTGGTAATGTAATGTAACCCTATGCATAATCAGTGTGCATCATGCGATGCATCATGGGAATATCAGCTATCACGATAGTTTTTAGTTCCTCGAGAAAGCTTCATTATGAGGCTATTATCTTCATGATTCACGTGCTTCTCTTTGTTATTACATGAATAGCCATCAGTCACTCTACGTATTGGGTTTACCTCATAGACTGAGTCTCAGGTACTTTATACGCCCTTGAGGATGATATGCCTGTCAATGTGTGCATGCAATTATCTGTAGTGAAAGGACAACCTTGTTTCATTTACCTCCAACGTTTAAGCACTTTTTTGCACACAGGATTTATCTATGAATTGTTTGTGTACAATGGCTGCCCCTTTCGTCTCATTATATTTCGTAGAAGAGCTATATTTCACTTAAGAAGCTATCCGCACAGGGCGTAGCATAAACTTAATGAAAGCCGCATACATTTGCTTCCTGTCCTCAGCACACGTCTTTTTTGTATTATTCTCCTAAGGTTTTTCTAGTTACGTAACACTAATCACGCACCTTTCAAAGTCACAGACCTTACCTTCAAAAGATTCACCTTGAATTTTTTCGCAGCATGGTATTATGTATACCACATTGCATTTTATTCAGATATAGTAATACATGCTCACACAATTGGTTTATCCTGTGACGTTTCCGCGTATTAGTCAGTTGAATTTGCACACTGGAAAATCTACATAAGAAACCTGAAGGTGTTTTTTTTTTTCTTCCGAATAATGAATTCAAAGTTTGTAAGGGCTAACTATAGAACAGAAACTACGGTACTTATTCAGCCCACGACTTTTCTGTGTCACAGAAGAATCAACAATAAGGCTAAATTATCTAATAATTTCACTTGAGAACACATTGCGCATCGTATGTAGCTATCAAATGCATCACTACAGGTTATTGAGATCATGAGGCATGCACTGGCCTTGTTAAGCAATCGAATTAGTCGAGATAAAAACTACTGGGGAAAACCCTTATTAGAACGCAATTCTATGGTTTTCCTTCCTGTGGGCTAACTGACCTTGGCAATGAACAATTATATAAATCGATGTAGCTGTTGCCGTATAGCTACACCATCCATGAGTACACATGTATGAAGCATGAATGTGACAGTTACAAATTGGTCAAATATAGAAGCTTAATTACACATGAGGCATATGAGATGAATGTTTTGAATTTACGCACTGCGAACAGTACAGTATATATAGTGACAATTATTGAGTCTTATATAACCATGCAAAAATTGTTAATAACTGCATCAAGGTGATTTTTCAACCATGACCTGCCGCATCACCATATCGGTTAAGTGAGAGACTTCTATTACTCACGCCTAATACGTATGTAACACTACTGTAATTACCAACATCAAATAAAAGACAATAAAAATAAAAATAAAATTTAAATGATACATCGCGGTTACCCAAAGCTTCTCAATGTTCTATTCTTTTGAAGCAATTTTAAATTTAAATATTCTCAAATGGCCACACCCTAAAAATAATAGCATCCTGCTTTTAGGACCAAGAATGGAATGGCTTCCAAACAAGTTAGACAGGAACTGGGGAATTTGCTTGGGGTTATCTACCTTCTTTGTTGCTATGTAGAGAAGAGACCAAGGTATGCAAAAATGTAGTACTGTCTACTAAAACAGACTCCAGGTCAAATCAACTATTGAGGAAGAATATAAATAAATGGCTCATGTCTTCGGTTAGCGAGAAAGCAAACTACATAAGAAATAAATTGTGTTATATAAACAGGTTATTGATGACAGCGGTGTTACTCTCTGCAAGGTGAGCATGACAAGAAGTACGAAAGTACACTCTTAGTGTGAGCATCAACACGTGATGTCCTTGGTATGGGTTGGAATGTCGATTCACTGGAATAATTGCGCAATGCGCATCCTCATGAAGAACCCCTTCCAGGTTACACTGATTACGGATTAACTGACCTTCACACAAATTAAGTAGTTAACAGCAATGTAATGAGGATGAAGGAATAGGAAACTGTAAAAATGCTTACTTGTGTAGTAATGGGCTGGCACATATCAACAATGCAGACAGCGTTTTCTCATGAAAAGTTTGTCACTAATCACTTAATTATAAATGAATATTGTCTTTTCAGATGTCCGTCACTAGGACAAAGGAACAACTCGAGGCACACACCACAACATTAAACAGGCATGTAAAATAATTACATATCTGTCACGAAATTCTAACCAATAATTTTGATATTTTTTAAAACCATCACAGACCCCGCAGATCTTCATCAAATGGACTCCTCAAATACACGGGCGTCCTGAACGAAAACGACGAGAACATAGACCCTTCGACGGTAATAGCAAGAAAAGAAGAGTCTTCCAAAGATGTCAAAGCCGAGCTAGTATGGCCAAACGTGACTGTGTTTGCAGTGTTTCACATATGCGCCATATGGGGGATGTTCGTTCTCTTCACTGGTCAGGTGGCCTTCAGGTCCTTCGCCATTAGTAAGTAATATCAGCACAAAGTTCAAAAATTTTTACAATCAATTTAATTACTCAAAAGCCATCATCGTACTCAATAACAATGATTTTGCTTCCAGTTTTTATGTACAGTATAATGTGCAGTATGGGGATCACTGCTGGTGCACATAGGTTATGGGCTCATCGTGCATATAAAGCCAGACTTCCTCTCAAAATAATTTTGATAATTCTCCAAACACTATCTGTCCAGGTAATATCCTAATATATTCGTAATTTTTCTGAGTTCATATTAGTGATATACCTATTTACATATTAATTTCTCTACCATTTCAGAATTCTATATATGAGTGGGTTCGCGATCACCGAGCTCATCATAAATTTACTGAGACAAACGCAGATCCTCACAACATCAAGCGAGGATTCTTTTTCGCTCATGTGGGCTGGTTACTTTCCAAGAAACATGATGACGTCAAAGTCAAAGGCAAGGTTGTGGATCTCAGCGATTTGGAAAAGGACCCGTTGATTATGTGGCAACACAGGTGAGTCTTCAACTTTATAACATGCAGTATTGTATTATTATATTTTGATATTGACGTAATGTAATTTTCCAGGTACTATCCACAACTGGCGTTTCTGGCCCTCTTCGTGATTCCAACAATCGTGTTCAGTCTGACAACAAACGACACCTGGTTTAGGATTCTGGTAGGAGGTGGCATTGCCAGGTACACCATAACACTCAATCTGGCCTGGTTGGTCAACAGCTACGCTCATGTTTACGGGAATAAGCCATATGACAAGTACGTATGCCATTAATTCCGTCATACTGCTAGCGACATTTTCCAATGCGGCAGACGTGAAAATCGAAGTGATAGAGTGCGACCCGTGCGAGTAAGAAATGGTAGCCTTTGGGTGACGTCACTGGCTGGGGACAAGCCATGGTGATGTCACTCAAGGCCTACCTCTTCTTACTCGCACGGCTCACACTTCGATGTACACTTCCGCCGCATCGAAAAATGTCGCAAACAGTATGACGCGATTAATGTCCAACACTGTACTGTACCTAACAGTGTGAAGCATCTCTAACCTAGCTCGTCACATTCCCAGAGGCAACAATAAACTCATTGTCATCATTTTCTAGGTTTATTGAAGCAACGGACACGATTTTCGTAGCCATTGCAGCTATGGGCGAAGGATGGCATAACTACCATCACGTGTTTCCTTGGGATTACAAGACGTCAGAGCTGGGATTTTATAGGCTCAATTTTACGACAGCTTTTATTGACTTCTTTGCCGCAATTGGTTGGGCGTATGACCTCAAGACTGTGCCAAAGGAAGTCATAAAGAACCGTGCTATAAGGACTGGAGATGGGTCCCATCTGGTCTGGGGCTGGGGAGACAAGGACATCCCTAAGGAACACATAGAAATTACAAAGAGGATTAAAAAAGCTGGAGAGTAAGTGGTACGAATCATTGTACAAATTTAACGTTATATGTATATGGTTATTATATTATTAAAAACTCAATGCTCATCATTCAGACGTTATTAGTTTTCTGATTCTCAGTTGATTTATAGCCACACAGTATTAAAATATTTTTTACCTAGGTGTAGTGTAATAACTTTAAGTACTCTATTGTTTCTGTGTACCCTGCTACGCTCACAATAGTTTACCACTTATGAGAATGGGACGAAGTTTTCGGTTCAACTGTAGAAATTTGTTCAGTATAATAAAATGCTGTAAACTTTTTCCAGTCCTCAGCATCCAACGTTCTGATAATTTCAAGTAGCTTCTCTTTTATACCTTTAACGCTTTAACGCTAGATGTCTCTTCAAATACGTTACAAGCCATGCTGCTCCAAGCACGTGTATTCCAGCGCCCTCTGTAGCTTTTACCTGGTATTATTAACTAAAACCTGCGGAAACATTTCCGAATAGTCCGCGTCAGTTATTTTATGAGCGTGTCTTCTAATTACTTCATAAAATGACTCTTCTTCTCGTAATTTCTAGCCGTGTCGTAACGTTCATCTACAGTGTAAGCGACTTTTATACATTCAGCGAATTTCCTGCTGGACGTATGAAAATATATTATACAACTTATATGGCATGTTGCAGTCACTTTTCTAAACTAGTTTTTAAAATCCTTTGCAATTCCGCTCCTCGATTGTGTAGCAATTATATAAGTGTACTCACCATTACATTTCTCTAATGAAGGATAGCTAGTGATGAACCATGATCCCTCGAAAAGTGACGTATGCAAGCCATATAATACAGGGCGTCACATGCACAATAAAACAGTCTCTGATATATAATAATATATTAATTTGCACTTAATATATCATTAATATATCACTTTAAACTGTACAATTTGTATACCCATTTTGCATATATGCGTTACGTTCAATTCATCTCGCAATTAAAATTCAGGCTACAATCACGATTGCATAATGGCAACTTGCCATACCAGTTCGAGAAAGTTTTAAGGACTGTTAACAAATTCGCAATTGAGGACCAGTAAACAAGGTAAGTGGGAGAGTGTCTTTTCTTAGTATGTTCACATAATAATTAATATATTTAGTGAACATGAATGCTCACTGCACACTTTCTTAATAATATGGTACTTTTTCCGCGCATTAAAATGCACCTTATGTTTTGAGTGACATATATTGTTCGATTGGCTATATGAAACACAATATATTCTTATAGACTTTCCCGACTGTCGATGTGCTGTAACGTATATATAACCTGTTGCAATAAATTATACGTTACGTCAGTTGGAAGTAAACATATTTTTATACGAATGTACGTATTTCAAGCGGATATCCTCAAATTGAGAAGAAAACGACTGAAGACAGCATGAAGCTTACTTGAATATTTTTGTTGGCTCCTCCTTCCATACTCTGCCATTCTGTCTTCTAGTAGAGTACTATATTCATCATTAAATAACACGCATACTCTTGCATCAAATTGCAATCACAGCACGCCATTTTAAAATGTGAGAAGTCCGTCAAGGTCACCATTTACGCATGTAACATATTTTTTCAGTTAAAAATTCAGAATTTAGTCTTGAATTGTGTTCTCCAACCTTGTGTACTTTTGGGTCTGATTTTAATAATACAAGTACCGTACCTATGGAAATTGAAGAATCCTGGGAAAACCCACGCGAGCACTGAGAGAATCTGGGAGACTGCACTAAAAAGCAAGACAGATACAACAATGCATTGTAACATGGTGTTAAGACAATGCGATTGGGAAACACGCAGTATATATTGGCCTCCATGCAAACACATGGCCTCTATGTAGTGGAGGTCAGCAATGCTGGTTTTTCTTCTTATCTACTAGTATTCGTGTAGATGTGGCGCAATCTCATTCACGAATCTCACTTCTTACCATCAATTAAATAAAAAAATTACTGTGCCAGCAGCAAGCGAATTTCCATGCCAGTCCTTTGTTAGCATATTCTCATATGTTGGAGCACTCATTTATTGCATCTTATATGAATAGAGTAATGCCTTTTTTTTGATCTTCCGGTTGCCGATTAGCATTACAGGTGGCCATTGCTATAATCTGTAGCCTTCTATGTATAGGCTACTGGTAGTCCTCCACATCAAGGCCGTTGTCGCAATAGAAGCAGAAATCTCGTTTTTTTTTGAGAAAAAAATATAAAGTTTCTCACGAAATGGGGGTTGGTTAAAATTTCTGAAGGTACCCATGTAGCCTACAAGAGGAATAATTTGCTAACTTGTGTGTCACGCGAAGGTCATTATGGTCACATGCAGCGTGTTAAAATAGTATCAGATATTATCATTTTTTTGTGTGTGCTAGTACTTGAACTCTTGTCGATAATGATGTGCAAAATTACAACAATGGAGTTATTTTTGCGAAATGCAGATTATGTTAGTCACTTAAGAATGTGCAAGAAGAGTGCTGACGTATGAAGCCAGAATAATTATGATATTTATGAAGAAAAACCACTTAGATCTGGTTGCATGATTAATTGTAAACTCAGCAAATGTAATAATTATTATCCATTTTGTTTGCTTAGAGTTAATCACTTGTTTTTCTGAATTCAGTACCGACCATGCAACCGACTATGGATAATCTCAACTTGTAGATTAATATCAAGAATTATTATTAGGTTTTTACCTAATGCGCAAGAGTAGATTACGTACCCTGTGACAACACAGTAATTGCATCCTTATTCGCGGGAAGCAATTACAGTAACAGTTATTCTACGAGTCATGCGGAAATATTCACTTATTATTATGCAGTTTTGAAGGCAATTATATAATCCACGATTATTTTGATATCCGATGTTACTACCACCCTGATATTCAACGATAGATTTTAAAGACAAAATGACGAAGGACACATTTTCGCAATTACAACATCTCCGACCCTGATTTTACATTACAATTACTGTAATTACAGAAATAACTATATATGGAAGCTACATGCAACACTTTTATGTAACCGGTAACCCTCAGCACCATGATGCCAATAGCAAATCCTCCACAGATGCAAATCAAACCTTGTCTTGTTCGATTTTGAAGAGAAACCTTATTCGTACCTTTGTACCTTTCCCTTATTCGATGCGTGCTTTGACGTCACGTCTGGTCTTAAAGAGAGCTACTCCCCTGAGTTGTTTTGTTCATCTTGAGTTCGGCCACCGAGGAAGGCGGATGCTTGTGGTCCATATCGCTTGAAGAGATTGGAGTCTACAGGGTGATTTACTTCATTTGGTGCAATTGTTGGGATTATTGTTCAGGAGAGTCAGGAACTAGATGACAGTGTTCACGTAATTTTTTCCAAGGTAAGGGCACTGTGTGTACGTGTTATGGTGTTATGTACTAAACTACACTATAATAATTGCCTGGTGATGTAGTTGATAAATTCATGTTAATGTTAGCGCAAATATAGATTATGTCATTTATTTAGCAAGTACCATTACATTAATCGTAAAAGTAGCGGCATTGATTGACAAACCTGTTTGTAACTCCCACGTATTGTAGTAACAAAAAATGGTTATATTTTCATCTTTCCAGTAGCTACTTGTATAAAGCAACTGGTCAGCCTATACGCCATATACTCGAAATCATAAAATTACCGGTGTAATTAATTTTAAAAAATGAATTGCATAATGCTCGAACATATGCATTGCAGCTAAAAATTCATTTTGATGTAAATGGGACAGACGGACAGTACACAAAAAATTGACTTGGCCGATGATATAACTCACGATAACAAAATAAAATTCCACTTGTTCTACGACATTTTTTTTCTTCAAATGAATATATTTCCATACAGTCAGCAACAGGTTTACGACAGACCGTGTGACTAGTTAGAGTAAAAGTGGTGCATGTACAGTGCGTTGTCGGTCAGGTCACATGGTCGTGATTTCATGAACTAGCCCATCGCAATTGACAGCTACAAGTAAAAGCAGTTATATCACCTGATAAATGGGGCCAACAGGTCATCCAATCAAATCGTTCAGAAATTCACTTACAGGTTATAATTATATCGCTGACAAAAATATAATCACTGTAATAAAGCACTTCAATTTGACTTTTCTTAAAACAGCTTTAGGTATATGCTGTACTTACTTTATATGATTTTCGTGACAATAGATATGTCAATTCGCTACTGCGCATGACTTGTATTATTATTATTGCGTATTTAGGTACGATGCCTTTTATTTACATTTAAGATATTGTTTTTGTTTACTGACATATCTCCACAATTTTTGAGGGCAAGTTAGACATGTGCGCATGACTGGACCGGTTCTTGGTCTCACTTAGATTATACCTCGCTGGTAACCGAAAAGTCACTTGAGGAGTGAATGGACTAGACAAGAATCCGGTTGGCTTACTTTCGGTGGGTCGTAACGAAACACTCGTACTCACGAGGTTGACTTTCCAAGAGGCGCACCTTTCCCAAGAAATGAGCAATATGTTTTTGTTGTGGATTACTTCCATTTGTCCTTTCAGTACACCTACTGTTGTGATGCCAGTATTTTCACAGAAGGCAAAAAAATTAATTTTAATTAAACAAATTATTGTAACTTTCATCGTGTGACAGTAATACAATAATATTGAACACTAAAATTAAGGACGGGTCAAGTAGTAAACCCTTTAGCACACATAGTCAGAGGGGTAAAATTGTGTGCTTTTTTTTTAAAAAAAAAGTCAACTACCGCGAAACCGGTTTGAAGATAGGTCGATCACCCCTTGCTTTACTCACTAACTTGCATTATTTTTACATAATATTGTAGTAGTCAGATGAGTCGTTGCCTAACAACGAGTTTGCAAAGGGCAATGGGACTTTTGAGCAACTCATATGCCACCTTTTTATTACAGTAAGTTAACTAAAAATTGAATTGATAAAAAATTTGATTGTAACAATAATATATATATTTATTTTATTTATCATACCCCAGGCTAGAGCCTTTGGCTCACTAAGGGGGGTGGATTACCACCATTGGATGGGAGAAGGGATAGGGATGGAAGGAAGCGGCTGTTGCCTATTTTTACGGAAACGACCCCGGAATTGTCC
This sequence comes from Catajapyx aquilonaris, assembly GCA_000934665.2. Lineage (NCBI taxonomy): Eukaryota > Metazoa > Arthropoda > Diplura > Dicellurata > Japygidae > Catajapyx > Catajapyx aquilonaris. Next base: position 76,538 of record JYFJ02000088.1, read on the forward strand.
TGGAGGGGACCATAGAAAACCACAGAAAACCATGGTCCGGGTCGCCGCGCCGGCCCCGGGATTCGAACCCAGGACCTCCCGATCAGCAGGCGGATTCCTTATCCCCTACACCAACCTCCTTCGGTGTAACAATAATATACTCCCTTGGCATTTTATCAGACACGAACCTATTGCTCACGGTGTAATTAACATGCTAATGCTAGTGATGCAGGAAAGCACAAGAATTTTATGCACACAACCATGTAACATCAAATTCAAAGCACTTTCTCTAAGAGTCTTATAATCTTTAATTGAGACATGAAGCATAGCACTTTTCACATATTCCCATCAATTTTTTTTAAAATAAACATAATGTGAGTGCGCATTTCCTAACAGAAAAAAACATGACGTTTCAAAACGACAACTTCAAGCAGCCAATGATGTTAAAACCTGGGGAAATTTTTAGATATGAGATTTTCTTACAAAAAAACAACGGAAGAGAAATTCTCGCGTGGGAACTATGAAGTGTCTGGAGGGCTTTCGTGTAAAGATGAAGCAAAAATTTCATGGGAAATGGGCTTCATCCTTTCTTTGACTCTGTTGATTCACAATATTTTGTCGAGCCTTAGAAGGCGGAGCTATTCGCACCAAAGAGCGCGGTAAGTGCTGTTCAGTAGCAATTATACCTACACCATGTCGGCCCGTTGTATATCTAAAAAAGTAGGGTAAAAGCATCAAGGTTTTGAAATAATCAGATTCATGGAAGAAATACCAGTTGGGTAATGTTTCGTAGAAGAATAGATGTAGCAAGTGTACCAATCTGGGTTGTACTGGTGTGTACTAATAGTGCATACGATGCACATCAACGAATTTTGCTAATATTTTTCACACCTCTTATTCTCATGTGGTGAAGTGGGCTGTAAAGTTTTCTTTGGAGGTGAGTTCAGCAACAATCGTGGTAACCCGCAGAAGCTGCTGCTTATAGTGTCAATGTGCTATTTTTAAACTAAAAGTTTGGAAACCTTACCACTTGAAAGTACCGGTACCTTACCGCAAATACTGTAAAGGCGCCATAAAAATCTAATTTCTTCCAATAATAGTCCAATCTGAACTTAATGTCTTGCAATTCTGTCAACAATGACACGAACAATCATCATCATGTTATGTCACGATTCGTCAAGTTTGAACATCCCTACGTCATTAAGATATGTGAGATATACCCCTTTGAAGCAAACATTCATTAAAGACGCAGAATTTCCTTAAGATATTCTCATATTTCGTAAGAACCTTGAGAATTTGCTAGGACGTGCACAAAATCTTTATTTTGCAACTAGCAGATTCCGCAACATGCTCATCATCCGTCACTCACCTCAACAGTTTAGCGTGTGTAGTTAATTGCGATCCTAATCTGGAATAAATCGTCATAATTATCAACGCTAGTGGTTTTCTATATCTGCATATCTAACACCTTATTTCTTCAGATTCAGAGAATGTGCGCGTAATGTTGGCATTTTCAAGGTATCATTACTGCATTACCTGACGGCATTCTTTTTGACCCCGCCTAAATTATGCTTCCATAAATTCACAGAATAGTCACGCCATGAAAATCACATTTACCATTTATAAATTACAATATCCAAGTAATATCCATTCCATATTTTCAGATGACTTTAACAGAAGCTACAACGACAAAAAGGACCTTTACCACTACAGAAATTAGGTGAGTACACGATTTTACATATACTTATATTGTCACTTACTGCTAAATACATTTCAGTAACAATGGAGGTAAAACGGCAACGGCGGAGAATGATGCGATGTACACAGGAGTGCTATCGGAAGAAGATGCATTGATAGACCCAATGATCATGCAGGCCAGGAAGGATGAGGAAACCAACACGCCTTTTGTAGCAGACATAGTTTGGCCCAATGTTTTGGTTTTTGTCATATTCCACATCTGCATGATATACTCCCTCTATCTACTGGCTATTGGGACGATCCCATTTCATCATTTTCTTATTAGTAAGTGTGTATGATTTAACTCGATTTTTTAATTATATTGAAGAGTGCACTGTATGGTTGGTGGTGTCATAATCATTGTCTTGTAATAATTCTGGAATGTTCTGGTTTAAACAGGAGCTAAGGCAACCAGTCTTTATGCATTTCACCCTGAAAGGTCATGTTTTTTTTACTATGCGTTAATCCCAATGAAACTGGTTTCCTAAACGGGACATAGGGGTGGGAACACATGACAAAAAAATATCTAAATTCATAATATCACGTAACAGTAAGGTAAATGTGAATGCTAAAAGTAGTAGTACTACCTACGTAACTATGTGAAAAGTGTCTAGCTGAATACTTAAGAAAACATATTTTTCAGTATATGGTTACACCTTGTTCGCTAACTTCGGAATCACCGCTGGTGCTCATCGGTTATGGGCTCATCGTGGATACAAAGCCAAACTACCCCTACGTATAATCCTGGTCTGCATGCAAACACTAGCAGTTCAAGTATGATTTTTTACTACTTTAATTACACTTAATTTGAAACTTTACTTAATAACTATGTATTTTGCAATATTTTCAGAACTCAGTGTACGAGTGGGTCAGAGATCATCGAGTCCACCATAAATTCACGGAGACTAATGCAGATCCTCACAATATCAAACGAGGCTTCTTTTTCGCACATGTAGGATGGCTTTTGTGCAAAAAACATCCGGATGTTAAGACTAAAGGAAAAAGTGTGGATATGAGTGACTTGGAAGCTGATCCTCTGGTTATGTGGCAGCACAAGTTAGTATCGACCAAACTTGATTTAAAATTTGAAATAACTGTTGAATAACATATTCAATTTGCAGGTATTACCCATACCTGGCCATTTTGGGAGTCTTCATTGTCCCATCTTTGGTGTTCAAGTGGATTGCCCCATACTACAGCTGGTTTTATATCATTCTGGGAGGTGTCCTAGGAAGATACACATTTGGATTAAATTTGGCGTGGCTTGTAAACAGTTACGCTCATATGTGGGGGAACAAGCCATATGATAAGTAAGTGCAATCTTATATAAATAAAGCCGTTTGTGAGGCTGTCTGTCTGTCTTTCCGTCTGTCCGCCTGCCAACCGTCATCTGCCTGCCATCTGTGTTCCACCCCCAGGACGGAAGAGGAGGGAGGTGTGGGAGTTGACTACAGATGGCAGGCAAATGACGGTTGCCGTTATAGAGGCGGGAGAGGTTGAAGGTGTTGGAGTAGCAGGAGATGGCATTGGTGGCCGGACACACAGAAAGACAGACAGTTGACGGGGGTACTGGCAGGTGTTTTCGCTTAATTCATTTCTTCCAGGGCAACGCCGGGTGCCGCAGCTAGTAGCTAATAAGTTCTTCCCATACTAATTATCTATTGTTCCAGATATATGGATGCGACTGACTCCAAGTTCGTGTCATTTTGGGCTATTGGCGAAGGGTGGCACAACTACCATCATGTGTTCCCCTGGGATTACAAGACATCAGAGCTTCCTTACTACTTCAACATCAGCACGATGTTCATTGACTTAATGGCTGCGATAGGATGGGCCTATGATCTGAAGACTGTGCCTCAAGAAATGATCAAGAGCAGGGCTACCAGGACAGGAGACGGGAGTCACCCTGTATGGGGCTGGGGAGACAGGGATATTCCAAAGGAGCACGTTCAAATGACGTTGCGAATCAACAAGAGAAATGGGTCGTAATGATCAGGGTTTATCTACTAGAGAATAAGACTCAAATATTGTTGGTGAATATGAGGTGCGACATATGCACTAACCTTCAATACTCAGTTTTTAAAATGGTGAGATACGTAAATTCCACCTTATCAAATTTGAAAAAAATTTCTGAATAATTATTGCGGAAGTGCACGCCAATTATTAAAGTTAGCCAAATTGAAATTTTTTGATTACATTTCTAAATGTGTGGTAAGGGATATAAGTGCAATATTACGTATATTACTTTCGATAATATAAGATCATTACTTCAGAAAATTACTGCGGTATCATATACTGTGCATAATTTTGAGGGGTGAATTGTTACTGTGCATTAACACATGTAATTATTCCATATGTATTTGAATACTGTACTAATAAGATAGTTTCCCTCTTACATGTGTGTCAAAATATAATTACAACCTAGACCATTCATCCATTCTTAATATTAAAGCATTTCAAAATGTGATCTAGAGACAAGTGGTATCAGAATAATTAAATTGTGTGTCACCTTCACAACTGACACACTGTAAGACTGACTTTTTAGAGCCACCTCAAACTATATGTGTTACCATCCATGTATTACCCGTGATTAGGTCCTATTTAACCACACCTTTTCCACGTAGGACCTGGCAAGCAAGGTTTTATCACAGGAGATGGTTGCCCCTCTTACCTTGAATAATGCATCAGCAATCAAAATATGAGGGGGATTGTGGGTATTTCCAGCCATCCCAAAAAACCCCGAACCTTCTTGCATGCCCATCCTTCGACAACACCTTTTGCAGGTATCTTTGGTGGTATTTATCAGTATTATCACATATCTTACTGCAAAAGGTGTTGTCCCGCATAGAATTACCAGTGGGCAATATTAGTGACAATACACCTTTTTGAGAGGACAGAAACACCTGAAGGAGTGCATACTAAGAGAATGTAAGATAAGTGATAGGGTAATGGGAAGGGCAAGTTGCGGTTGGAAAAACCCAAAAAAGTCCAACGCTTTAGGAGCTATTTTAATGAGGTGGAGAAAGCCGTATCCTTTATGACCTTTCAAAGCCGGATAACGTTTCTACGAAATACTACCGTATATCACATATCTTGTACAATGTGTCCGAAAGTGAGTCTTTAAAATTATAAATATTACGCTAAAATAGTAATTTATGTACTATCGGGTTCAAATACTTTAGGCCACTTTATCCTGGTCTTGATGCAACCCTTCGAACAGACAGGTGTATGTGTGTGAAGGGTTGCTTCAAGACCCGGATAAAGTGGCCAAAAGTATTTGCACCCGATAGTACCTTCAGGTATTCTCGACTGCTCTGGAGCAAATGCATATATTGTTATACAGGTAGCTGAATTTCGACACATGTTTTCAATACTTTTATGAACCACAAAAAATTCCGTTAGAACACACTATTTAAGTGGGTAAATCCAGCGCATGACGGATATTATACAATAATAATAATAATAAATCTAGGCATCAGTTCCAGCTCATGGAATTGAAGGCCTTCCTGGAAGCTCGAACATGATTTCAAGTTCAAACGTATTTTCCAAGTTACTGCAGAAGGTCGAGAGTTCGTTAAACATTGCTAACAGTTATTTAAATAAGTAGGATAAATTAATTAAGTCTTTTAATTTTCGCATCTTGAAATTATTACAATGTGATGTTGATCTTTCTGAATTTCAGGTCTCCATGTACTGTATCTCTGCGTACTTGCCTATCGTTTCAATCTTTCGCAGTAATAATAATATTAGGTTTTATGTAAAGGCAACGTAAAGAGGATACAGAAAATGCCAGTAATCTACAAGAAGTACTTACATGCAAGAAGTATTAAGTGAAATTGCGCATTTTGAAAAGCATTTATACAATTTGTGTTGGTTTCAATGAAGTTTCTTCTCTGTTTCTTTCTACGTCATCCACTGTACATATAACTTAGTAATTATGTAAGCTACATTTAACTATCATTACTCATATGGCTCTCAAGTGAGAAATACCGGTACTATCAATTTGGAAACACAATATTGTATACCATGTCCATTTTTCGACCCATAGCTTGAGGTCATTTTTGGAACTTTTACCAGAACTGGCAAACAATCGCTAACACTGCATTTTACACCAAATTAGATACGTATGGATGTACAATAAAAATTAACACATTGAACAAACGTATCTCGAGAACCTATAAATAATGCAAGCTCTTGCAGGTACGTAATAATTGATTTTAGTCGCGTAATGTCATTACGTAGGTTGACTAAATGCCAAATGCTTATTGTTGTCACCAGCTACTGTGCCGAGTAAATGACAACAAACTGTAGAAATTCGTGTAACGTGCCAATAGCACGATGGACCTTCACCTATAGCTGGCACCGTGTGTAAGCTCCACCAGGAAAATATGGTAAGTAATTTTTTGTTCGAATTGTCTCTATGCCACTGTACTTTTCGTAGCTCTAAGATTACACCTTCAAATTCTCATGCTGAAATAGATTTCTAGTTTTATCATGTTTCCACCCGAACCAAGAGTGAGAAACACAGTTTTTGTACAACCGAATTAATATCATAAAAATTGAGGCTCCATTTTTAAAAAGTCAACTGGCTCAAAGCATAGAACACATGCTTTTATTAGCAATAAAAGCATGCATTTTTTTTCTCGAAAATACAACTTAAGTTTTCTACTACATTGTCAGCTTATTCTTGCTTACTAATGTGCGCAGTGTGAGTTCGTATTAGCCTTAATTGTAATAATTGTGAGTATCATAAGTACTATGGCTTTTCACCACCGAGCATGCAACTTCTAAGTTGGAGCTAATGCCGGAAATTATAATAAATTGGCTAGTAGTATTAACAACCTTGCGAATAATTGGGGCTATAAAACGCACCAATGACGCAGGTATACTGTTCACATGGTTCACAAGGTTAACCCTATTAGCAATAGCTAATACGATCTATTTTGAAATATTGTGTGTATGTACGGACAAGTCATTAAATTCAGCTATTCCTGCATAATTATATTATGTAAACAACATGAGGTAGTAGACCTATAGCTATTCACTACTATAAGCCTATAAACTATCAATTTCTCACAAGCTAGTCGATTATGTCAGTACTTGAATATTACAAGTCTAATATAAGTTGATAATAATAATTGGTCCTAAATTACTAATTATTTTATTGTTGACTGCGTCATTCAAATTGAATAAAAACAATCTGGAAACGTTCAAGGTTAATTGCGTAACATACATGGGGTTCCAAAATTCAATTTTAAATTTCCGGAGTGGAAAATATATTGTGAAATTCAAAGTACAAGTATTTGACCATTTGGGCATAGAGAAAGGTTCATCATTGGTTTTGAGCGTGTAATTACTTTTCAAGGAGATGAAGTACTTGTAGTGGTTCCAACAAAATTTAGAGCAAGAGTAAGACAATGTCACACCCTAGTACAAAAAATATATATATTAGAAACTATAGATGATGCTAAGATGGGTCCTTGTTGCCCCTGGTTTTGTCGTAATCACATCATCAGCTGATTATTATTTTTACACAGCCACAGCCTGTTCTAAGACTTTGACTCACCAGGATGGAAAGCACGTCCATAAAAATTTTGCAATATAAAACAGGTTATACCCCCAACCCAATCTTTACGCGTAAATAATGACACTGCCCTTCATCTCTGTGACTAATGTTACAGAGAAGTAATTCCGACACAATGCTTTAAAACTTCTGAAGAAACATGGAACACCCTGTCGTTATTCTTAAGAGAGCAAGTGCATAAATATTTCAATGTCGTTCTGCTAATAGAACGTTCTAACCCCTGCAAGGTTGACTTAAACTGCGTTTTATGTCAGGTTAATATGTTTAACAAGTTTCACAATGGTACTTCTTTTAGAAATTAGTATATATATCTTCCAAACAAAAAAGTGTGGCTAATTAGGCAAAATACACTATATTTGGTCATATATCGTGTAATTTTCTGTTGAGGTAGGTCTTAACATTGTCTAATTATTGCATATATAGGTGCTACTTTTTTTTGTCTTACAGACTCTTTTTTCCGCAGATTACTACGTATACTGAATTTAGTCAAGTCATCAGGCGTGAAGAACTTCGCAATTACACTGCAACAAAAAGTAGTCAGGACTTTGAGCAAGGTCAGGGTTGGAGTAATGATCTTTCGACTTTTTCTTCAAGCAAGTGTCATACACTCTGATTAATAACTACTGCAAGCATATTACCTCCTTAAATATTTTTTTGTGAAAATTACCAATTATACAATATTTGGAAATAAAAATATTTGACTAAAAATGGAAAACATTTTTGGCAGGCTATCGATGGTGAAAATTTTATACTGTATTATTATACTGTATAAATCATATGCTTTACAATCCTTTCAGAGTACAGGTTGGAGCAAAGTAAAATCATTACTTAAGTGCACTTTCAGTGTTGTATTACCCGCACTTGTGACTAATGTTTCGCATCAAAGCTTCACCTGAGTGCTTGATAATGCCTGTTTCATTATGAGCTCAGGTCGCTTCCTTTTTCTTCATGACCTGATGACGACTCAAAAAATTATTATGAAAAACACACTTTCTTGTGCTAGAAAAAGTGCTTAGTGTACCGCTTGACTTCACACCAAATGGCCAACTGTAAATTAACCATTGACCCTAATAGTGAAGCCCACACATCTTGATAAGGGAACCAACTTTGTCTTATAATAACGTCGTTATTACTCTGAGGTCAAACACGGGGCTAAGGGAACATAACCTTGGGTCAAAACCATTCCCGTCCAACCTTGGTGATGCAAAAATAGCGGAAGTTCAAAAATGGTTATATTTTAAACATTGCGTGAGATGACTCGAACCAGAAATACTGAACTACTGAATAAAACATTACTTCAGAACTAATAATAATAATGCAAAAACATCTGCCAAATCAAATGATTAATTTATTCTCTATGGACATCCTTGGGATATTGGCCGTATTTCAAATCTCACCACTTTTGACGGCCAAGCAGTCAGGAGAGCTTGGCCTTTTTTTACAGAAAGGTTTTTGGTGGGATAAACTCTTCATAATTCCAGTAGCACATCTTAGTCCTAACTGACCTCAGGTTATAAAGTAAGTTCCCCTAGAGATGACCACTCATTGCGAATTATACCCAGGGGCATCCCGCGCTGATTTCGTAACCATGAGCCTCGCCCATCCATTGGCTAGAGGACTGTCTTCGAACTGGGATTGGTCCAGACGTTTAAGTTCAAGGCTTCAAAAACGATGGTTCTTGAAGTTGGAAGGCTCAATTGGGCTGCAGGGAAGAGAGGTGGTTGGTGTGCTAAATCCGGTGAGAGAAAGTGGCGACAGGTGTAGGCATCAGCCAACCCAGAGGATACGAAGTCTTCAATTATAGAGAGGTAAAGTCAGATACTTTGATCATTATTCATTGGCACAGCATGCTTGGCCAACTTTCCATTCTTGGAGGTATGAAAGTTTTGAGAAGGACAAATTTAGACACTTTACGACCACTATAGGGCTGAAATGGTAAGTGTGCGATTTATATTAATATTGTTTAAATTAATATTCAGATAAAAAAGAAGCAATTAGTGCACTTTTTTTAAAAACTGTCCATAACTGTTCAATTACCCCTTTGCTGGAGGTGACCTGTGAATAATGTAGTTCTATCAGTAATGTGAAGTCTTTTCACTAGTACATCACGCTTCAGTTACGTCGTTCATGAACACAATAGACCTTCATTTATAGTAGGATCTTCCTTATTGCTTCAACAATATAGTGAGGTGATCTGAGCGTTACGCAATTCATGTGAGTGACACCACCATCAATCTTATAGTCATCGGGTATTGTGTGATTCCATACTATAGTAAGAAGGTGGGAAAATCCATTATGCCGATGAACCTACTAAAGTTCGTGACAATAATAAAAAAGGTACCATTCGTCACAAGGGTTTTACCAAGCGTAAAAGACAAGATGCGCAACCTTGAGATCATTATTCCCCGAATTGTTACTGCTTCAAGTTCGTCATAGGTACGCCACTATTAGCATGAAAAAATATTAATAACAATAGATGTGATATAGCTCACTGATGCACAACATACGTCGTATTTTCAAGGGTTACGTCCTACACAAGGTCTTTACAACATAAGATGACAGATGCTGATAGTCTCATGCGTTTTATAAACCACGCCCTTCAGGTGCTATTGTTTCGAATTGAACTACTTATTTTAGTAAATAGGCTGGACTTTAAAAAATTAAATTCGCAACATATGCTATTACATGACATTGCTCTTTAGTGGACATACTTTGGTGGCCAATGTCCTTTTGAAGGTCATTTTAAAAAATGCAGTGGGGTCAGACATGCGATTTGTCACTGTAAATGATCTACCATTGTGCTACCTTATTTTTAGAATAAAAGTATCAATTATTTTTGCAAATCTTTAGATGCAGTCCGTACAGGCCGTTGGCCCAAACCTTCAGGTTTCCACCTTAACTATTTGCCTCCAGGGCAAAAGCTTTCTCAGAATCACTTAACCAGGATCTGAAAGGCACTTGAAGAAGAGTACACATACGTCAATTTGTGTGTGGCCAATTTCCGTATGATTAATACCTATTAATTCAAGTGGATATTGTCATCAGATTTCCCTAAGGTAATTACTGAATTGTGACGCATATTGTTATATAAACAGAGGAAATCACTTTCCTTACGGATTTACTGTTACTGTATAGAACTGGGATTTAACCAAGGTCACATAAGGTGACTGGTTTATTTCTTTATTTATTTCTTTATTATTTTATTTACCCCGTGATAGAGCGGAACCCTTTTAGGGGGGACTTCCCGAGGGAGGGCGCTGTAATTATAGTCATTTCTGATTTTTTGAAATACACCTCCTGGCCCCGGGCAGAGTAGGGAGTGGTGACTGATTTATTGTGAGACAGTAAGCTCCTACATTCGCAATATATTTGCTATTCTTAGCAGAATGTCCATAAAGCTGTTTAGTGGTTTGGGCTACTCTCTGCACATCTGCATTTTTATTGCCTACACTAAAAGTACCGGTTTACTGATGGTGCATATTGCAACTTCGTGAGTGAATCATCCACACTTGCCACACATTGGCACTATTAGCGTGATCAACTGGTTTTTCCAGTTACGTGAGAAAACGGAACCATTCAGACACAATGCCAGTTATTTTTGATCCGTTGGACCATCTGAGATCTTGAGTTCGATTCCCCTGATCAGTATTTTCACCTGCTTCTGTGCTTGGATCCCTCTGACATCTTTTGAACATCTCTCTGCATAACAAATTGCCTCTAATAAACCGCCAACAAGCCATGATGCCAAACACTTCCTGTAAACGGATCCCTAGATGAGGCCGAGGCCATTCCCCAACCTAGAATTCGCCAGAGGAACGCGGCAATCCCTTAAACTGCTAATTGCACTCGAAATGCATTTTCTTTTTTACGTGCACCGACTCTAAAAAACTGAGGGATGACAGGTGCCTGACGGATTCAACTTTCCTCAGACTCTCAACATAAGTAGGCCAACATCACAGGATATGTCATAAATGCATTTGTCCAGGACCTCGTGATGTCTTTGAGAGTATATGGGGGGTATTTTGACCATATTTGAGCCATCACGTTTGTACATTTCACGTTTGATTGCCATGAAGTAATTTAAATCCTACTTGGAACGACACATCACAAAAGATGACTATACCAAATTGGTGCCCTACTTTTGCCATGGATGGGATAGGATATGATGAAGGGACCATGAATCATTTTTCTAGCATAGACCTACTTCGTTTCTATAATCGCAGCGTGTGTTCACAGCTTGAACTCATGGTCTGTAATTAGGCCGGAACTGCTGGATAAAGTGGACCCAAATTAAGAGAAAATCTGTGATTATTTATAGGTGTTTGCAACGAGTAATTAGACATTTGTATTAATTGGAGTTGACAGGCAACACAGCAGGTATCGACTGGAATTTAGAAAAAAAATCTATGATTGTTTTCACTGCTGAGAATGCCAATATTAAGTGGGTTATTGTTGCTTACGTAATTAATATTGTAGGTGTGCCCACCACTACTTAGCCAGCCAATCACTTCACCTACGAAGTGCCTATGGAAACTTTCCTTACATGAGTAAATCTCAATGTAATTTTTAATTAATAATAACATCATATTATCGTGACACATCAATTTAACAAGTTGTAATCAAGTGAGCATGGGTTAGCCGTTAGCGTAACCGGTGTGTATATAGTAGAATATTCATATCATGATACACTGTATCGTTATACGTTTACCTTTCCGATAAGTTAAAGCCGACCCTTCTCTATAACGTGTAATGATTTACAGCACGGAAGGCAAAACGTGAGAAAGTTGTTATGGTTAGCTTTTTCGTATACACGCACTTGTGTTTTGCATTTCATCAGGGCTGCGTATATAATAGTAGTCTACAACAGGATCTACGATTTATACCACGGTTGGAAAGAATAGTCAAAAAATGCGACCCATTTCTGATTCGTGTTAATTTTCCAGTTAATAGTTTGCAACAAAATAATGTCATCATACAATTCACGGTAACTTTAATGTTACACAAAGTATTACTCATATGTGATGTAATGAAGAGTACGAAGGTAGCTTGGTAAAAAATTAGAAGGCCAATGTTTAAATATGAGTAAACATTTTCCTCTGCATTTTACAAAATCAGTGGATCGCATCAGTGGATAAGTACTTCCGTGAATTTTTATCTCATTAATAGACCCTTTGTCAAGAAACATTCACCTTTTGCCTAATACGCTGTGACAACAATGTATCCGGAAGTTGTTATTTCAGTGGTAATTTGTAAACATAATTTTGCTGCTTAGCCTTAGCAATGATAATGATATGCGGAAATTATGGCATCAATGACACTCATTGTTTTGCTATAATTTACAGCTTTGTAATGACAGTTAATTTTTGTACCGAAACAAGCTTAGTTTCGCACAACGTTGTCTGAATTTGCAAGCATGAGTGATGCAATGTTTGTCCATGCTATTTTTATTCGCCATGTCTGTAAATGGGTTATCCATTGTCAAAACCGAGACCCATTCACTTCGAGGGCAAAGAAAGTTGCGGCTACCATTGGTGTTGTCCACGCCTAATATTCTTTCAATACTATACAACACCATATGGAGATGTGCTAGCAGTGCACCTGTACCATCCAGACTATAACACTACGAAAATTGACTGGTGTTCTCCTTTGCAGATATGGGACACCTCAAGGTATCTAGTTTGGATGTACCCAGCTCTTCAGCAGTGATGAAGAACGGCCAGTAAGTACACTTTGCTCCTGCTAATGATTGTAAATTGCTGGTGATATCAACACACATGAGGTATTTGCTGGTGATATTACTAGTGATATGTTAATGGTGCAGTTAGCATGTTAGCAGGTCAACAGATGGTCCTTCACACATCACCTTGCAAATGTACAGGAAATAATGCAATGTACTAATGAATCCAGTAATGCTGTCTTGTGTGTGAAGTGTTTGTGTGTCTTGCAAGGACATATGGGCGTATAATGCCTAATAATTGCCTTAATTTTCAGCAAATGTAATGGTGTCAAATTTACCGGAGTCTTAGAAGAAAACGATGCAATCGTGGATTCGGACACGTTGGAAAAGGTGTCAAAAGAAGAGTTAGAGGACAATTACGTGGGTGAAATTGTGTGGAAGAATATCATCGGGTTCATCGTCATGCACGCCTGCATAATTCACAGCTTCCATCATCTCTTTACTCAGGGAACTGCGCCTAGAAATATTATTATACGTAAGTTTTAAAATAAATAGAAGGTAGTCTGGAAAAATCAGACCACAAGGTGAATCGGAGCAACCTTGACAGTTGCATTTTCTTATGTGTCAAAAAAATGTTGAATTCACAGAACCTGATTTGACATAATCGTGACAGAGGATTTTATTGAATGTCATAATATTTCATGCTAATAACTTAGGGTGAAGTAATGCCACTAAGAATGATTTGGAGCAAGTGTGCACAATTCAAACCATTGGTTTTCATTTATTCAAATTAATTGCTCAGGTGCATTTCCGATTTGATTTATCGAGTCACTTCGACAGACTGTTAGCCTTGGATGATTTGCAAGTACGTACAAACGTATGTGAGGTGCATGTTGACGCAGTGTTTTCCTTATACTCTGCTGAGATTATCAAGGGCATGATAAGCAATAAAAAAGATTACTCAGTACAGCAATACGTCGATAGTTATGAAATTACATTATTACTTCATCAGGTAAATTTCACATTAGGTTAACTATAAAATGTATACCCTCGCAGTTAATGACCTAATATTTTATAGTATAGCATATTTATCCTATCGTAAGCGAATAATAAATTACGTGAGATAATGATCCTAATTTGTAGTCCTATTAATTTTTATTAATTTTTTATTTGTTAATTTTACCCCGTGATACAACTATTTGTGTGAGAAACCAAAAGTCGCAACACTGGGAATGCGGCCTGCGGTAAAGAAACCGAGAAAGTTCCAGACAATACCTATAAAAGCCAAAAGAACGAGACCTGCTGTTAAAGCCATCTTCCATGGTAATAGTGGCTTACGTATTTCTCATATCCTATTTTATATCACGTGCCATTTCTATTTGTTAATTTATTTTCTTGATATCAGTTGATCACATCATGTGTTAACCACGCAAAGGAGATTTTTTCATATAGGGTGTGGGTCTTCAGGAAATTCGGGGTAGTAGACTCTTCAAGGCCAAACAAGGTCTGGCTAAGGTGGTTTCCTATGGAATGCTGTACCGGTGCATTGGACAAATCTGACTCATTCCGGTTCAATCCTGTCTGAAGATTTCACTAGGCCCACCTGAAATAATCGTAAAGAGTAACGGGTTTCGCCACACGATTTTACAAAAAAAAAAAAAAAAAAACTTGTAGAATAGTAAGTTACTATGTTGTGATTGGACCCATTTCCACATCTAGTATTTTGTAGAATATTTCAACAATTTTATTTTTTTTAAACCAAACAAAAGTCGAATTTTAGACAGCGTACAATTGCACTTAAAAGTATGTCAATTTCGCCAATTTTTCACCACCCTGTAAAGCTCAATTGTTTCGTTTTATCTCATTGCCAATCATTTCAGTGGTGCTTTACAGCCAATTGCTCAACTTTGGAATAGCAGGAGGTGCTCACAGGCTATGGGCTCACAGATCCTACAAAGTCAGGCCTACACTTAAACTATTCTTGCTCTATCTACAAACCGCTGCAGGACAGGTAAAACACCCCCCAATTTGCCTTTCCCCCCCAATCAACCTGACACCCCCATTGTGTTTAAGAATTCCCTGTACGAATGGGTCCGAGACCATCGGGTGCACCACAAGTTCACCGAAACCAATGCGGATCCACACAACATCAAACGAGGATTCTTCTTCGCCCACATGGGTTGGCTCATACGAAAGAAACATCCTGATGTGAGAGAAAAGGGAAAACTTGTGGACATGAGCGACTTGGAAAAAGATCCTGTCGTCATGTGGCAACATAGGTACGCAATGTGACTGAAAATTTTTGATTGGAAAATTAACTGCTTATTTTTTTCCCCCTCATACAGGTATTACATGCCATTGGTATTGATAGCCGGATTCGTCCTTCCTACCCTAGCATTCAAGTACATTTCGGATGAGACTTGGTATCTTGTTATATCAGCAGTCATAACCCGGTATGCAATAGGCCTGCATCTCACCTGGTTGGTCAATAGCTACGCACATAAGTTTGGAAACAAACCATACGACAAGTAAATACAATGCAATTTCACTACTCTTAATTGAAAAATTGCATTGCTATCATTTATTTATTTATTTATTTATTACAGACATGTCCAAGCCACAGATTCGGTATTTATGGGCTACGTGGGTCACGGAGAAGGATTTCACAACTACCACCATGTATTTCCATGGGATTATCGTGCGTCTGAGTTTCTGTATTACAAAGGAATGAACGTCACAGCTTCCATGATTGACTTTTGCGCGAAACTAGGATTGGCTTATGATATGAAGACAGTGTCGCATAATGTGGTCAAAAACAGGGTGCTAAGGACAGGGGATGGCACCCATCATGTGTGGGGTTGGGGGGACAAGGACATTCCTCAGGAGCACATCGACATGACTGTCACATTAAACAAAAAGGATGGCGACAAAAAGGAGCAGTGATGATGACATGGGGACCAAGACAAGACTATACAATATTACCTGGTGTGGATTTCAGATTTATGGTACCATATTTGACAAATATATACTGCATATATTTGCACCATTTATTGAGGTGATTAGCCAAATTTTAACGAGAGATTATAAAATGTATCGTTTGTTCTAGCCACAGTTATTTATTGTATGTTACTTGGTTTGGTAGCGTAGAATTTTTCACTACTTTGTGCCACAGAATATTGTACCTTACACATGGTCAATATTTCTTTCAAATTAGCAAACGAGTATATTAATAGCTTATGGCTACAGGCTGAGAAAAGTATTATACAAAATGTTGAAAATATGCCAGTTTGAATATATTAGTCGAGTAGTGGATGAGTTAAATGTTACAGCGTGGGCTTCTTTAACTGATGACCTCACAAATGAATTTTTCTTTTTAACTTCATAAGCACTCGATGACCATTTTTGTTACTTTTCAGATTTTATATGAAAATATATCTAATTGAAAGAAAACTCTTGTTTAATTTTGGGAAAGAGTGATCATTGTTGCAGAAACCGGAAAAAAGTGTATGATGATGGGAGTAATAGCACACAACGAAATGCCGTAAATCACTAGGAAACATCCGTCATCTTACAGGTTCATCACACACATATACACACACGCACATTAATTATCTCGTGTGACAGCAGCCGGACATCTGTACATGCGCACATCCCCTATCTGGCTCATGACGAGGAAATGAAGGACATGTTCTCTTTTATGAGATTGCTTTCTGATCCTTTATTTTAAAGGAGAGTGATTTATGTACATAATTTTTAAATATTTTACTATTATTTTCACTAACCCAGTGGAATTCACATACGGTCGATGCCCGCTAAGAAAATTGTTACAGACGACATCTTGACCTACACCTTGTACATAACAAAGGGTGCGGGGGATTAGGGTGCATCATTTGTTAAGTGTCTTAATGGAGAAACGCGAGGAAGAAATATCGAACTTTTAAGGAACGCCATCGCCATAAGCTCTAAAGAGGATGTTGTTGACAAGGATTAGGTTGAAAAATGGCGAAAGAAATCGCTGGAAAATGTAGCGGGCTCAGGTACAAGAAAAATACAGGGATATTGCTTCTAGTACCTTATAAGGATTTCGAAATTGATCTCTTGAGGTGTGAAGATTAATTAGTAATTTTGCCAACCTCAACCAGGCAAAATTAGGATGTAAAGATGACAGTAGAATGAGCTCCTAACTGCTGTCACGCTATTTATCTCTCTCAATATCAATGATAATAAAGAGCAAGATTAGCACCATTTAAATGAGAAAGGCAAACTTGCAAGGAGGGACGCATACCTGTCAGGATATTTTATACCTTGCAGATGCCAACGATGTATTGTGATGATTTTATAGTGCCCAATAGTTTACCTTAGAAGTATGTCTGAATCATTACGAAACATCGGGTGCCCTGTAAAAATAACTAATCCGCACAACTGAGCCATACACTAATTGACCTGGACACTTATATTCAAAAATATTACTGACAGCCAAATAATGTCTATTGTACTGAACCCGTTTCCCCACTCAGAATATTATTTGTTTGTTCCGGAAAAAGTTCAATATCACTATAGACTCTTCCTTAAACCTATCCCTTCCAACAGGACTCTCTAAACAAAAAATGAAAAAAAGTAGGCCAAAAAAGGTCAGATTCCCAAACGTGACTTTTTGTGTGTGTTCCGTTCGGACTGGTGCTTAAACCAGAGGTGAGGAAACACCCCCCCCCCCCTCCCCCCCAAAAAACGCCACTTACGCATGCGGAGAAAGCCTCACCCAGGCATCTTGAATGGTTCATTTACATTTCAGGGGCCGAATAGCACAGGACCAGAGGACCAGCACCCATCACACAGCTGTAGGGCCCACAGGTGAGTGGTACTTGTTACACTGCACGCAATACTGTAATACAAATTAAATTAAATTATAATATTAATATGCCATATAGGAAATGATCAATCGTTTTCCAATCTGAAATATCAGTGGTCCCTAATTTTTTGAAAAATTGGGCATGATGTGTGTAAGAGTTACTTAAAGTAATTTATGTAACATGATGTACCAACATGTCTCAATAAGTTTTGGCCACTTTATCCTGGTCCTGAAGCAACCCTTCACACACACACCTGCTCACCGTGGGGCATGTGCGAAGGGTTGCTTCAAGACCAGGATAAAGTGGGCATAACTTATTGAGACAGATTGGTACATAATTAGCAATTTTATTTAAAAAGTAAGCGGCGTTTGTGAAAACAGGGGTGTGACGCAAGAACTTCTGAATTTTCACCCATCATAATTATTCGTGATTTCAATTCAGTTTCTCTGGACTGGTGTAATCAGCAGCCTAGATTGCATTAGGTCAAGGCCGTTTCCTAGCGGGCTCTGACGGAAGTTTCACGCCGGCGGGAAACTGCTCAGAAACACGTTAGAGTATGTACAGTACTGTATCTACAAGTTAGCTTTCATTCATGTGATTCTCGGTCAGCCTTGAACCGTCTCAAGGACAGCAACAGGAAGCTGAATGTAACCAACTTTCCCTTACAAGATGCCGGCGATGCGAATGATATGCAAATCAGTTTATGTCGCGTCTTGGGGAGGAAGTTTATTGGTCGGACTGAAGATGTCTCACAATTTTGCATAATCTGCCGGTGTTCGTTGATCTGTAGATATAGGACTGACTTTTTCCATGATAACTCGCTAATATATTAACTGACGTCTTTTTCAGATATATGAAAATGTCGAGCACTGGTCCAGTCTTCACCGGAGTTCTAAACGAGCACGAAGAAGAAATTCGTCCCGAAACCATTCATGAAATTGACAAAAAAGAATCAAATGAGAGAGCTTCCCACAAGCTCGAACTGGTATGGATAAATATAATCGGATCCATATTTATTCACAGCTGCGGAATATACGCCATATGTCTTATACTGTCAGGAAATATGACACTCAGGACATTCATAGCAGGTTTGTCAAGTGAAAGCTGGTTTATTATTATGTTGGTATGCTTCACATCGATAACTATAGTTAACTAGAGTCAAACAAATGGTCAGCAGAAGTTGGTGCGTCATTATTACTAATAACTATACCTTCCATATTTAGAAGGTATTTTGCACGTAGAAGGTAATTTATAAGGTAAATGGTTAAGAGTGTATAATTAACTTATTTCAGGTTTTGTCTACGGAACACTTTGCAATGTCGGAATAGCAGGTGGTGCACATCGTCTATTCTCTCATCGAGGCTACAAAGCAAAAGTACCTCTAAGACTATTCTACATATTTTGGCAAACACTGGCTGTCCAGGTACGTCCAGAGAAAGGCTGTACAAAATGTTTCATTTACACCCAGCGCCCATTGGTAAATATAAGCTTGGCTAGACCCGTATAATCATCTGGTGTGTATTGAGAAACAGGTGTTCGCACTCCCTAGTCTGAATCATTAAGACACCTTAACTTACAGTGTGATTTAAATATTTCAGAACTCGATGTATGTGTGGGTACGTGACCATCGTGTTCATCACAAATTCACGGAGACAAACGCAGATCCGCACAACATCAAGCGAGGATTCTTTTTCGCTCATATGGGTTGGCTCATGTGTAAGAAACACCCTGACGTGACCGAGAAGGGCAAACATGTTGACATGAGCGACCTGGAGAGAGACCCTTACATCATGTGGCAGCACAAGTGCGTCCCAATGTTCACATTAACAAATTACTTTATTGTTTCTAAATATTTTCAGACATTACATGCCCCTAGCATTGTTGTCACTGCTGGTCGTGCCCACCTTGTATTTAAAGGCGCTTACTAGTGAAACTTGGTTTACTGCATGGTTACTCAACGGAATCGGAAGATATTCGATCCAGCTTAACATGACGTGGCTCATTAATAGCTACGCTCATTACTATGGGAATAGACCGTATGACAAGTAAGGTTCTCTCTAAAAATTGTCATATTTTTGTTTCAAATTATTTTTAACATTTCTCTCAACAGACACGTCCAAGCAACCGATTCTCTTCTGATGGGATTCATAGGCCAAGGAGAAGGGTTCCACAACTATCACCATGTTTTTCCGTGGGACTATCGCGCTTCTGAGCTTAGATTTTTCAGAGGAGTCAACGTCATGGCGGTTCTGATCGACTTTTTTGCGTTTATTGGTTTGGCATACGATCTCAAAACGGTGCCTCAAAGTATGGTCAAGTCACGAGTCATACGCACTGGGGATGGAACCCATCATGTGTGGGGTTGGGGGGACAGAGATATACCCAAAGAGCATATTCAAATGACTGTCAGAATTAAGAGGTCTTATAAAAATTAAGGAAATCTTGGTATGTCAATCTTAAAAAGGTCAAATATTGGGAGCAGAGTTAATCAAAAGGTGCTCGACTTCATTTTACAGCATATAAGCATATACTCTACTACATGTAAGCTTCATTATCGTCAAGATGATTGCTCATGCTCATCTCATGCTTAGAAGTAGAGCAGAAGATGCTCTGTTAAACTTTTTTGCCTTTACCCATTATTTAAGAAATTGAATAGTCTTCTTCAGGTGCCAACAATCACTCGCCAAGAAATATGCGAAGGTAGAAAGCTATCAAGTATACCGTACCAAGAGCTAATGACCGTACTGTATGATCTAATAATCTCAGTTTATATACCCAAACCTGACAAAAATGCAATGTTAATCAAAACTTGAAAAACTTCCGCAGTAAGTCACGAGAACACAACAATTATCTCGATCTGTATTTCGACCTTCAGTATCTTATACCCTACGAATTCCCAAACCAAAATGGCAGCTAATTTAAAAATTAATGAGTACAAATGATGCTGATCTACTGTAATGTTACTTATCAAACAACAGCTTATTTCAATATAAAATATTCAATAAAATATGTCATAAATTATCCTGGCGGTCATACAACCCAGCTCTCTCTAATGCTAAGATGGTAGTGTGTGCAGCCTTTGGCTTTTTCCAGTAAAGGCAACCAGAGGGACATACTGAAGCAGCGGGGCCTGTGCTGCCTCGCCGGTAGACACTGGAATCACCTCCACTAAATACACAGCACATGAACAGACATGAACACAGCCAATCATCTGAATCCAACTGAATTATTATTTGTAGAGTTTGGCGATTTTTTGGCCCTCATCAGCTTATTACGAAGCAGCTACTTCTGCACAGTTAGATTGTATCAAATTTTGTGTTGATCATAAGATGAATCAAGAGCTAATTGATGAATTGATAATCTCTTCAGGCCTCATATTACACTTAATTTCTGAGGAATTTGGGAACAACCCATTTGGAACCACTGATATAGGGGTTACCCAATGTTAGTGGTTGATCCCCCCCCCCCCCCTTTTGCAGGTTTAACCATCCTATGCCTGCATCTGTTTAAAAGTATTGCGATTATGATTATTATTCAATTTGTATTCAATAAAAGGATGCTCCTTGTTCTGAATTTTTCTAGGTCACTAAGAACAAGATTGCCCTGTTTAAAAGTTTCCCTGCGAGATGCTTGTGGGTCACCTAACCCAAGAAAAAGAAAACGGGTACAGGTGTGCGTCTGACACTGTAAGACTGGTTTCCCGCTCATCGAAAAAGCAATCAAAGCAGAAGATTTGAGGAAGCTGGCCAGAGAGACTCTGAATATGGTGGTGATGCCCCAGCTACTAACTTGTAAGACCTGGTTTCTGCATAGCCTACTGTGCACGTTGTAAGCTGACAATAGTTGGACGGCTGCAGAAATGTGTGATTAGATCAGTCAAAAAGTCGTGCAAAATATTGTATCTAAACTAGAAAAATACATCGTTGTACAAAAAAAGAGATGAGCAAAAATATTTTTCAGTGTGTGGGTCGAGTAAATTTTTATATTTTAATTTCCAAGCATTCACACCTAATGAGCTCTCACATTATGCCTTCATCTTCACAGGTCAAGTCATATAATACTAAATATAATTTTAGGGCTACAGTACAGTCATATAGTCATAGAGTACACTATACATTTGATTGTCTACAATATCACTGGTGGGTAATTTAAACAGTTCCAATAACCCAACGCGGTATACTTTGTCATTTAATTTCCTGTTTTAATGGCCTACAAATTGTAGAACTTGGTTCAGACAGTTATTCAACCTGTTTGTAAAACCATTTTAAAAAATAACATAAAACGTGACAACCCCCATTTCGTTGCTCATATTGTTGCTTTTGCCGCATTTAGACTATAGAAAAACATTTTGCGAACTTCCGTGATTCATCTCAATTTCATGTAAATCAGTGTTATCGTGACGAACATGCTTACACGTTTTGCTACCATATGATGAGCCTGGCACGTGATTGCGTGTCAAGAACAACACTCCTTCACACTAATGTGGGCTTGTCAGTCCAGAAATCAGGAATGAATCGATACATATCGATAAACAGAAATGCCAATAATTATGATATTCCATCAGGGTGAAGGTTCACTTAAACACATTATTATTCCGTGAATGTGTGCAGCACAGTTGGAACAAGTATGTGAATGTACCCTCAACCTTCACCTTTTCACTTCTGCTTACTGCAGGTCAGCAGGCAAAGTTTCTGGTTATAAAACAAACCCAACAGTATTTTAAAAAATATTAGCAATATTCACATTCATATAAATTCCTGAGCATTTTTTGTGAAATAGTTCCCGGTTGTACAAACAAAAATTCTTAAGAATAAGAAATTCTTCACAATTTGTAAGATTACAACTAATATTTTGCCTGAACAGAACATTTTATACTGACGTTCTTGATACACAATTTTCCACAAAAAATTATATGGTGACAAGTATAAACCAAAATGTTTGGAATATACATTGCCTTGTGCATCATAACTTGGAGCCACATAATAACCACGACGGCAACAAATTACAAGGATCCCTAGGTCAAGGGAACTGCATTCCGTCGTGAGCTTGTTTGAGGTTGTGACCGAGCTTCGAAAAAGTAGACCTCAAACGTCCCACTTCCTTGTACATATAAAATCCTTAGTTGACAAACAGGTTTTTTAAAAACCAACCTGCAATGTCTCTGACACTGCCGAAGGTGGCCTTGAGCCGCAGAATTTCCATTCAGACTAGGTCAACACGGAACTTCGCCAAGACTTTTTGAACTACTAACTTGCTGAAAGATGCACATCAGTTTTCTCAATCTACAAACTGAAGTCTATAGTCTATAGCATAATTGTTAAATATTATATTAAATTACAATATTCTGCCATATTTTTTCATGCCGGATGGAATCAAATTGTTATTGAACAAAATGATGCGTCAAGATATAGTGTAATATTCCACTATGTTGAAATAATAATGTTAGTCATTGATTTAAAAGCTGCAAATTTCACAATGTTTGCAAAAAAAATGCCTTCCGGAGTATAGGAGTATTCACCGTTTGTGAGAAAATAATCTTGACCCTGACAACAACATACTCTATTCTTAGAAAAACATGTATTCCCAGCAAAGTTTTTCACTGCCTAGATCTCCTGATTTGTCGATATATCTATATATCTCACCCGATCCCAAGGTCTTCCTCTCACCCTTACACACTGACACGCCATAGTTCAAAATCTCAAATCTTTCTAGAATTGTCTTCTGGAGGTTCATCATATAGGCATTGACCTATAAAGTGCAATAGCCTTCTACAGTTCTACCTCTAGAACCTTGTTCCAATTGAGCTCCCTTATTTTTCTTCCCCCAGGTTATCTGGGTGGTGTAATATCGATTCTATCTCAAGTAGTTATGAGATTATGACTTTTTAATTTGCCAATATGTTATCAGTTTATAAGTCACATTTTTTATTATTATTTGCATTGTTATCTCAAGTGGAACACGTTTCGACGCCGTACCAGGCGAATCCCGACCAATCAACGAGGAATCAGGAAATAACTGTTTGTACCGTGGGAGGAAATGGGATGGTCCCGAGTAAACCTACAATGACACGGAGAGAACCTCCAGATTCCTTCAAGTGGTTCAATGAATTCGTGAGTGAAACGTTTGAAGTCATACGTTGCTGTGTATTTGAAAGGCTGTACAAAAATGATGGGGGAGCAGAATCAAATATATTATAACTTAATGAAATATGTATTTTAATTATAAATTAATATTTATGTATAAATGGTCAGGCAATAAATGACAAAAAATAAGAAAACAATCCTTCATAGATCAGCAAATTAATTCATAAATTAATTCGCAAATTACACAATATGAAGTGAAATATTGTAAAAAGTCACAAAATTAATTCATAAATGAGTTCATATAAATCAGTGTCCTTTTTCTGTCTACACAGCTACACTGGCATGGCCCTAAGAGACTGGCACAATGACTATCATTACTTACCCCTCTTGTTAGCAACACCTGGCTAAGAGTCATGCTCCAATATCAAGGCATCACTCAAGAGCACCGAAAGTGAGGGATGTGGCTAATAACTTTCGTGATGTTCGTGCCAGGTAATAGTTAGTAAGACTTCAACAGCCTGTAGCACCGTTGTCCGGTACAGTCATCTTGTAATTTGGCCAGCCGTAACCTACTGGGTGGTTGAGGGTGGGTGGTGGGGAGAAGAACCTACCTTCCTTCTTCCCACATTATACTGTAGTTGGGGGGGGGGGGGATCAACTGGTTGGCCAATTCCCCCCTCGGCATGAAAATAAGGCTAATGGATGTTCCGCTTCAAGAACGAGTCAGATTCGGGGAGTCAGACCGCTCAGTTGTTCTGTGACCGTCTTGTGGATTGTGACCTCTCCAATTGGTGTGCTCGGATTTTTAGTGTAGTTACTTTTAGTGTGGGAAGCACATTTAGGGGTAGGTCCAAAAATATATTTTTTTGGTGAAGTTTGCTAATTATAATTTACAATTTTTATTTTCAAATTTTGTCAAATATTAATCCTGAGTCCATTACTGTAGATGAACTGTTACAAATAGTATGAAACAAAATTTGGGGTTTGCTTAAATATTTAAATATTGTACCCCTGCCATTTCTTTTAGCCGATTATTATATTGGGTGTTTCAAATATAATGGTAGCAACAGTGGTCATCAAAATATTTCGTAGGTTAAGCTCCTGATTTTCTGCCATTTTCCTGATGTCCAATATATTGGACATCAGGTCTCAGGAGGATATGCTGACAGGATTTGCACATTTTCTCCAGATTTTTCTACAATGTGGACCAATTTTTACAACAACGGGGAAACACACTCATCCACTCACCCATATCTTTAATAATGATTTTTTTGGAGTGTCTGCAAAGCAAGCCTCCTAGCAGGTCTCGTAATGGGACAGGTTTTTATATAGAGTAGTTATATGGTCGCTATAAAATTAGGGAATGCATGAGATACAAACTATATTGTCATAATATGCTAATCAGAAAAAGACTTTGAAATGGTCTATCAGCATCATTTCCTCCATTTTTGAACCTTGGAGTGTTCCCAAAATTTTAGTTTCGATATTGTTCGCTATCATACAGCTACTACAGCTCAGTCATCCATAGGCATTAGACTAACGTAAAATTAATAATTATCGCAAATAATACATTCTGAATTTTCTTATCACACCAATTTCGGATCATCAACATCATCATTATAGTCATAATCATCACATTTCCCATGAGCCAATAATGGAGCACATAACGCAAGGTGAATTATTTAAATTGAAAAGGCGGTGAATTTAAACAATTTATAATGCGCAATACTAAACATTAAAAAAAACAGTGCTCGTCATGTATGACGCAAAAATTTTAATATCTATTTTTAGTGCGGATGATTTGCGAAAAAACAATCGTTTTGAAGCTATAATATCCCTTCCGTGATCCTCGCAATTCAGCAAAATCTCCCCCCAAATTAAATCCCACAAGGACATCACATTAACATATAAACAGAATAAATATTCATCCTTGGACCCCCACATATGCATATAAACATAACAATGTTTTTTAAAAAAACCACCTTCATTGCACGTGATGCACCAAAAATATTTCTCGTAGGACTCAAAATCGCATTTTATCGCCTTCCTTCACTAGGCCAGTGGGCATACCGCAAAGTTTCTCCGAATCCTCCACGCAGGAAGAGACCAAGCAATGGTCACGCTAAACTGAGAAATGTGAAGTTCAGGTATACAAAAACAGTACACGAAAAGGAATGGTTCCGCTACAGTCTTCTGTTATAATTTATCGTACAGACTGTTCAACAGAGCGCGGCAGAAATACATGTGAAGTCGGTCATGAATAGGGGGAGTCCTTTTCTTTCCTGGCAAAGCACGGTGTACGCATGTACCGGGTGAGTCAAAACATCAGATTGGCCCAAAACGAGTGTAAAATGTATAGGGATGAGAAATATGCCCCCTGAGACAAACGCGGCAACCCGCATTGCACCTTATATTGAATTGTCTACGTCATTACCTGTTTGTTTCTCAACATTTATCACCTTTACATTTTCGACTTTAAAACCCCCAATGTAGCCACTGGTGGCTTAATGACCTGCAGTTCTAACACATCCTGTACACTGTAATACCGTACTATATTGCATTGTTGCACGCGATGGAAATCGTCTCCTTTAGAGGAAGAGCCACTAGGTATTGCCCAATGAGAGTATTCTCTCTAACGATTATTTCCCATATAAACCTCCGGACCAAATTGTGGGTCGTGTGAAATATTGTGCCATCATTTGGCCACTGGTGAAGTGAGTTGCGAAAATTGCGTGGTTTAATTGGTCGCGTGAGAAACGACACAATCACACATGCCCTTATATTAGGACACGATATGCGAATTGTGGGTGCCAACTATTGCCCTTAATTACTTGCTGCATTGAATAGAAGGTGTGCAGACAACAAGTTCCGTTTGGCTAAGAAGGGTGAGGACAAAATGGACACATTGTATCATAAAGTTGCTAACTAAAACAGATATTTCAATTAAATACCTTCATCTATATTCTATAGTACAGATATAGATGTATCGTAGAATCTGATTCATGCTTGTGTGATGCTTGAGTAACATAGATGAGGAAACGTCTGTTTTTTCTATAATTGCCTTTTGAACCGTTCAGTCCAGGTTAATTATAGAGAGTGGCATGAAAAGTCATTGGAAGGTCAACAATGTCATACAGAATGGGTAACACTATAGGAAAGTTCAGTGGCTTTGATATAGGATGCAGAGAACGTGTCTCCTGATTATGAGGCAACATTGCTCTTCTGATCTTCCTAATTGCAGAGAGTTACAAAATTGTCGGGAAAAAACAAGTTTCTTGCATTTTTTTGTGGCGAATTTTTTGTGGGTGTACTTTTTATGCCTGATTCATATGACCTGAGAAAAATAGGGTACTTCACTGTTTGCTGTTTGGGTATAAAATTAACTCAAGGCCAAATGTGCAATTTCATGACTAATGCTCTTATGTATACATTTTATGAGGTCACAATAAGAGAATAGTTCGTTCGAATTTATCACAATATCACTTTCAATTAAATATTACAGCTATAAACATTTCTGATCTACAGTACCGTGTCTAATGTGATTTTAGGGCATATATCAGTTTGTAATGATACACTAATGGCTGCAAATGCTTGTAGCCTTCATGTACATAAATTAGGATTATTGTGCAATTAATGTCACATTATGTTTCAGATGGGGGCTACAGAGGTTTTACCCGAAGAGGGTGAGATCAAAAAGAGGCCAAACAGGACACAAGTTACGTGAGTGATTATTTCAATATTAACTTACTGCATTTTAATTTTTATATGCAAATCCGATTTCCAATTTAACCCTTCACAATGACTCGACTTTCAGCTCCTCTGAGGAGAATCCACTCGTTTTGGCCAGACCCACTGGCATCCTGTCCGAAGATGACGTGGAACCAGATCACAAGACAGTGCAAGAAATCATCCGACACGACCAAGAAACCACCCCCGAACCTCCGATGAGACTGGCATGGCGAAACATATTCATATTCATATTTCTGCACGCATGTTGTTTTCACTCGATATATCGTTTGGCCACTTTCTCAGTTACACTGAGGGATTTCCTTGTCCGTAAGTAAATAAACTGCTGGAGTTTTAAATATTACATAATTATACAGGGTGAAATGCTGCCTATAGGGGAGGAGTTGTGATGGATTACTCTCTCCAGTGGTAGGCTGGAGCGAGTAGTCC
This sequence comes from Catajapyx aquilonaris, assembly GCA_000934665.2. Classification (NCBI taxonomy): domain Eukaryota; kingdom Metazoa; phylum Arthropoda; class Diplura; order Dicellurata; family Japygidae; genus Catajapyx; species Catajapyx aquilonaris. The sequence goes on from JYFJ02000088.1 coordinate 104,624, forward strand.
ATCATGTTTTACCAGACTTGTTGGAGGCAGAATTTCACCATCAAATTCGGTGCAATGTGCATTAACATGTGATTTTATTACAGTTCACACGTACTCGGTGATCGTCAACCTAGGAGTCACTGCAGGGGCTCACAGACTCTGGACACATCGATGTTACAAAGCCAAACTACCACTGAAAGTCTTACTTATCTTCTTGAACACACTTTCCGTTCAGGTATGTTGGTGTAATAATATGCCATGTGACCTGATGTCCTATTTAATCAAAATCAAATTGCGATTTCATAATCAAAAATTGGCAGTAATTTCTGAGTAGTGGTAGTAGGGGTCTAGCCTAATAAGAACAACCATGAACCACCAGTAAACTTTGACCCACATTAGTGTCATTATACCCACTGATTTCTAAGAACGTCTATTGCTTTCACAAAATCTCTTAAAGCCGCCATTGGAGTGTAAACCGTGTAAACTACGATACGATGGGAAAGCCAGTACAGTAATTTCAATAACGAGCAAGTGACATAACACAATCATCATGTGTTTTCGCATGGCCAAGTGATTACATCCCTGAAATATGTGGCTAAATTACCTACCAGTAGACTTGCGTAATTCATTTTTTATTACAATCATTCTGGAGGAATAAAAAATTATTTACCACTTTGAATTTCTCTCAAATTATACCTCCACTGGACGTACTGTACAGTAAAGTGCAGTACCGCTTCGCAGTAACATTCGCAAGTACGTGCCTAGTGGTACCTATATTTTCGTAATTATCATATCCTGCAAGTGTTGATCTCTTAAATCTCTCTCGTCCTTCTCAGAACCGACACACATAACCTATAGCTTAATAGAAATAAATACTGATACGCGGATTCAAGAAAGCCGGAACTATTGTAAAAAAAACACGTAAATCATTTCGTACTTGGACGATGAGAAAAGATCGCACTTTTCACGACTTCCTCAGCTCGCAGTACAACACCGTTACTTCCCACTGAAGATACGGCCTAGTAGTTTTTAGAAAGTAGCTTTCATTGACCATATGATTCTGAGCAGTATGAATTTGCCACCTTCAACAATTCCCAAGTTTAAATAATTTTATCATGAATTACGAACATGATTCCTTCCATTATTAAACTTTTCAAGGAATCGTCCCTCATTTTATGTGTTGTTATCTCCAGACCTCGGTGTACGAATGGGTCCGTGACCACCGGGTGCACCACAAGTTCACCGAGACCAATGCGGATCCCCACAACATCAAGCGAGGATTCTTCTTCGCCCATATGGGTTGGCTATGTTGCAAAAAACATCCGGAAGTGAAGGCAAAGGGCAAACTGGTGGACATGAGCGACATCGAGAGAGACCCCATGCTAATGTGGCAGCACAGGTCAGATCATGTCCGATTATTACCTTATTAAAAATGACTATATACCTTAATAATGTCGTTGCAGAAATTACCCCCTGCTGGCATTTCTGGCTTTGTGTGTGTTTCCGGTCATATTCTTCAAGACATGTTTCGACACTGACGAGACCTGGTTGATGGCCTTCTTCGGAGGGTCATGTGGGAGGTACACCATCGTGTTGCATTGCACCTGGCTGGTTAACAGCTACACGCACATGATCGGGAACAAACCGTACGACAAGTAAGTCATGGCACATCAATTGTGATATTCATATAATTAATACTAATTAATTGTTTCAGGTACATGAACGCAACCGAATGCAAATGGGTGTCCTTCTGGGCTCTAGGAGAAGGATTCCACAACTATCATCATGTGTTTCCTTGGGACTACAAGACGTCCGAGCTGGGAAACTACAGGCTGAACATCACCACGGGCTTTATAGACTTGATGGCCAAAATAGGTTGGGCATATGACCTTAAAATGGTTCCGCATGATGCGGTCAAAACCAGGGTTCTCAGAACTGGAGATGGATCGCATCATCTTTGGGGTTGGGGAGATAAGGACATCCCGAAGGATATGCTGGATGTCACGATTCGAATCAACAAGAAGAAGATATAAGGATATTGGCCAGGAATGTTTTCTTGACTGTATTCGTGCATATGTTAAGATTTCGGATAGAAATGTTATTACACAAAGATGGCGATCACATTGGTTTGCCATTTATTTTTGCACAGGCATGTCCAGTGGCAGTCTTATAACAAAAACGAGCGTTTTGTACTTGATAAATGGTGGAATGTTGCATATGATATTCTTATAAAACAAATCTATTAAAATGTGGGTAAAATATCGTGTGTTTAACTTCAGGGATGGTGATGGGAGTTTTTTTGCCCCTTGATTTTCGTTGCAACAATTTAAGCCTCAACATTTACCGGTTCTTCTGTATACCACACTTCACTTTTAAAGTATTCAATTTCAAAAACATGTTACCATTATTCATCACACATGTTATGTACAGTACCAGTGCAGTGTCTGCTGTATATGCAATTAAGATCAAAATAAAAAAAATAATGCATCACAGTTCATTCACATTTCCATCTCCAATTTCGATAGAAATAGACAGGTTCAACATTTTCTCAATATCTCACTGTTCTCTCTGAACTCAATAATATGAGTTCGCATTTCAGTTATATCGATAGTAAAGAATGTTTACATGTTATCTTACGAGACGAGCAAACACACAAAAAAATGGCAATGACTCTGAACATATGAGATTTTCTCATCGATTAGCATCGTTGATATTCTTTATCAATCTGATGATAAGACACCTGAGAATGCAGTACCGGTATTGATATAAGTCATAATAGATCTGTTTGTCATCAGTTGTCTTCAAACTTCCGCAATGTTCACACCCTTTATTGCCATTCTAATAGTAACGTCCTTGGCCAATGCAGCCGAAAATGAAACTAAAGTAGCAGTCCTGGAGTACTTGTTTCAGAACACTACACCATGCCCATCTATTTTGTGCACACGTCAAGAAATACTTTTAAAACTGCAAGTAAATCTGGACGCATATCGCTTCTACGCAAGACAAGCAGCAAACCAGGTAAACCATTTTTACACATTATTTTGTCCAATTATTCTCAGATTGTTTTTACAGGGGGTAAAGTTGATCGTCTTTCCTGAGGATGGAATACACGGTTTGGGATACTCGCGCCAAACTATTGAACCAGTTCTAGAAAATATTCCAGATCCTACTAAAATATTGGATTGGATTCCATGTGAAAATCCAAGCAGGTAAATTGGACTTACCCGCAATTTCACTGCAAGTTAAAGCAATGTTGTTATTTACTGGCAGATTTACCAGAGCAGAAGTACAAGTGGTACTGAGCTGCATGGCCAGAGAGAACAGAATTTTTATAATGGCAAACATGGGACATATTGTACCTTGCAATAAATTTGATCGTTCGTGTCCTTCTGACGGTGCTCATTATTACAACACCGAAGTTGCGTATGGTCCTGATGGAAAGTTCCTGGCTCGGTAAGTTGTGACCGATTGTTTCTTAATTTTGACCTTAGCTTTTTCTCTATGGCAGGTACCATAAACGCCACTTGTACCTGAACGAGAGCCTTTACTATGAACCAGCACCAGTCACTGAATATGTGTACGTAGACACAGGTTTGCCTGGGGTTGGTCGAGTCGGGCTCATGATATGCTTCGACAGCAAATTTCCAGGTAAGATGTTATTTTGTGCATGATGTTTCAGGACCAACGAATCTGATCAATCTGCTCGATAATCAGGTCCTGTTGGGCCAACATATTTCTACTTGCAGATCCTGCATACACACTACTGCACCAGTACCACATCCAAACTTTTGTTCTGTCCGTTGCATGGTGGAACCACCTTCCGTCCTTCTGTACTCTAACAGAGCATTCCTCAATGGCCTGGGCATACGGTGTCAACGTTCTTGTCTCAAACGTTCGTGATCCCCACATGGGATTGTGAGTGGCCATGTGACAATGGGTGTATGACAATATAATGATCCCAACAATAATTTCAGAATGAGGACTGGTAGCGGCATATACACCCCACAAGGTCCGGCAGCGTACCACATCGACGTGTCTGGTGGGTCCGTCAGCAGCTTGGTGGTACATCCGGTCCGCCTTCCGTCTCCGTCTCACCCTCCGATATCGTGGGGGCAGTACGCAACCTTGGCCATGATCAACGTGTCTGTGTCAACAGACACATTCCATGGCTACTATCACGAAGGCATGTTCACATGGGCCTTGCTCCCAACAGATAAGGACACGGGTACCGTAGCGGTGTGCCAAAAGTCCTTCTGTTGCATTGTCACATATCGGTTCGGAGTGATGGATCCGGACGAGATGTATGCTCTAGGCACGTACTATGACTATGCAGGGTCAGCGACGACAGTGCCCAAGAGGTCAGACACATGCACCGTCTTACGGTGCGCTTCGAATAAGCGGGTGACCTGTGGGGAACAAGTCATTTCTAGTAACTCGACCTTCGCAGACATGTCGTTGTCCGGCACGTTTCGTACGACATACAACGTTTTTCCGCAAATGTTGCTCAACGAAGTGGTTCCAGCTGTTCAGCCACAGCATTATTATGTGAGATGTCTTCTGTTACAGGTGGCACATGGTGTCAGCTGATGTCTGGTTACACACAATGTGTTTTCGATAATATTTTGAAATGTTAATCTATCGTTTGCAGATAACGGGTGATGGTCGACTTCAGCTGGCGGATGCATCGCTGCGAATCATATCAGTCACTCTGGATGGTCGTTTGAAGTAGTTGTATAATCAACTGGAGTGGTTTACTGAGTACAATGCAAGCCTGCAGTTCATGAGATGATTTTGTCAATTTCTCTCAGAAATTCTAGCAAATTATTTTGTAGCTATAAAACGCACTGTATGTACTGTAAATAAATACATTTTATGAAATAACCGGATTTGTGGTTTAAAAATATTGCTCTTTGTATTGCCTGTACTTTGGTTGTAAAAAAAACCATCTACGTCACCCTGTTACAACTATGAAAATTGCTTTATCCATGAAGGGCAGCCTTGAATGTGCAATTTGTACTGTCCTTTCCTTTCCCTTGTTTTTTCGTATCATGGGCAATGAAAATCTGCAGACTCATTCTCTCACCAGTGTGCTTCAGTAGTGTATCTGCCATGTCCCAACATGGTGTCTGTTGTTTAGTTTTGCTACCGCAGAATACACTGGCCGTAGGAGTTTGACCCATCCAAAGGTCACCGCTGACCATTTGGCCGTACAGAAAAAAAGAGGATAAACTCCTCGATAACCTCCCCAATCGGTCATGAGTCTGGTGAAAGTGTTTCCGTCCTGTTGAACGTGATCATCATGTGGAGCAAGTTGATGTTTCTGTATTGCCTCTTGGTCGCTGAGGTGGCTGCTATTTCGAGACACCCGGTACTTATAGTCTTCTCCTTCGACGGGCTGGGGTACCAGTGGTTCCAGAAGGAAAAGCCGCCAAATTTGTCCAAATGGAAGGAAGAGGGCGCATCGGTGGAGTGCATGTACAATGTCTTCAGCACCCAAACGTCCATCAACCACCACTCGATTGCCACCGGTTTGTACCCTGAGAACCACGGTATTGTTGGTAATATCCTGTATGATCCCAAGTACGGAAAGCAGATCACGCGTGATGACGGAGCAGTGTTTTGGCGATATGATGACACCATAGTGCCAATCTGGGTGAGTCACAGTTTCACAACTCTCATCACTGGGAGTCATATGACCTTTGACCTAACAGATGCTGAACGACCTGACTGGAGATGGGCGTCACAGTGCCAGCATCGGATGGCCCGGTGCCCACGTACCTCTTAGAAACAACTACACTCCCAGGTACTTCATGGAGGAATCGGAAGGTCCTTCGGACTGGAAGCAGCGCGTGGACATAGGCCTGAAGTGGTTGACCCACCCAACTGACCCAGCCAACCTTCTGATGATATTCAGTCCTGAACCGGACGAGTATGCCCATCCTTTTGGTACCACGTCGTCAGAAGCCCTCAGAAGCCTGAAGGCCATGGACCAAGTGGCAGGATACTTAAGAGATAAGCTTAAGAAACTCGACCTTTACAACAGGGTCAACGTCATGTTTGTGAGTGACCACGGTCTGGTGGACCACACCCAGGAGGATATTATAGACATTGACAGCATCATAGGGAAGGACCATCCGTATGAGCATCACGGCCATGGTATTGTCGACTTCATTCGGCCTTTGAAAGGTATAGGTCAGCTGAGGTCAAAAGGTGACTTTAAGAATAATTTTTGTTTCTCAAATTCCGTAGAGGAAGACACAGAAGCTATCTACTTCAAGCTGTTAGAAGCGTCCAAGTCAGCCAACTTTTCAGTGTATCGCAAAGAGAACATACCGAAGAGATGGCATTATGCAAATTCGCGTCGGATCACTCCAATTCTGCTGGTTGCAGATCCAGGATATGGTTTAAAGATAGAACAGATGATAAAATGGAGCAAACGCTACAACAGGACAAGTATGCACTGACTTCAAATTTCTTGCCCAATTTGTACGACTAAAATCTGCATCATATCGGGCTTGTCTATTCCATTTTTATATGTACGTTTTAAAAAGAATTAATTTAAATTATTACAATCTGGGCCACTCAAGGATGAAATTGACAGGTCCGATATGATACACAGACTCGCTATTGGTTAACCAATGTACCTCTTTGTTACGCAGTGTCTCCAACAACCTTGTTTGGAGTCCATGGTTATGACAACGCCTTCCCTTCGATGCATCCCATCTTCATTGCTCATGGCCCCGCTTTTCGGTCAAGGTATGAGGGTACGCCCTTCAACAATATCGACTTGTACCCTCTGATGAGCCGGATCCTCAACCTGAAGCCTCCTCCCAACAATGGGACTCTTGAAGTGGCGCAGGACCTGCTCAGAGACGACAATGAATTGAGCATGCCTGTCAAAGGTGTGTATGCAATACCATTGCGATATCATGTCAATATTATTATTTTCTCACCTTTTCCAGTGCTTCTGATTCTGGCTGGAGCTGCTTTAATAATGTGCATAACCATATGGGCCATTTTGTTTATACGACATAAGATCAGGCAACGACGCCCTGATATCTATTAGCTAATAACTGCTAGTGGATAATTATTAGCTACTGAACATATATTTTCTGCCACCTCATTAGTCCTATTATTTCATAGCAGTGAACACGTGCTTCGGAAACAACTGTCCAAGTGGCTCAGTACACTCTCTTATGTAGCGGGAAGCAACAATGCAACATACTGTTAAGTAGTTGCTTCCCGCTAGAAAAATATAAAATGTGATATTTCATATTGGAATGTAACCTCCTTTTCTTCTTACTAAAAAAAGCCTTCACATATGCGTGTAAATATATATTTCCAGGTGCAAATCCTATTGCCCAGTGAAGAATAAAGTTGTTGAATTTCTAACAGCATGTTGCCTGCTGCATTTTCAGCCATTTTCTCATAGCAAAGAGGCCACCACGCCAGGAATGACGCCAAAATTTGAATTTCCCTGGCTCCCTGTGACGCAATCCTGCCCGCGCGCCATCTGTCGAGCTGTATTCGAAAATGACAAGTAGTGGTTGGTTGGTTGGGTGATTGGGCGTCAGATGTCGGGAGGGTAGGCAAGACGCGTGATCGTTCGAATCAGGTTCGAATCGTCTCCATTGGACACACGTGATTTCGAGGAGGTCAGTCGATTCTGCCCAGGGTCACGGCCACAGGTCACCGCCATGTGGGCCTCCAAGCTGCTCCTCAGGGTCTGCAGGGCACCGGTAAGACATTACACGCATTCCCTTCACTGGTATTGCCATTTTTATTACAACAACTGTACTTATAGCTTCACGCGCATGGATAATGTTCCATTGATGCATTGCATTGCAATTTTGTAATGTAATTCTTGGCGTGATTGGCATGTTATTGGTTTGCATACTACTGTACAAACCAAGCCTTTTGTTCTGTTGTAGGTTGTGGAGAGCTCCAGACGTGCAAGTGGTGGCACCTTGTTTGTGGTAAGCACTACATATAAAGTATTTGTTTCCATTATACTTAATTAATAATAGCATGTATGCAGATTTTTTCATTCACTGCATTGCACTTTAATTGGCGTGTAATTTGCATGCTCTCTCATGTCCTTTTTCAGCACAGAGATACTCCAGCCAATAATGCTGATACACCATTTGAGTTCAGTCCAGATAATTCCAAGGTGAGTGTGACAAGTCAGCAGTGTTCCTTTTATTCCAATGTGAATCATTTATAATTATTCGCCAATTATTACCAATACAGAGTCTATTCACAAGCTCCAAAGTAACTTTTCCTAGAAAGTAGTACTGTAGTTTATTAACATGCATATATTTTCTCTCTATCAAAATTACTGCAAAGTCTAAAATTAATCACTCATATTGATCTGCATCTTATTAGTAATTATGTTGATTAATAGAGGATACATTTTCTGTTTTGCATGATTCCAGAGAGTCCAAGCCACAATTGCAAACTACCCCAAAGGTTACGAAAGAGCCGCAGTAATTCCCCTCCTCGACTTGGCCCAGAGGCAACATGGTGGGTGGCTGCCCATCTCTGCCATGCACAAGGTAGCCGAGATACTCGGCATGCCCCGAATGCGGGTCTACGAGGTGGCCACCTTTTACACCATGTTCATCAGGTATAACTTTATGAACAACGGTGTCAGGACACTGATTCATATGATATATCCACGTTTACATTTTGAGATATTAATTTGTTTTCTTTATTTTTTTCAGGAATCCTGTTGGAAAGTATCACATCCAGATATGCACCACAACACCATGCTGGCTCCGAGGGTCAGATGACATAATGACTTGCCTCCAGAAGCAGCTAGGCATCAAGCCTGGAGAAACCACTGAGGATAATTACTTCACCTTGAGCGAGGTGGAGTGTCTGGGGGCCTGTGTCAATGCTCCCATGGTGCAGGTCAATGACAACTACTATGTGAGTAGTGTGTATGAAGAGAGCTTGCATGTGATTGAAATTTCTTATTCTGCAGGCAGATACACAAAGTTGATATGAATGACAAAATGGCACGTTATCAATCATGGGGATAGTGCTGGAGCATAATTTACATGATTACATTTATTCCTGCAGGAGGACTTGACGCCAAATGACATGGAGGAAATTCTCAGCGACCTGAAATCTGGGAAACTTCCCAAGGCAGGACCAAGGTGTGTAATTTTCCTGCAGTATGCTCAAAATGGTTACAGGCACTACTGAGTTTTAATTTTAAATGTATAGAGCATATTTTTACACATGAGTTTCTGCACAAAATTCTGACGAGAGAATGGCAAGTGCCAAGCCATTGCATCACCAAGTATTGACACTAACAGCAACACTGCTTATTAAAAGCTATTCAAGGTTGGATTGCATGAGGATATGTCAAAGTGATAACTTTTGCACATTTCCATATCAACATGTGGCATAAATAATTTTGTTTTTCAATAATTTGAGTTCATTCCATTTTGTGTTGGAAAGCAACACAGTTAATTTTTGAAACCAAACATCAAAGGAGCTTGTGTGTTAGGAGCAATAGCATTATCTTATCACAAATGTTAGTCCCTTGACCTGGCAGCTGGCCAAGGATCCAGTCACAACATGGCCTTATACACGCAGAAATAATCTCCAAATAAAGCCTCTTATTGTAGGCTGTGTAAAAAAGGAGTATTAACACAGGCTGGAACACACCTGATTTCTAATATTATGTACCATCAACTGTATTGAATGTATAGTACTGAGGTCAAATATTTGAGAAATTATGTCATTGGTTTTCAGGGAATTTTCATTCAGCACTATTTGCATGCTGGTATGCAATATTTTGTAAATAATTTATTACCAGATCCATCTGTGGTGTGCAGGTTTCAGACTGTTTCAGAAAATACTGTAGAGAGTATTTATAGCATTGACAGTATAGTGGATTATGCCACTACACAATTCACTACATTTATGGTTTCTGTTTCAGAAGTGGAAGGTTCTGCTGCGAGCCGAAGGATGAGCTGACTGCTCTGACAGAGAAGCCATATGGCCCAGGTTTCAAAGTCCGGTCAGATCTGTAGTGTTGCTTGTGATCATAGTAACCATAGGTACAACATTTGTTGAATACTCATAAAGTACAAAATTCAAATAAAAATTTATGATATCAACCAAGCAACTGTCCTTGGGAGATCCATCTCTGCGATTACATGCCTTTGCTCCACATTCAAAGAGTAAGCTCTAAAGCCTAAGTTGTACAGATTTTGCCCAAAACATAGGATTTATCATGGCTAGGTCACACTACTCCAGGTAGATTGTCAACTGAAGATTTTTCCTTCACACCCTACTGTAATGCCCACCCTTTCACTATAACACTGCATGCAGGTTGAACCAATCAATAAAGTGGTGTTTCTCTGGATACCCTATAATTGGATGGCGGTTGGCTGCACCTGGCAACATCTGTTGTCAAAATGGCACCACATGTGAAGGGAGAATTTACTGGCAACTGAAGTCATTCAGTGGGATTTATTTGCTCCTCCAAGCACTTGGCTGCCTCATACAATCATGGCTATGATGCGGGATTACCTGCACGTAGATGCCCACACCTGGTCACCTCCTTTTGTGGTAACCGAACGCTGGTTCATATATTCTGGACAGTCAGGGAAGACCAGGCGGACAATCTTCTTACAAAGCATCACCAATACTGCCAGAAAGGTTTAGTGTCACGTAATAATAAATACTGTATGATTTTATGCCGAACTCATTAGCTGTTGGGCCACCAGGAACCTATAACACTGTTCTTGGCCAATGAAAACCACGAGCAAGCAGTGAAGTCTCTGAGCATCGATTCAGCCGAACAGTTGCTATGTTCCTGCAGCAGCGACAGGGTCATTTTGTGGGACATACCTGACTCATCCAGCGGTGAGGATGCATGGGACGGGAAGCTTATAGGACAAGACCTGGGTAGTGTCGAGCTATGCCAGATCAGCCCAAATGCCGATTGGGTTGCGGTGGCCACCTTGATGAGGATCTGGATCCTGAAGCTGCAGGTTGGATTTGCTTTGTTGGGTTCCGAATTTGTAATCATGCTAATAATGTGTAATGTTACAGTTTTCAGATGAGAGGAGGAATTTGGCATCACTGCTCACGGTTGACCATCACGCAAATTTGGAAGGACACATTGTGGATGTGACTGCCATGATATATATGAGCTCTAACCCTCGCATCCTTCTCACTGTGGGGAGGAACAGTGCATGCAATGTTAGTATCAAATCACGGCACGAAATTGTCAAATAACTTCCAAATAATTGGATTAATCTTTAGTAGCTGGTGCTTATCAATTGAAACCTGTCCGCAGCAGTCCCAAACAAAAGTTCAGTAGCGGACAAGATTCCGTTGTCTAAAGGGTCTGTTATCGACAGGATTTACTGCATAAGGCAATTGTTCTGAGCTTCGTAAATGATCTTGAAAAACTCTTTAACATCATCACAGGTGTGGAACATATGGTCCTGCACCATAGAGAAACAGGAGGGCCCCATAACAGGAAAATCCGTGACATGCTGCTCCTCTGATCCCTCCTCTAATCTGGTAGCCTTTGGAACCAACAGCGGACAGGTTTTGGTGTACAGTGTGGGTGACGCTGATGGCTTCCCAATGCGGAAGAATATTGTGCTAGACGTGGACAAGATTTTCAACAACCTAGATGAAGCGATGGAGAAAACAGAAACCAAACGAGTTGGCCCAGTGACAGTGAGTTGCCAGCCTTCATGGACGCAGCAACTTTCTCAGACAACCACTGAAGAAAGGGTCAAGCTAAGCAGCATGGTGCTTGCTACAGCGTTTGTTCCAACGGGGAGGTGGGAAGAGGAAGGCAAGGACGCCCTCTTTCCGAGTGCTTCCACCATCCGGTTGGTAACTGTTCATATACCTATCTAAACAGCCGTCAGATTCACATCAAAGAACTTAATTGCCACACCTACTGTTTCAGCACTATTATGTCAACAGGCTCATATCTTGTGGTGGCCAGCAACGTAGGTATCTGCGTGCTGGATTCAAAGTCATGGGAAGTTTTGCCTCCTGTGATCTACTTCGATAACTGCCAGCTGGACCTGAAAACCGTTTGCTCATGCTATCTCAGCCGAGGAAGTGATGCACAAACGGTGACATGTGCCATACAGACCTTACATAACAGGAAGAGATGGCACATACTGAGTCTCCTCATTCATGGTACACCATACCCAGAGAATCCTGCTGCACAAGTTGTTTCAAGGTTAATTGAAAATATTTTGACTCAAAGTACAACTGAATTTTAAAATGTACACTGTACTATGTAAATATGTAAACGTTACGAACCTAGAATGACAAACTGTTTGTTCTAGCACGACATTGGATGCCGACTCAGTGTTGAAGTGCAACCTCCGATTCACTACGGGAGTGGAATTGCCAAGTTGCATGAAACAGTCCAAGAAAGTAAAGTCTTCAGGGTACAACACTACTCCCAGGATGGCCATGTTTGGAAATAAAGTGAAGACGAAGCAAACCAAAAGCACAAATCCAAAGCCTCCAGCCGGTTTGGAAAAACTTGTTCCAAACTATCCCATCGACAGCCCTCCTCCCATACATCTCAAGGATAAGTGCCAGCTCTGGAAGGCCACGACTGGTGGAGGAACTGCCTTCAAGCTGGATTTTTCCAGCGATGGATCAGTTCTGGCGTGTGCTTCAAATAGAAGGGACATTTATGTGGTGCCATGGGAAGAAAATGTTATCTTTCCCAACAAGGAACCATTCACCTTGCTTGGGCATGATGGAGCAGTGAATTCAGTGCATTTTAGCGCTGACAAAAGGTAAGGCGTTCAGTAATTAATCAATACTATTGAATGTGCTGCTGATGGGGTTATTTTGTGATGCAGGTGGCTGTTATCTGCTTCTGAGGATCACACCGCTCGCATCTGGGACTGGAAGTGCAAGAAGGTCTTTCTCACTTTACACCAGGGCAAGGCATGCCAGGTCACCAAAAACCAGCCGGTGACGCAGGCCAGGTTCTACTATGTGGACCGCTTCCTGCTCTTAGCATCCAATGAAAACCTCACCATCCATGCATACACGCTGCAGAAACCTGGACAGAAGATGGTGGGGAAATACCCCATGAAATGCCAGAAGGTCACCTGCATTGCTGCTGCTAATCAATTCTATTCCTGTATCCTTTTTGATTGGAAGAGATGCACTGTTATTTTCACCTGTGCCTGACACATGGCACTTACACGTCAGTTTTTTCCGACCCCTTTACACAAAGACACAGCAAATTAGCCGTTTGCATGCCTAGCCAATAGGAGTCGAGGAAAATGCACATCAGCACATTGCTGTAAGGTTGGGTTTTCTATGAAGTTGTCTGGTTTAACCTTATGGCAATGTGCGGATGCACCTATTCAGGAGGACGGCAGTACAGGGTTCTTCATGCTGACAAATGAAATAATGGTAATTCTAACAACAAAAATGTTCCTTACATTGACCCATAGATGTTGTGGCATGTGGTTGCAGTGACCGTCACATACGTGTGATGGACTTGAATGTGGGGAGCATATGCATGGACATACTTGCTGGAGGGGTGCCTCATTCCCTTTCTCTGAACGAGGGCTCCCCAGCAGTCTCCCACCCACCTCGTGCGTATGACCTGGCATTAACCTCCTCCCTTTTTGATGGGACGCGGATGTGGGACCTGCGGACCGGGCGCTGTGTGCAAGCCTACCTGCAGCACTCGGCCAAGTCCAGGAAGTGCAGGGCTGCTCTCAGTCCATGCGCAAGGTACGTGGCAGCCAGCTCGGAAGACAAGTGCGTGTTTGTGTATGACACTAGGTGGGCTACAGAGAAAGCAGCTTGCAGGGTGAAAGGGGCAGGTGACGTGATTATGGACGTGGCTTTTCACCCTGCTGAGCCTGCCTTGGTGGCTGCAGCTCTAGATGGATCATTGACTACTTTCCTCAGCCAGCCAACCTAGCTGGACAGTGACAGCTTTCTATGTTTACCGTATCAAGTATAAATATACTGTTTTACCAAATCATTATTCAAGAAATAAACTTGTGGTTTTTTTCCGGGAGCATGCAAACTAAACGTGTGTCTGGAAGATATCGGGGGGCACCAATAATGAGGCTGCTGAAAATAACGGAACGAAGTTTTATAGCCCTATCTACACAGCATACGCTACAAACCCAGTGTGCCGAGATGAAGCGCAGCCTTTACATTCTCACCAGGAAATCACGATGCATTCACAGCAGGACCAATCCTCTTGTGCTGCAGGGGTTCAAATGGACTAATCCCTCGGATGTATGGCTCCAAGTTTGTAACGTAGGTGTCTGCGGTCAATTCATCCATAGGAATTTCTGCTTCAGCCTTGGCCTTTTTCACAGCCTCGTCAATGGTTTGCCGTACCTCCTGCTCGATTTTCTGCAAGAAGTTTTTCGAATTAGCCTGGTGGGAAACAATGGGTGGATTGCAAAGATCGGAGCAATCCATGGAAAAATGCACACCTTGAGTTCTTCAGGACTGGCCAATTGGGTGTTCAGCATCTTCTCTTTGAAGGATGTGATTGGATCTCTGGTCTGCCTGACCTCTTGGATTTCCTCCCTAGTCCTGTAGCTGGTTCCCGGATCAGACATGGAGTGTCCACTGTACCTGTACGTGGCGGCCTCCATGACCAGTGGCCCCTTTCCAGATGTGCAATACTCAATTCCGAACTTCATGGCTTCTCTGACGGCCAGGACATCCATGCCGTCTATCCACATCCCAGGAACATAGTCTCCACGGGTATAGTAGGTGGTGCTTGCTGAAGCCCTGTCTGAGGAGGTGCCCATGCCGTAGCCATTGTTCTCACAGATGAAGATGCAGGGCAAGCTCCACAGCTTGGCCATGTTGTATGCCTCAAACACCTGACCTTGGTTAGCAGCTCCATCACCATAAAGGGCGAGGCACACACCTCCATTTTCTGTGTACTTGTGTGCAAATGCAATACCTGCTCCCAATGGTACCTGTCAGATAAGAGAACCAAAAAAACCTTACTATTTCTAGTGAGGGTTAAGATTGACAATTACAGTAACAAGTGGTACAAACTTGTGCTCCAACAATGCCATTTCCACCAAAGAAAGTTTTTGTGTACATGTGCATGGATCCTCCCTTTCCTCGCGCACAACCTGACTTCCTTCCAACCAGCTCGGCCAACACCTCCAGAGGGGTAGCTCCCATCAGGTATGTCCATCCATGAGCACGATATGCTGTAATTACTGTGTCCTGTGGTCGGAGGACAGAAGACATTCCAACTGCAACAGCCTCCTAGCATGACGAAGGGGACTGGTTACATTCCAATGTTAATGGTGCAGGACAACAATAGCAACACCGATATCGCTGACATCCACTTCTAGGTTTTTGTGATAATAAGAGCCATAGAACTGCCATAAGAGCTGAAGGCAGTTCAGAACCCCATGAACTGCACATGCATCTGACAAGGGAACTGTAAGTGTTGTAAATCATGGAGTTACTCAATGAAACTTGGCACAATAATATAGGCAGGTAAGTTAGACAAAATGCAAACAGTTTCTGCGGAACAATACAATGTCAAGAGTTATGACCTCTCGAAGTCACAAGGGACACTTTCCAAGGTCTCGCTGATTTTCTTGAAATTCGGTAGGCGTACATTGGTAGCCCACCCCAAGGGATGAAAAACACGTAAAGTGACTTGCTCAAAATGACCCAGTGACCCCTTCTTGGGGGGCAGAGGTCAACTCGTAAATGCAGAAAACTCACTGATTTTCTTGAAATTCGGTGCATTGGTAGCCCCCATAAAGGGGTCACCGGGTCATTTTGAGCAGGTCACTTTAGGTGCATTTTTCATCCCTTGGGGTGGGCTACCAATGTACCGAATTTTAAGAAAATCGGTGAGACCTTGGAAGGTGTCCCTTGTGAATTCGAGAGGTCATAACTTTTGACCTTGTATCGTTCTGCAAAAACGGTTTGCATTTTGTTTAATAAATTACCTGCCTACATTATTGCACCAAGTTTCATTGAGCAACTCCATTTACAACACTTACAGTTCCCTTCTGAGACACACCACTAAAGGTACATCATCAACTAGCAGACATTACCAGTCATTGGTTCAGTGGTGCGTACAACTGATAACAGCTGCTAAACCAGTAGTTACCAACTGTTTTTTGCTCCCCCTACACACACCGAAAATTATGAAGGCACCCCTAACTTTACATTAGTGTAATACTCCTTGCGAATTGTCATACGCAATATTGCATGGGGAATAGTAAATAGAGCTGCATTACATTTCAACCAGTATTATGACACTTATTATAATTATAAAACTAGTAGTGAACCTGTTGCTAAATTTTGCAAACACTGCCTGCCCCCTCTCCCACTTGGATGGAAGTACAGTACAATAGGCCACTACCAGTTGGTGCATAGGCTCTCCCTCTGCACACTATTGCCACTCTCAGGGGGAAAGTAGTGGCTTACTACATGTTGGTGATTAGTCACACCTCGCAGACAAATCCCACCAGGGTGGCCTTGCCTCCGTTGAAGTGTGTTCCAAGTTGGGACACACTTGGCTGGGACTCCCAACCTCTATGACTGCTGCAGAGAGTGAACCTTTTGTGTCCTGTCGTTACTGAACAGGGAAACTGACAACTACGGTAACTACCTGCACGCAGGTGATAAGCCAACGCGTCTAGCGAATTCTGAATATGAGGAGGAGGATCTTTCTGCTAAAGTGGATTATTATCCATGAGGAGGGTTAATCTGCAAGGTGAATTATATTATCCATCAGGAGGATTAATCCCCTAGGCAAATGATTCACCTAGCAGATTAATCCTCTAGGTGAATTATTCACCTAGCAGATTAATCCTCTAGGTGAATTATTCACCTAGCAGATTAATCGTCCTCATGGATAATAATTCACCTAGAGGATTAATCCTCCTCATGGATAATAATTCACCTAGCGGATTAATCCTCCTTGCGGATAATAATTAAATTCACCTAGAGGATTAATCCTCCTCATGGATAATAATTATTATTATCAATGAGGAGGATTAATCCGCTAGGTGAGTTACTATCCACTAGTAGCGGACTCACTGCTAAATTTTGGCAACACTGCTAGCCCGCCCCCCACTTGGCTCATGGGCTCTCCCTCTGCACACTACTGCTCTCAGGGGGAAAGTAGAGAACTACATGCACGTTGATGATGAGTCACCGCAGGGACAAAGCCCACCAGGATGCTATGACCAGCGCCTGTCTTGACTTCATGGAAGTGGAGTCCACCCTCTCTGACTGCTATATCCTCCTGAGACCTGATGTCCAATATATTGGACATCAGGTCTCAGGAGGATATGCCCTCTAATAATTGTTGAACTGGGAAAGTGAAAACTGCTAAATTCTACTTCTTAGGCAATGAGTCAACTTGCTTATGACCGGACAAACTTGTAGGCAGAGAATAAGGGGATTAGGTGTATACATTATAACACCCTCGATTTCTGTTTTCATTTTCACTGGCCATAATGGCAGGAAACTATGATGTGCAGAATTTTCGCGGCACCCCAGTTGGGAACCACTGCGCTAAACCATCAAAGAATGATCTACTTTCAGTGGTACAACCAGCATAGCAGTCACAAAAGATTACAACCTCATGATGAAATTACTCCAGGGACATTTTAACCCACCCTTCATCCAAACAGCATAAAATGCAAAACTCCCAGACACCAGCTCTTGGAAGGATTTCGTCATTATAACCATACACACCTGTCCAGAGTACAAGTGGCAAAACCCTCGAATGGCCTTCTCCTTATAGAGATTTCCAGCAGCAGTTTCCATCCGCCGGACGATCTGCATCTTCTTGAACAGCTTCAACGCCTCATCTTTACTGATCTTCGCCTGCGTCGGTGGCTCACTTTCCAACCTGTGCAATTTGCATGGCTAAAACGGAATGAACCATGTAACAACTCCACTAGCGGTATACCAGCGGTATTAAAAGTGTCATCTATACCTTGATCTCAAATGTAACTTCAGTGGAGTACGACTTGGCCACTCCACCGGCTGCAACCTTGGGCACCTACAAACAAACCGCACCATCACTAACCCTGAAGCATTACCCCCAAAGGGGTCCTCACCGTCCAAAAAGTGTTTCTGGCAGGTCCCAACAGACACAGAGCCCTGGAAGCCATCATGTCCTACTGCAACCTTGAAGAGGGTACCCCTTAGAGAGCAGTGTGGCCAACTGGCAGTGAGCAGCAGACGACACCAGTTGCCATCTTGGACATCGGGCAGCAGTGGTGCCAAACCCACCCGATCGAAGATCAGCACTGGCAGTGTTGCCACCTGGCGAGCACGACACGGAATAGTTCGCACACCCGTTGGCAGGTGGCAGGACTGTCGGTTGCATCAGGCGCGCAGTGGCAGGGGTCTAGCCATCTGGTGGTCGGGACGTGCACTTGACGGGATCAGTCGTCCGTCGCCCCTCGGTGGTGGGTGTCCCTCCCTCCCTCCCTGTCCCTCACCCTCGTCCCTTTTTCCCTCATCCAGCCTCCTCCTCCACCCACCGATGGGCAGGGTTTGTCGTCTGCTGGGCCGCCTGCTGCCCCGCCTCGTCCTCAGCGTCAGGACCAGCAGGACCAGCAGGACCAAAGGAGGGAAGAAGATGAACCCGGAGATCGAGGCAGAGCTGGAGATGCTCCAGTCCGTCTTCTGCCTGCCTGGAGAATTCGACCTCAGGCTCAAAGGTAAGGAGAGATGGAAAGGGTGCAAGGAACATGACTGATGCCTTTCAATCGCAGGTGATGCTGCGGTGGTGTTCTCCATCTGCCACCACAAGAACGAGCTGCAGCATGATTTGATACTCACATTCCAGATGGACCGGCACTATCCAAAGTCACTGCCGTTGGTGTCCGTGCAGGTAGGTATGGAGCCGTGTGCGTACATTGCAAGTCTTTAAACCTGCCGTGCGTTTCCAGTGTGCGGCGCTGACCTACAGGCAGAGTGAGGCGTTGAAGTCGGACCTTAAAAAGGAGCTGGATGTGGTCAAAGGGCAGCCTGTTGTTATGCACATCATGTCGTGGCTGAAGGAGAACATAGGGAGCTTGGCCTCGCCGGTGACAAACGAGGCGCCGGTGTGCACTGAAGAGACTGCCCCTGCTAATGAAGGTACTGTGGTTCATTTCGAAGCGAGTACGGTCTCTGTAAAGGACTCTCCTCAGCTCTGGATACACTACTGCTGCACATCAATCACATGAGAGCAAAGCGGCAGTACGTCAAGATTATCACCAGTTGGTGTCGAGAACTAGATCTCGTTGGGAGGCTGCTCCTGCAAGGGAAGTGGATCTTCCTGATTCTTCAAGGCATTGAGCGGAATGTGAAGGTACACTTCACTTAGTTTCAGCTGAGGTGTTTAAGTAATTTGTTGAGCCATTGTTAAAAACATGGAGAGTCGACGCATGTGTTCCAAGCTGGCATGTCATTTTTCTATACAAGTATCATATGTATGCATGGTAAATACTGATAAAATTTTCCAGAAATTGCAGCCATAACTGTTCTGTTAATTCCTCCCTTTCATCCTTCTTTTTATGACTTGCATGTGAGGTGATATTTGACCTTGGCTTCTCTACAGTGCATGTTGGTGTGGCAGGCATCTGAAGTATACGAGTTTCTTGATCATTAATAAAGATTATAAGACAGCATGATAAATGACCAGAAATGGTCATGCAAATGGTGATCGAATGGATTTTTATAATTAGCAGGTAAAGCCACGATTTCAAGGATGAATTAACCGCAGAGGAATTGATTTTGAAAATGGAGCGAAAAATAACTGCATTACCATGAAATCATGCCTGAGCTCATTTGTGACAAAAATGGTTATATTAATTGGACAATTAATCCAGTTATTGCAAAAGCTATGATCCGAATGTCGTAAGTTCCACGACAAGAAAAATTTACCAGGATGCATAACTATTTATGTTCTGCTACTTCTCATTCAAGTTATATATTATGCAGTCATCCTCTACTTGTGATGTGAAATAAAATCATACCGTCATGTTTAAAAAATGATTAGAGTAAACCCTTAATATAAAGCTCTTCAAGGGACCACCCAAATGTATTGTTATAAGCAGAATAGCGTTATATGCTGGAAAATTTACCTTATGGAAATTATCAAGGGACCAGAAAAAAGGGGCATTAAGAGAGGGAAAGGGTTATACATGGTGAAGGACAATCGCCAGGTAAACTGATAGTAGGCCTACTCATAAAACTAATATAGGTATGTGCAATTAGTTTTTGGTGTCTTTGCATAGTTAATGCATACGGAGCTGTCAAAGTTTCGTGATGTCGTCACATCTGTTCCGCCAGCTTCAAAGTAGCAAAAGTCATCTCGAGGGTCTCCGAGTAATCCGGCCTTGGGTCTGTAACACGTCGTCCATGTGCAATAGGGGATCAAATCCTGTCAAGTCAGATTCTGGGTGCGACACCCATGAACGTTGTCATTTTTGCCTAATATTTTACCATCTGGCCCACTACACTTGAAAGACTCCATACACATTAACTATGCAACGGCGCCAAAAACTAATTGCACATCCTTATATTTTGCAAGTACTGTCAATCTACCTGGCAAATTGTCTGCGAGTTGCCTTTCACCCTGTATGCGGGAGCATTATATCAAGGTTTTGCTGTTATTAATCATTGGCAATTAAAAACAACATTCCACATGTTACACTGTGCAGCTCACTTTTGAGCATATGTGATGTAAAATATGCCGTGAACAAATGAGGGCACAAATTTTTCTGCAATTTCACATTTAAATACTGCAGGTTCTGCATACTTATATGGTGGCAAGAAATTGATCCATTGAGCTTCACGAGAACTGGGCCAGACGAACTGCTATTTCACATGCAATTGTTACTTTTAGATCCATATAATGGTGCAATTACTCTGTCTTCTCACGTGCATGGACTTTAATTTATCGAGTGCATTTTGTTACTTGATGACACGCATGTAATGGCCTACCCACTATGAGCCAAAAAAGAAAGAGTGACATTAGAAATCAGACAGCCTTGTTGGTATGTTACAGCCTTACAGGAAGCCTTATCTGTCTGACTTTAAAGCACTATATTCTGACTGTATGAAGTTTGGAATGCCATAGTCATTGATTGATCCCTTTTATAAGCAAGTCACTTCAGTCCAAACTTTATCATAGCAATTTGCAACTTGATAATTATCACTGCCAGTGAATGTCTCAACCCCTGGAGATGATAATCACGCACTTGTACATTCCACAGGCTTATTTGATTCGTCACAAGAGCCAGAATGTAGACGTGGATTCATCCGGACGGAGCTGCAAAGAACGAATGCTGATGGTCCTGAGTGAAAGTGCACTGCCAAAAATATTTCCAGACTTCCGTGTCCAAGAGTTTAACTCTCCAACGGAATTGGAAAGCTTCTTCACCAAATACAATATCTCAGATCTGTACAGGAAGCATGTGCAGGTCATCGTGAGACGATGATGCATGCAGAAAAAGTGACTGTCTTGAAATCACCAAAGAACGAGTATGATAAAACAGCAGGGTGAAAAAATTTTGGTAACTAAAAAAATATATCTGTCACACTAGATTCATGCAATTGCCACGCTCTTGCTTGCATTTATTAATTTTTAAAAATTAACAATTCTGAAATAGATGCAGTTCAGTACCTTTTTCTTTTTTGAGTCATTTTAAAAAGGTAGGCAGTCGAAACCCCCTAGAGCCAATTGATATTGCAGCATGTCACACAACTAGGATCTCAAAAAAATACGAAACGCTAAAACTAGTCATAGGGAGAAGAATTAGCTGGCCGTTCGTGTCCATTTTCATCAATTTGAAGCACAAAGGGGAGAGTGGTGGAGTTTGCTGTTTAATGTGTTGCAAAAGTGACTCTGGAAGTGGCCTTTTGTGATGTAACTGTATATTGTATGCAATGTGAATAATGGAGTTGGGTTGTCCTTTGCTGTTGCTGAGAAGAGAAGAAATAAAACATGTTGTCACCGTTAAACTACCACTGTTATTCACAGAGGGATTATCCCAATTATTTTTGTGAGATAGAGAGAACCTCACATGGGAACCAGTAAAACGCCATACCTGCTCAACAATCCCATCTTTGGCTCTTTGCACAAATCTTTTCTCATGTCACCACAAGAAGTGCAAAAAAAGCCTTTTGTAGTCAATGGGGCTCATCTCCAGTGGCACATTCTCCAGCTGCTCCAGTAACATGCGCTTCAGAAACACTCCTACGCAATGGCGACTTCAGGCGAGGTGGTAGCAGGTATGAACCAGCCTGGACGTCTCCCACTATGCTAGCCCACACATTCAGTCACTCCCTCGTGGCACCCACAACTGAATGATGAGTACATCCTTTTCAATCCAAGTAAAATGCATTTAGACAAGAGCTGACTATCAAATGCACCAAACACACCTGACGGACACACAGACTGAGTTGCCCTATATGTTTAGGTAACAATCAAAGTTGTGAGTAATACTGTGTATGAATATGGATGAAAAAATAGTGTAGGTCCCACCCAGATTTGAACTGGGATTGCTGGATTCAGAGTCCAGAGTGCTAACCATTACACCATGGGACCTTTGATGTCAATCAGGATTCAGTTTCCAATATTATTGAGATCTAATTAAAAATTATTGTGATAGATATGTGATGACACCGTGCCATTCCCTCTATCAGAATTCTTCAAATCACGTGCTTTTTACATGATTTGAAGAATTCTGATAGAGGGGATGGCACGGTGTCATCACATATCTACCACGATAATTTTTAATTAGATCTCAATAATATTGGAAACTGAATCCTCATTGACATGAAAGGTCCCATGGTGTAATGGTTAGCACTCTGGACTCTGAATCCAGCAATCCCAGTTCAAATCTGGGTGGGACCTACACTATATTTTTGCATCATTCTCTTCATATTATGAACAATAATTCATAAGTGATTGAAAAAAAAATTAAAAATGTGCACAAGGAATGTATAACACTAACAATGTACATTACATTACAGGTAACATCTGCTCAATAAAGATGTCCTCTAAAAATTAATCTGTCGCGATTATCTCCGGTGTCAGCCCTGCCAAAATTGGCAAGAGGATCATGGGTGGTCCTGAAGAGTCAGGATAAGCAGAAATGTGCTCATCTCTGTGCATTCAACCAGTTGGCAAATAGCACTCCCCTCTGTCGTCAGCATCTCCCCCTCCTCTCCCCATCGAAAGCCGTTTCCTTGGATACGGCATGATGATGTCCTTACCCGGATTGTTCTCACTTCTGCCGCACAGAAACAAAAACGCCAATCGCAAATCGCATATACGGAAAAATGTCAATTTATTTGTCCATTTTTTTTAAATAGGTTACATAATATGTTTGCTGTATAATGAAGCATAGTATGGCGGAGGCCAATTAGGCCTAATATGTACAACCCGTCTTTACAATAATTCACAATGTGCGTTGATAGAACCTGCACATTATGGAAATCCTCGGTGGGGAAAAAATTCTGCGATGATAAATTATACGAAGAACGTTCAGTAAACGCGGAAGACGTTACACCATATGTGATTTTCTCTCGGAAGACCTTGGCCTAGCTACGTCACTAATCCAAAATCAAAAGAAAACTGACAAACCATTTATTTCTAGTGGCTAGTTCTTGATGGCCATTCACAGAGCTACTTACTTTTATTTTTCACAATCGACGCTTTTAAAGCTTGCTTGCTGAAAAAGGACACTGTCATGCCAATGTAACATTACCATATTATAAAGGGATGCAAGATTACATTCCAACCATGTACACATAATAATATTGGTGACAGGTACCTGTACAGTCATAGCCTACTTAAAACCTAGTCCACAAAATTGGAGGAAATGTACAACCTTGGCAACATGATCCACAGGACAATAAGCCTCCCCAGTCAGTTCTGGCCTTTTTGGAGGCTATAATATTAAATCTAGCCCATTTTTATCTGAATGGTCATGCCTGTACAGTACGTATGACTATAGGAAACGTAAGATATACGTAATGCCCACAACATCAGCGTCGACGTATTTTAATTTTTAAATAATGCATGCACTGTATATATTACCTGTAAATCATTTCTGACGTATACAATGCTGGTAAGACCATGCAATACCATTTCACAAACCTTGAGCCAGTGCATGACTCAATTAGACGTCAGTCAAATTATATTGCCAATATAGTGACACACGTCGCTAATGGTTATGACGCCAACGTGTGTTTAATGACTTGCAGTGATATTGTACAATAGTGTGAAATGGCCTCCGAGTGATTGTCAGGTTGACCCTGCGTGTTGTGGACTGTTTCCTCAGTACCGTGTGTGGAAAATCACAGATGACTGCCCACGGTACGGCACTTATTCAATGGACATAATCATGACTAAGGTACTGCTGCGTGTCCACAATGACACTGGTGTATCCTGGCTGCGGCAAGAGTGGTGCCGATGCCGGCTTGTTCGCCGTACCGGCACCATCCCCGCTGTTGTCTCCTTCGTACGCGTACGCACAACCAGTCTTGGCACAGGCCATGGGTAAGCCAGGGTACGGCGGAGCACTGACTGAAGAGGACGCGACTGTGACCACCCCGCCGGTACATCCGTCGTACTTCATACCGAGCTGCAGAGGAGAGAAGGCGGTGGACGGTGCGGTGGACGGGGTGGACACCGGAGCGTCTTCCACCATCACATGTCCGTTCGGTTCGGTACCGTACATGGCCAGGTAGTCCGGTTCCTTCGATGGACTGTCCGCCACCGCTGTCCGCTTGATGCCGGACGGAGACGCCGTACTGGACAGTACCAGCTCCTCTTCGTGTTCGGAGTGACTGCAGGAGCTGGCACCGGAGTGTTCAGATGTTTCTTCTGAGCCCTGGCTGCTGAAGGAACGTTCAGGTGGTTGGGTCTCGGGAAGTCCGGTGCGAGACGGGTACACCGACGGGGCCGCTGATAGTACGGCAGCCGCTGCTGCTGCCGCCGCGGCTGCTCCGTACATGCTGGCCACCTCCGATGCCTCCGTCACCACCGAGTGTCTGGAGTACGATCCGCTGGTGCACATGTGACCACCGCTGTTCTCGTACGACACCAAGTCACGTCGTTCTAGCGATGGCCTGCCAAGAATTACACACCGTTCAGGCCTTATTGTCTGGCGACCACTTTTCGTCACATCGTACCTTTGAGAGTGCGAGTAGTACGACAGCAGAGGTCCGTCGTACAGGTCGTACCCGTCCGACAGAGACGAGTTGGAAGGAGGTGCCCTTTCCTCAGCGAATGGAAGCCCCGAGTATGCTGGAAAGGACTCGTACGAGGGACCCAACTCCGGGTAGTCTTCCTCAGGAGGCGGTACCGGGTACGGCGATGGTCTCGCCTTGGGCCGGGATGGTCTCAGCTTGAGGCTGGCAGCGCTCGTGGGACGGTCTTGTAAGGAGCCGGTACCGAACGAGGACGATTCGTCGCCAGGGGTTGTCTCCTGCTCCATACTCAAGACTAACTCTCGGGCCTCGAACTCGCTGAAGAAACATATTCGATTTATTGTATAGGCTACTAAATTAGTGGCACATGTACCGGCAGATACTTACGTAAGGACGTAGTTGACGCTGACGATGCAGTGAGGTCTGGACGACCTGCTGTTGTGCACTATCGTCGCGTAGCTCTGCATCCACACCCATCCTCCTGCTTTGGTCAGGAACCGGTAGTACTTGGTGGTCACCTGACCTTTGAACAACACTGCAACACCAAAATGACATTTCTGTGGTGCTATATTCGCTAACTGAATCGTAACACTTACATGTGTGATGAGCATATCGCATGTGCATGACATCACTGCCATGTATGTAATGGTAAAGTGTCTTTTCTATGATGTCTTGAGGCTCGAAGCCAGTCAGTTCTTTCACTCTGTAAGACAATTGTTGGAATTCCCATAATGCCAAAGACAATGCGGTTTATACAGTAACACGAACCTTGCATCTAGGAAAATAAGTTTGAGCTCGAGCGAGGCCCTGAACATGAACATGTTGGAATGCATCTTGATTTCGGTGACTGCAGACGGAGGCAGGGAATGTCCCACTGCAACCAGTCCTACGTTCTGCAGGGTGGTCTCATAAGGAACTGCTTCTAAACCTAGACTTCCGTTGCCAGACTTGAGTTTCAAGTAGCCGCTACAATGTATCACCTGGAATATGTCATATCTACTTTTAAACTATTTCAACTTACACAGTACAGTATTTCAAAAGTGTTCATGGCTGGAATTTATTACATTGAACCTTTCCGGACAGAAAGCAGCGAACGGTACATGGTGCAATTACGACAGGAAGTCACTGAGAATAGAAACCTTGTAAAAGCCGCCCAGGTGTAAAATATATGATTGGTTAATGACCCTTTTCACCCCTCCCCCTCTTGGGGGCACCCTTTTGTTGTGCTGCGTGCGCACCAGCAATGGCTGCCTGTCCCACCAGCAAAGCCCAGGCGCTTCTCAGAATTCATTACCAGGCTCAAGAGGGGCCTATTTTGTGCGTGGAAATGCCTGCCACAATGCGTGATTTTGTCCTCCTTTTAATATGTGCGCACTCACGTTTGGGCTCCAGTTTTTATTTCGACGCAAACAACACCCCGGCTGGAACATTTCCAGCCATAAACATGCTCTCGAGGGACATTGTTGGAGCAAGGACTACAACAACACTTTATTGTAATTACAAGGAGAGATTATACCTTGTAACCGCCAGTTGTGAGTCCAGCATTCCGTTTAGCCAGGACGCATTTCATGCGTAAGAAGAATGCTCTCTCTACTTCCAATTCTGAAAGTAGAAAGGAATCTGAAAATATAGGCACTCAGAAAAATAATTGCAAATATTCACAAACAATGAAAGCACAGTGTTGGACATTAATCGCGTCATACTGCTTGCGACATCTTCTGATGCGGCAGAAGTGCACATCGAAGCAAGCCGTGCGAGTAAGAAGAGGTAGGCCTTGAGTCACATCACCAAGGCTTGTCCCCCAGCCAGTGACGTCAACCAAGGGCTACCATTTCTTACTCGCACGATGTGCACTTCTGCCGCATCGGAAAATGTCACTAGCTGTATAACGGAATTAATCATCACCGTACACGGGTTGTACACAGTCATGTAAACACAAATAAACTGCTGCCGATTTGGAAAATTCTTACCTGGAAGAATATGACAGCTGTGAAGAGGTTGATGTAATGTAAGTACTGTCGTCATTTCATCATGATCTGCTGGATGTATGTACTCAAATATGCTATTCCCAGTCAGCTCAACCTGAACAAACAAACAAAAATATGAATGTTGACAGTTTGTCACCCTGTGTCCGCAAAATTCCCCCCAACATGCCTGATAGTTGGCTATAATAATTGCCGGCTGGAAAGTTTTAAAAAGCGGCAGGAAACAGTTGCAGCAGGTATAAACGCGTGTCCGTCAGGTTTTGTCACATCTCTCCCTAATTTTATGTGTGCTTATGGAAGCCTGCTTTCTGCAGGCTTCCGGACCACTTAGCCATGTTGTTACTGGTGCAAAGAATATGCCTCGACGGACTGCATGCATATTAAAAACTGTAAATATATTGCAAAAGGTTCCATTTACGATTTCAACACGTTTGGGTGACGGAAACTGGGATTTACCGGGTACAAAACGCCAATTGTGTTATTTGTTGAAGTTGTCCCCAACAATTATTAAATATGAAAAATAAGAGTCCGATGAGGTAAGGAATCTCACCTGGGAGAGTCCAAGATGAACAGACGCAGTTTCAGATATGTACATGATTTTTCCATCAGGAGCCACCACAAATATGAAGCCATCCAAAGTCTGAAAGAAGAACAGAATCAATAACTTATCATGGTTGAGAAAATTGGATGTCATAAGTTGGCTTCACTTTCCTGCTTGCCATTAGTTTTAATCGCATTTAGAGAGAAAAATCAATCGGAAATGGATGCGCACATGATTCAAGGATAATAAACATAGAACTGTGTTTGTCTATCGGCGGTATCAAATCAATACCACAGCTGAGTAAAGGTTGGCAACCGCCGCTTGCATATGGGGAAAAAAAATTGTGGTCCACCAGTGATTTGCCACCGGATTTGCACGGTTTATGCCGCTGCAGACCATACACTATCAATGTACTTGGTATTAGTTTCAGGCAAGCGTTTCCAATATTGCACTTTACGAATAATGAACATACCTGTAACAAGTGAGATCCTAGTTCTTTAATGCATGATTCACGTGGGTGTGTCTGTGGAGGAACAGCACCCCAAGCATCACCCAATCCTGTAATAAATAAATCCAAACATATTAACACAACAACTCAGCAGTCCAACTAAACGAACCGCATAAAGCAATAAACATAATTGGTCTTGGAAAGTTGGAAGTGACCTAACCACGTGTTGCCCTCTCAGGTTACACCCCCTATCTTGTAAAAAAAAAAAACCAACCCTAGCAACCACTCAGCCTCATTAGCAACTTGTATTCAATCGTCCCTATTCAACACCACAAGATGAGGATCAGCTTCCCATTGGTCGTTTTTAATGAATTTGCTGTACAGTTATCGGTGAAATCCTATCCGGGCACACTGTCCAACTATTCAAAGAGCTGATGGACCAGATTACAGTGTATTACTATAATTCCAGGACCAAAAAAAAAAAGTGTGGTCATTTGCATTATTTCCACCATTTTTTTTTTGTATGATGGCGGCCTCCCTCATCGCTGAGGAAGCAGCCTGGGTAGATTTAATCTGATTTATTCCAATGCCAGAGATTTCATGCTTCGACACGCCTGGAAGAGGGTCTGAAGGCCGCATCCAACTAACCGAAGCACGCTCGTGGACTGATGTGCAGAGTAAAAATCCCAAAAATCATACACGTTCAAATATACTCATCAGACTGTTGATTTTTAGTACATATTTTTGGATCAAAATTTTTTTTTACATGCACATTGATTTTTCTTTGGTGTTGCCTAGAAACTCTGGATATATAAAAAAGAGATTGTTTGAACACTTTTCCCCTGGGCGACGCAGCATCCGGATCAATGGATAAAGCTGGAAGGTGGTGTCGGCGCATGGCACAAGCCATCTTTTTAATAGCACCAACCACGCCCCATTGCTATTGAGTCTTTCTGGCCAACTCTGCTCATTAAAACTGATTCCCCTTGCTGGGAATTGCGTTGTCTAATGGACCCCCCCCCCCCAAAAAAAAAAGACTGTGTGATAATAAGGCGGGAGATCAAAAAAGAATAATTGAAATTCATGTGTTGAGCAATTATGGCGTTAGCTACTGTACCGGTGGCTTACCGGTATTGGGTTTAGTCACGTTAGTGTAAGTTGCATTATTCAGAGTCACGATGCTGAATACTGTTGCTACAAAGTCCAATGGTGTGGAGAAATCTAGTGTGTTACATATGTGACAACAATATGTTGTTCGAAATTTCCAAGCAAAGATGTGACATCATACACCGACTCGTTCCAGTAGCAACATCCCCTTGGGGGTGGTCAAAGGTCGTGGCGGGTCGTGGGCTGTTAGGAAACGACGTCGACGCCAAACAAATTGGCCTCGTTTGAACGGTCTCTCTTCAGTTTTTCTCCCCCTTTCCAACTCCTCCAAAGCACCCACCGCACGCATTCACCCCTCTACACAATGGCCCCCATTGTCGAGGCCCTAACAAGAAGCAACAATGAGCACGTGACCTCTTGAACAGGAGGGAGCAGAGGCCAGGAATTTATATCTCTCTCCCCTCATTATTCTTAGGGGTGAGCATGCCCACTACTGCTGAAATAACTAGAAGGGTGTGACTCTACTAATTGGTCCTTTTTCCAGCCAGCCGACTGGAAGCACCCAGTATTTCACACAAGAATTACTATAACGCGCAAAAAGATTGTCGCATGCGACAATCTTTTTGCGCGTTATAGTACTGTACATGAAAATTCCGCTGCTAATATCAGGTGCGCTTATATAGGCACCTTCCAGCAGACTTCGAAGGTTCATAAACCTCAGGTGTGAATGAAAGGAGTGGGTTGAGCATGGCCACCCCGTGACCAATGAACTAAACGGCTGCTCGTTGTGACTCGTACATGAACACCACAATAGAATAAGCTCCAACAAGAAAATAAAGTTTATGACAATACAATTGCCCATATGTGTAAGAAGAGTGAATTAGAGAAATCAGTGGTTAAAGATTTTTGACGTTTTCTCACGGTCCTTGTTTTACTACTTGACGGCTGATCTCCCGTGGCACGGGTTAATTAGCGGTCGATTCTAAAACAGGATTGAGTTACGGAGGGTTACCGTCTCACCAGGGGTTCTTGGCGTCCAGCTGACTGTTTTGCCTGTTCGCTTTT
Organism: Catajapyx aquilonaris; assembly: GCA_000934665.2. Classification (NCBI taxonomy): domain Eukaryota; kingdom Metazoa; phylum Arthropoda; class Diplura; order Dicellurata; family Japygidae; genus Catajapyx; species Catajapyx aquilonaris. Next base: position 134,964 of record JYFJ02000088.1, read on the forward strand.
TTTTCGTCCCATAGCACCTTACTTCATTTTAGTTCCACCTGTCTGCTATATATACGGGCGAACCCAATAAAATAATTCTGACCTTTCCCATGCTACAGGGTGTTACCCTTCAAGTTTGTCCTGTATAATTCTCCCATACATATGGCAATATCCAAATGGATTGGTAAATCCGTCATCAATAGGGGTGAGTCGTGACAAATTGTTTCAGCTGGTGGCAGATTATCCCTTGCTTGAGGATATAAGGCAAGCAAAATAAAAAGGACGAGGGTGCGATTCTTGGTCGGATTAACCAACCGCTGCTACCATAATCCCTTGCAATGGGGACCAATTACCAGGGTTCTGCTAGGGGGGGAAAAGCACTCTCTTTCTTCAGCCTTCATTAGCACTCAAAGCCCCTCCTGGAATTATGTCCTTAGTTGTCTACGCGACTGGCCATATCATTATGCTACTGGTTTTTTTTTTACAGGGTTGTGAACTCACCATCGGGGAAGACCTGCCTCATTTTGAGGTAGGAAGTGGTCAGCCGGATGATGGAGGCCTTGTCCAGCTGAGATGTAATGGCTGATGGAAGTGGAAGAAGCTTGGCCAGCTCCAGAAACTCTGCATTCTCCTTTTCGCGACGGCTCCGAGCTGCATTCTTGCTCTTTTCTTTCATTCTGAACAATACAAGACATTGTTGTCATTCAAGGAATTGGCTGATTTTATAGTGTGCTAGACATCCCTGTTCGCAGGCATCAACCAAAAAAAAATGAATCAATAAAGTCAACATTTGCCATACGTGACTCCACATACCTTCCACATCAGCATTTCAAGATAAGCTCCCAATTCAGATATAACTCCCCCACCCAAAATTTTTCGCAACCGCATGTTGACGAAGACATCCGGGTGTCAACAAGGCTTTAGGATGGGTTCCATTGATTTTGGTATAGTATACAGGGTGGAGCAAAGAGTGTCAGTGTCACGGATATTCTGTTGAATGGACAGGGTGTTGTTGTATGGGTGGGCATAAGAGGCGGCGCACTAGAGTGGCCGGTTGTTTAGAGGGGAAAAAGGGGGGTCCCAGTCCCTCGGATTAAGGAGTAGCCCTCCCCATAGAGAAGTCGTAAATCACTGAAACCTATCGCCATGTGAGGTTCCCCCCACCCAACAGTCTGCTCTAATCCCTACCTATTGCCACCGGAAACCGCCTTCCTCAGGGACCAACTTATACTGGGTGGTAGCCACGGACAATTCTTCAAAATATGACTCTGCAGAAAGGCTATAGGCTCATATAGTCGTAATCTCACCATATAAAAACGCTATAAGATATCTTATAGCGTTTTTGCAGCTGAGCAACAATGGCCAGCCTACAAGAATGTTTATCACCCCCTTCAGCCAGGGGAGCGAAGGTCTCTGTTGGGGAGGTCAAGCTCTAATTCGTTGAATGGTCAACCCGATTCTTGAGGTCAACTCGGACTTTTTTTTTCTCCTGGTCACCCCCCCAGCAGTATAACAATAGGTAAAAGTGGCTACCAACATTTATGGCCCAGTCGGCAAATTTCAGAAGTAGGAAACTGAATAGCCTTGCTTTATAGAAGAACCCGACACGATTTTATTGCTGCCTGACTATTGTGTTGGGAGTCCATGTTGATATCAACACACACGGCTGACGTGTGCCCATATCAACACTCATCACGTATGGTAGAGCAACGCTGCATTTTAGCAAGTCAAGCCAGGTCAGCTTTTTTTTGTGTGCAAATGGCTGCTGACTGCTTGCGAAAAAAAAATTTGCATGATGGAATGATTTTTGATGGGGCTGACCATACATTATGAACCACCCTGTTTTTTTTTAATATATATATTTTTAATTTTGCATGGACACACAAAAAATTCCCGATTAGACTTTTGACTGAAAGGTGCAGCGTATTGAATGAGTAGCCCATATTTTGTGTCGTTCCCATTGGTTCCGTGCACTTGAGCGACTCTGGTGAGAGAATAGTGCGGTGCGGATGAAATCAATCATGCACGGCATGAATACCATTGGGGAAAATGACACAAAGGGTGGCAAATCGGGCGTGAAAGTAAGTGTTGGAGGGCAAATGGCTGCTCAAGAAGAAAACCCTCCCTTCCTCTCTTCTCTTAGCGCATTACAGGGTGAGCCACAACTGTCCATATTGGAATCAAACCTCATATTTGGGACTCCTGCTGTCTTTGTAGACTCTCTGACTCACCCTGTACAGCAACCCCCCCGAGGCTTAAAAGTGAGCTGCGTGAAGCAGTTCTCAGGTTCACGGCTGCTCCAAGCAGCGGAAGAAGGGGGTCAGGGGTCATTTCGGCGGGATGACCTTTTGACCCCTCTCCCTCCCCTGCTAGCAGGGGGACCTCAAGAGTTGAGGGGGGGATGTGTCGGGTGCGTTACAAGCCACAATGGGCCACCTGCGTGACTTGTACTACACCCCCGCCCACCACCAGGGGCGATGACTGTTTTGCCAGACGTCCTGGAATTCTTCTGTTTGGACAACTGACGACATCCGGACATTCCAGTGGGCCTTTTATAGATAAAATCGGCTTACATGGATAATATTGAGTTCGGTAGTACAAAAGAAAAGTCATTCATGTCGGACTGGTGAATGGTCCACGTGCTAAGTACAAATCTGGACACTTACAACATGGTCAGTAATTGGCGGCAAATTTTTTTCCCCGATAAATATTAAAATTGTCAAAAAATATGAGAAAATTCATATACAATATTAAAATAATGTGTATGCACATTCCATCTGAGATTGTACGTGGCATAAATACACAAAAATTCATATATGTGCTGTAGGAAGTGTAGAAGTCATAATGAGAAAATATTAATTCTTCAATAGGATTCTGTCCACTAACCTACCACAACATAGAATAAGTGTGGTGGGATTTAGTGTATACTTGTATGACCTCCACACGTGTGGTAGAAATCGCTATATTATAGGCATTACGTGATGTTACTTTCTTGAACTGTGGCCATATGCAAATACACCACCCAAGAAGTCTGCTGGCCATAATGTATCACAGAACATGCCTGCAACTGCAAGCAATATATCATATCGAACTGTGTCGGTCTTTTCGGCATGTTTTCGCAGCTTCCTTCCGGAGAATTCCTTGTGCAAAGTTACACGTCCAGGAAGTTCCTTCCCTTCTGGTTTTCTAAAAGTCTGAAGGAATAAGCTGGATTGAATTCCGAAGGCCATCTAGGGCAGATTTATGGCGCAGCAGCCGCACGCTTCTCCAGAGGGTTGTTGGGCTGGGTCGAAAGGTTAACGAACACGAGCCGTCTCAGCAACTTACTCCTTATCGTTATACCCAAAAACCAAGGGTGCTACATGGGAAGAGCTCTCGGTTATTAGGAGGGGAATGAGAAATATGGATATTATGTTTCCTCCTTATGACTATTTGGGGTTGGTTGACACTTTGTAGCTGTATCCATATGTGTATAGCACACTCTCCCAGTTAATTTTTTTATGAGACCTATTGCCATAAAACTAGGCAGAAATTTTTGGGGGGTACATTTTATTAGATGCAGGCAGACATGTAGGCTTATATAGTCTAACCATATTCTCCGGATATTTTGTGATTTGAAGTACCATAATTTCAATATAGTAAAATATTTAATCACGGGTTCCCAGCCTCATCAGAAATGAAAGAGTCGTGAATTGATGCATGTGGTCATCACTATAATAGTAAGTATGTCACTAAAATTTAAAAACCAATACCTAACACGAAATATTATCCCACTGTCAAGACAAAAAATGTACTGAACAAGAATGTCGCTATTGCCCCAAAGTGTGCCCTGTTCGAAAATTTTGAGTGACATTTTAAATGTATAAAACACCGAAAAGCAGGATATTGACCCAGTCTAACTTTGATGTGGCAAGATTCTACTGCTAATTTTGGCACAGTCGACAACATATACACATATACCAGACTGTTCAACCTTTGAAAGTGCAATACTGATATTACCGTAACCTCTAAGAAATTTCACGGTATCGCACTGAACGAAACTCCGGCCTATACTTATGACAAAATAATAACAAAGAAATTCTGGCAGTATCGATGAAAGTTGCAGATCATATAACTTATGTAAGTAATGTAAGTTATTATTGAGAATTATTGAGAATTTTCTTGTCACTACAGTTGAATTTCCTCACTCTTGCTACACTTGAAGTATACCGTATATCACCAGCAGCAACTCATAGTTGAGTAAAATGACTTTCCAACTAGCTAAAGCAATTCTTCAGTCATACTTTCCGTTGTCTCACATTAATATTCAGTCATATCCAGGAAAAAATGCACCCTAAGAATTGATGTGTTATTGAATCAGACGAAAGTGACAGCACCCGGTAGCCTTATAAGCCTATAGTTCATGTGTTTGATGCTATTTCATCTGGAAGTAAACGGAAGAATCCCGAGGAGACTCCCGCGAACACGGAGAGAAACAAAGGAACTCTATAATATTCCAAATTATAGAAAATCTTCCATCCGACCCGTGGATCTAACTCCGGACATCGGAGGTGAACTATTGTGATGGCTTTAACAACCACATATACCGCCCTTGTCAAATTCATTAAAGCGGTATCCATGCAAGACAAAGTGTGCTTCCTGAAAATATTGAATCATTGTGAATGAGCTGCGGGTTTCCACAAAATATATTACGTCGCATTTCCTATTCCATGAAACAAAAAATGTGGTAATATTACTTTACACGCAGTGCACAGAGGCTCTCAAGTAAGCCTATACCGCGGAATCAAGTGCAATGGATCGTCTGATTTACTTATCTTTTCCACCAGCGGTTTTCGACAAAAAGTTTACCCATATCGTGACAGTGATTGTGCAAGTGTCACACCTTTGCTTATATCCAGCACCTCGCTCATCAGGTGATACCTCACCATGAAGGCTGCGTTGGAGTGCTACACCATCTTGTTATATATAACTTAAGATGGTGTACCACTCCAACGCAGCCAGAAATTCTGGAGTACACTTATATATGTATAGGGATCATTCCGAATCAAGTGGACCAAAATGAACACCGTGGGGATAGAATTTGGATGATACGGAAAATGAGACCTTTTTTGGAGATTTTATTGGGTTAGTGGAGGTCTTGGTGGAAGTGGTCAAAACTCAATAAGCATAATTATACTGTATATCAAATAAAGGAGGAAGAAGAGGAGAATGGGCATAAGGAAATTGTTTTCCTCGAAAATGCAGCTATAGAAAAGAGTGTGTGGCATTCCATTGATCACAGTCATGCCCAAGAATTTGGGTCCTTGAAAATTAATTATAATACGCATATAGGTATATCTACGAAACATCTCTATAATATTTTCTCGCGAACCATGCATCAACCAAGCTTAAGCTTGGTTGATGCATGGTTCGCGAGAAATTACTGAACATATACATGGTGTGGGTCACAACTCCTGACACCAAATTAATAATTGACGTGAATCAAATTCTTGGGACATGTGACATTGAAATCTCACACACGTTTTTCTGGCTACATTTTTGAGTAAAACTAATTCAACAGGCGCATTCTTCTCGTCCTTCTATTTTATTTAATCTAAATTACATTGTTGAGTGGTTTTGATCACTTCATCGAAAATATCTCCAAAAAGGCCTCATTTTCAGCATTTTCCAAAATTTCGTGATTTTGTCCCTCCCCGTGGTATTGTTAAATATATGGCTGAAACTGATATGCAGCGTTATCGCATAGGTGCGTAGTCTGTATAACTGTAATTTCTTTCACCAAAACCAGAGGTCGATAAACATTTGATTCAGAGTGACTGTATACTATTAAAATTATTATAAAACCATGCAACCATCGCCTATATATATAGTTCTCACATTCAACAAAGCCAATCAACGATGTTAACATGCGACAGACGAAAATTACACCCTTTTCGTGTCACATCGTCGATAAAGCGCATTGTTCATTAAGTCCACAATCCTACAGAGATTCTATATTATAGAGGAGAATAATATCAGTTATGGATCGCTTATAGGCCTACCATAAGCATGCAACAACTTATTGTGCGCATTCACTTCTGGAATTTTTCCTTGTATATACTTTTTCTGGGGAAAACAATCCGTTATTACTTCGCCTAGCTCTTCTCTTGTGTGGACGTGATGGAATTATATACAGTATGTAGAAGCATCCTTGAACTCTATTAATTGAATACAGTGTTATGTTCATCCCCACGCAAGTGCTCTATTATTGTAGCTCTTCCCAAGCAAATGGAAGCGCAGAGAAATTGCTCCAAAATCGGCTTTATATAACTCATCATGTATTTGATGATGACTGCTCATGCGCGGCTCATGTAACATCTACACACCCACTTCTTCCCCATCAATAACTTCACAGGCTGCGGGACCCAATATTCTGGCCTCACCGCATCACCGCCTTGCAGAATATTCGTTTTGAAAATACCAGCATATCATAACCCTTCGCAAGAAAAGAATATTCGGTACCCAGCAAAAGAAATAGAGCCGCATATCGACTATGAAGATAATTATGCAGATCTGTAGGAATCATATTGAAATATAGTTTTGACATGCTTATAATTATGAGGATGTGATAAGTTTGAAAATATAGTTACTATTATTCCTACTTTTCAACTCAGTATGTAGGAGCTAATGCAATTATTCCACAGAAATATGATTTCATTGAAAAACTTCTTGTTACGAAATTGTGATTATGATCTATACTTCATCACAATAAAAACGGCAATAAAATATCATATGTGCTGAGCGTCTGTCACTTTAAAATATTTGAGCCTGAGTGAATGTATGTTAATACCTCAAAGAGTTTTATAATGCGTAATTAACGTTTGCATTGGGGAATTATCGGCAGCAACACTGCCGCTCATTAAATCACCAAACTGTGGACTTTATGCATTAATACCAAGTTACGCAGAAGATATTCTGCAAAGACGATACTCTCAGGTCGTGATGTGGATCCAAAGTCTGGGATGCAACAGCTGGATGCTGCGTTATACCGTATATATATAGGGTGTGAAAAGGACACGGTGGGAACGTTGCACCTTTTACGAAAGCTGTAAAAAGCAGTGGCTCAGTGAGTGACTCAACCTTTACTTTAGCAGACACCGAATCTCTAATGGAAAGGAAACCCCAATATAAATACACTCATTTTTTTTTTGGTTATCGCCTATGCCTTGACGGCCAGAAGAAAATAAAATACCAAGGGAAAACAAGCTTGGTGCTGCAAGAATATGTGTTTAAACACCCTCAATATTATACGGAAAATACTGTATGTGTAAACCTTGCTTCAGCAGTTATACTGTATATTGAATCAAGTACAGGAGACAGTAACACTGTCTTGACATGAACTCCTGTACAATGTGCCATAGAACCATGATCCATTTCCCCCTCCCGTGGTACATCGTGCATGATGTGGTCGCCCGCAATCAGTGCCCCGCTTGCCCGCCAACATTCCCGCGTCCATATCGGACTTGTCCCGACTGGCGCTCTGCAAATTATATGCGCTAAATATTATAACTATCAATATAACGATTGCACCCGAAGTGTAGGCGGAAGTTACCGCTCTAATCAATAATAATTTTTGTGCAAAAATGTTCAATTGATATAGGTTTATTTATGCACATATAATTATAAACAGGAATAATTGCAAACATATCTGATGTGATTTTTATTTGCGGTATGTCCCGACCACATTGTTTCTGCAATATTTAGATTATTGTGTTAGATATATACCAATATCTCTCTCTCCCACTGGTTATTTATACTATTCCGACTGTATATGAAAAAATTATATGGAGTGATGGATCGTTGTCTCCACAAATTCTTACAGTGTAAATAACCTTCTGTGGGCTTCATCGTGTTACAGCACGCGGTAAAAAAAATAGTTTTCTTGTCGTTTGACGCTATCAAATTATCCTGCACTTGGACTAGTTTACTACCTCCAGTTATGAGCAAATTTGACGTCAAACATAGGCAAGGTGTCTTTTAATATCCTTGACTCACACATTGCGAATTGCAAACAAAGTAGCTCACATACTAATTAGAATATTCGTGCGATACACTGATTTTGCTCATATACAAATATGGATTTCTTATACGATTGACATTTTCCCCAGTTCAATAATGGCTATTATTAACCCTACAGCAACCAGCCCGATTTCTGGAGTAAACACCTGGCCGTGCATATTTTGCATTGCAACTACCAATGCGCAGGTCTATACGTATAAGACGGAGGCATCTCCTACTGTCATTAAGATTTCCAAGAATAGGCCTGTTGGCACGCTAAGGCTCCAGAAGCAATACACAGCCGGTCATAGTGGCTTGGGGACATATAGCTAAAGGGGCAAGAAAAAGAGCCCGAGTGACGACGCAAGTGAATTAGAGCACACGGGTCACGCATGGCAAACGTGTCAAATGAGAAAGTAAGTGTAGGACAGGCGCCCACCCTCCCCATCAAAGCCTCCTCTTATCGTCCTCCACCACCACCACCACTCTCCTCCTGGCACCACCACCTCCTCCTCCTCCACTCCCCAAGACAGAGCTCTCCGGCCTGCTAATGACAAGGAATACGTGACATCTCCTCGCTTACCTGGCAACCGCCGCAGCGTCCCCGTGCCGCTAATCTTCCCGCCGGCTAATTAGACACTGCCACACGCGTGCCGACGCCCCCCGAAAATCCCCGCTGCCCGCCCTTAGCCCCGCAGACCCGGCGGAGAAAGCCCGCAAATCTCGCGCGGCGCCGCCGTGGCACGCCCAACATGACCCCGCCTACCCTGCGCCCGCAGCGCAACTCCTCGCAAGTCATCTGCCGCGCCGTGGACACGCCCATCGCAACTTCTGAGTGGTTAGAATGGGGCCTATCCGGGGGGTTGCGGAGGGGTGGCGGCCAAAATGGACGCCGCCGGTGGCACAGGGCAGTTGGAAGGGGCTGGGGCACGGATGGCACGTGCGGGGCTCTCGCGGTGTTGACCTTTCGGGTGCGCGGGTGTCCGGTGCTGTGTGGTGATAAAAGGTCTTTGTTGTTTCCACTGATTTGGGTTCTAATATTATACATATATTTTGTTATAACGTAACGTAATTAAACGGAAGTGAGGACAGAATTTGCTACTATCAGCAACATGAAAATGGTTGCAATTTATAATTATGATAAACATAACATGTTACAGTAATTTTATAGTACGTAAGTAATTGTCACTCATCGAGTTGCAGCTTCCTGCCTGATAAGTTTTAGCGGAAACTTCAATTGTTGCGATTGTTTTCTAGATTCCCCAGAGATATTGTCGCTGTTGTCTTTTTTAAATAATACATTAAAACATGTTTATCAGTCGTACATATGAAATCGGGGTGTTTCGTAATAATAGATATCAGCAATGTTCTAGGTTTAGGGTGAACTCCTGGTGACAGGATCACTGTCATTTTGGTCTCCGAAGTTTCGTTGCTGAGATAATTGGCCTAATGCATTATACCATCTTTCATAGCGGATATACTGTATATCCTGCGACACTTCCATCGTCTCCCAAAGCAATGCCTTCTAAGCGTAGGTCGCAATGCAAATGAAAGGTTCATTTGCATTACGATCTTGTTACGCGTAGCAGGCATTGCTTGGGAGACGATGGCAGTGCAAAATAAATAAATAAAACATTCTGCAAAATGTTTTTTATTTTGCATTTCCAGTCCATTATCTCGATAACAAGGAAATGATATTTCTTCACAAAATCTTCTGGTCTTCACGAGTTCACTCTAGCCTATAACTCTCGGTATATAATACTGTAGTATTCCGCCTCATCAGATAGAGAAATAGTTCCAGATGATTGTGTAGCGTATACGGTACGTAAAAATTTTAAATAGGCCTACTCTACGTTCCGTATAGCCTACTTTCGGATTAATTTGCGTCCAGACAATCGGTTCAATTTTCAGAAGGGCTGGGGGTGAAAGTAATAATTGAGCAAAAATCTAATGGACATGGCTGCCGTGTAATTGTTCCCTAAATAACAAATACCGGATGTCAAACTTGCACGATTTCTCGATAATCTATATGAATTCCTCGTTATTATTGCGTAATTTAATATGAGATGTGGCTCTGATTTGAAATCATCCTGATGTTAGTCTATATACTCGCGGCATTGCGGCTCTGACAGATTTTCTAATTTACAGGACAACCTTTGTCAACGCCTGGGGCATGGCTATAAGTATGAACTGTGAATAGACCGCTCACGGTGCGGTGTATTAAAAACTTCGCGTTTATATCCTGCAGCTTTGTTAAAGTCCCTTTCCGCCAGTTTATAGAGCAGTATGATTATACTCATATGCATTCCCCATTATGACTGCAGCACAATTCAATTCGCCTCTTAATAATTAATATTACACACAACTGTAAAGGGCAGCCCATCATCGTCATCTCTATATTCTCAGTTCTATATACGTTTTATAGACTTGGGCCTTGCCGAGAGATGAGCTGAAGTTCTGATTCACCCTGATGCTGCATATTGGCAAGCCGTTCAAATGTGTCCGCTTTAGACGATAAGGCGAACATCATTAATCCCATCCAAGCAGTGCAGCACGTGCAGAAGTGGAGGGTTTGCTGTGGAAATCGATGGCGATGCTGGGGACGCCCACAGAATATTGGATGCTGCTGGGGGTGCTCGGGAAATGTTGGAATGGAGAAGGCGGCTGTGCTGGATGAAGATGATTGGCTCAGGATTAGGTTTTAGGAATGCATTAACGGAATGATTAGCATCAGGTGACGGTATTTGCAAATCCAGCCATCTTTGTACATAAATTAATGGCAACAATAATAAATGACCAGAAATCCAGAATCTCATCAGTTTCAAAATATGACCGACAATCATCATGCAACAGTAATCATGATTTCATGGTATGCAATGCAGTTTTAAACGTCAATTGTTTGCTTTACATTTTAATTGCAATTTATGCCATTTGGTGAGTGCCAAGCAAGGTGATTCTGATGAATGCAGAGAAATAGCTAAGGATTTTTTTAAAATAGTACTATATAGTCAAGCTGAAATCAATGAAGTACAGTAATGCGCTACGGACCTTTGGGATGGGAGGTGCCCCGCAGCCATGCCAACAATTAAACCTTGCTACATTTTGGTGTCAACTGCACAGGCTACACCTAATGACTGATTAGACCACTATTTTATCAGGGTACAAAGGAAAACAAATTACTCACCAACAAGAGTAGAAAACTTTATTGTCTTAGGAAGGCCACAGATTACAGTAGAACGTAATTGTTCCAAAAATAATCTCAAATTGTTAGGGCTGGCTTTGTATCAACTCTAATTAAGGAGAAAATCTCTGATTATGTATTGTGAATACCACACGTTATCAAAGACTTTTCTTAATTTGGATTGATACATCTGACCCCTACTGGTGCAAACATTCATGAACACATTTCCTTCGCAGGTGTAGTTGTAAGTAGAGTGCCGTTACAGTGACAATAAATAACTACCAAAGAAGTTGTGCAGTATTATTTGGAACGAATTTGACATGAACAACATGTCATGTGTACATATCATCACTCCACCAATATAAATACGAAACGTTTGGATATCAATTATTATTGTCCCCACCCTCACAGCCATACACCATTGTGACTGTTTTATTACCAATTTGGATAGGTTCATATTAGTTCATATACTTTACCCTGCAATTAAAACAAATCATTGTAACTGTGACAATGCTGGCCAGTTGCACTAGAGCCAGGAAACATTTTTTGACTGAAAAAGTGCCACAAAAATGGAAAGTCACTGTTGACAACAATGAATGTTTCCTGGCTAGGTTGCATCCATTCCTTTACACATACCAGGTGACAGCAATTCTGTGATGTAACTGAGCAAAAAGAAACATGGGAAATCAATTACAGTACAATAAGGCCATTCAACATCACTTGTGGAAACATTGAAGAATTGCACAGAATTTCATGAATAGTGCACATATTGAAAGAAAATTCCACACCGTTACAATCATGCACTAAGTCATTATATCATATTTAAAATGTAAATTGCCCTTATAATAATGCCACAGCTCTTCATGACAAGAATAATTTGGATCACAAATGATCAACCACCAGAATATGACATTTAAAGCTGTGCCATTTATTTGAACAATATTTTGTGACAGAAAAAACCCGTATCAGTTTTGCACTGGCAATGTAACCAATCCAAAATGCAATAGATCCATTGACAGGACCATTGTATCAGGCTGCACAGCTATCAAGTACTACTTCAGTACACATGTTGACATTTTTGATGCAAAAAATTATTATGAGAAACACTGCAATAGAGATGGGTATCCGACTAGCACAATGAAAATGTGACACTAAAAATGGCTTGACTTAATAATTCTTATTGTATATTCAGAAGGGTAAAATGAGAAGACATGTTCTTGGCTGCACACATACTGTAGTTCCACTGAACAAAGTCTCTTAAAATGATTTATCAATCTGTTGTATCTGCATAAAAACTGTTACAAAAACATTAATGGTTATCACTTTAAAAACATTAACCAAGGATGTTCAACATAAACAAAATGTTTCATGTAATGAATCCTGTATTAATAATTTTAATCTTATTTGTTTCTTTCAAACTTGTCTTCTGTCTTTGGTCCTTGCTTTGGTCACAGGTTCAATCCTAAATAAAAGCAATAATAGAAATGGTTTGAAATTTGTATCCAAGTCCTTAAATTTTTGCACAGTAAATTACATGCTACTTAGAATTCATGTCTCTGCACAAGTTACAAACAAATCGCACAGTATAGCATGTTGTACAGTATAAAATAAACACTAGTGATATGGAGTCATAAGATAAAACTACAAATATTATGTGCAAATTGTGTACTAACAGCAGACTTTGTCTTTATTTTAAACCTTTGCTTCATGAGCAGTTTCAATATACAGTTGAATCCGGATATAACAGACCTTGGTCATAACAGGCTGATTTCCGCAGAAACCAGTCTATTATAACGGAGACATGTTATAGCCGAATACACGGGCCTTTCGAATATGTTATAACCAAAAGTCTGTTATAGTCGAGGCTGTTATATCCTGATCCAACTGTACAATATTGTTACGAAGAAAAAAATTACAAATTTATCTATAATCAGTTAAACCTTGCTAGGATTATTTTGAAAATATTTTTATTCAATCCACATTTAATATTTCCCAGCAGGCTTATGATATGTCAGGAGATAAAAGGGTAAACCAAACTGCTCAACAATACACAAGATGCCACAATACTTTGTCAAGCCTACAATAATAAGCGTCATACAATACTGCCACTCGGCAAAAAATTATCCTGTAAATGCAGCTCTGGCTATGAGTTCCCCTGGAATCATACTGGCATAGCAGTTGTTATTTATGCTGCAACTTCTTCCTTAAGTTCTATTGGCTTATCAGGGTGGTTGTTGCTGGCCGAGTAGCACTTCCGACACACAGCCATGTATCTCTCAGCACCACCGACGATTTCAACCTGAAACGAGGATTGACAAGTCTGCAGGTAAGTAAGGGACATCGAGGGAACATCTCGGAGCAAGCCACCCTACTATCAGCACTCACCAGGCTATTGAGTTCCATGACATTCTGGAAAATTCAATGAACGCTATGTAGTTCGAGCATTATGTTTTTGATGCCATAATGGAAAGTCAAGTACACTGAGCATGTTGCTTTAAACTCAGTCGCAACCGCAGCGGTTGAGCGTATAGTTGTTGATTTATTCAACACGGGTTGCTAGGTGAAGCGACTTTCGCATGGGGTGCCTTGTTTGATTTTGCCAGGCGAATGGTGGCCATCTTGGAATAACGGAACTAGGCAGCGAAAACATTGTTAAACTCAGTGAAGATTGACCAATCAGCAAGCTCAGCAGTGCTGACAGCGGCTGCGGCAGCTGCTGAGTTTAGCAACGTCCTCACTGCTTTTGTATCCTCAGAGTGACATATTTACATTAACACAGTGAATTTGATATTTGAGGGGGAGACGGAGTGGTGCCACGGTAACGTGCACGCACGCCCACGGATGTTCGGGTCCCGGGATCTAATCCCGCCCGGGGACACCCCCTTCATCCCGTGCAGAGTGTGGGTCGTCTCTGGCTTCGTGTCTGGGTGGAATATCCAATAAACACATCCACCCGGGGGAGCTCACAAAATGACCTCGTATAGCAGTGCACTGCACATCCCCTCCTGTCATCCCGCCCGTGGGCCCGGGCGTTATCGCCAAAAAGGTTCCAAATTGTACTATCTTGAATAAAGGCTGTGCTGATGCCCGCAAGGGTGAGCACTAACCCACAATTTTTATTATTATATTATTAATTTGATATTTGCACAGGAAATATTTTTCATCACATGCAGGCACACTATAAATAATGACACTACAATGCTGGGGGTGATTACGAACAAATGAAGTCTTAGAATGCTAATTATTGAATGATGTGCTCTGTCACATGTTTCAGCAAGATTTTCTGTTACTCTGCTTCATGAGCCAAACATCTCTTATTCTTAGTTCAAGATCATCGACTGGATGCATCAAGACAAGAGACCGCATTGTGGAAAAGAGTTGTTGAGAGTATAAATAGTTACATCTGTATACTTTACCAACACGAAACAGGCAAGTGCCTAATTATTCCCAGCACAAAGGTCAATATAGGTTCTACCGCAAAGAGTGCTCTTACCGCTGTTTCACATCCAAGCCTCTTAGTGTAAGAAGCATCGCTAAAGCAAAGCATGCAGACAGCAGAGAGCTTGACAACATGCTCGGCCAGTGGCACCAGGCCCAAGATGTCATTGAATCCTTTGCGCTCAAAGGTACCGTCCAGGGCTGCTACAATCACCGTCTTTCCGCTTTGTGCCATGTCTTCGCAGAACTCCACTATGTCCGGAAACTGTAATATGAATAAATAAATCTTCAGTTGGCAGCGGAGGTCAAGGTCATGTGCAAAAGGTGGTGCCCTTAAAACCACAAATCCCAGCCATGCATGGGTCAACGTACAAACTGTCCCTCGTCGATCCCCAGCACGGTGTAGTTGCCTGCAATGGCCTTCATTGGAGCCAGAGTGAGGGTGGATATGGCATCAACGGAGAGCATGTCGTGTGTGCATATCCCGCTCTGGCTGTACCGCTGGTCCTTGGCGTGCTTCACCACCAGGCACCTGTGCTTGGCGATCTCGTACCTCCTCACCCTCCTCAGCAGCTCAGTCGTCTTGCCAGAAAACATGGGCCCGAATATGACCTACACACATGACCACAACTGCATTAAAACCAGACGCCGCACTTGATGCAACACACACACGCCATACCTGTATCTGTCCCTTCGGCTTGGTGCAGTCCTGCCCTGCCTTGCACACCCCCGACATGGCTTTTCAGGCAAGCGGGATCTTGCTGTTTGATCAAAGGAGCACCGGAGACAATCCGACAACGGGCAAGTAACGGCTGAGAGTGACAGATGACAAAACCGCGCCAAAATATCCAATCTGAAAGAAAGAGGACCAATCAGAGACGAGGCAGCTGGTCATGAAAGGGGCGTGGCCTCAACCGTCATGAAATTATCCGAAATTATCTTTGGATGTAATCTGTAATTACGACAATAGATTACATAATTATGAAATTGATTTCTGTTACGAATGCATTTCATTGATATGAATAAATGTTTGTTTTTTAAAATATGTGATTGGCCATGGATTGGTAGAGTTGCCAGATAGTACACGGCGGGAAAACACACACACACACACAAAAAGGAGCCCAGCTGGGACTAACATCGCTAACCACTAATTGCTAGCTTAATTATTTGCATTGTCGTCGGATTGTAGTGCAATTCTGCAAGCCCTAAATTCATAGACGTGTGAAATGATGTCACATTTGATGCGATGAAGATGTGGTTAAACATTTCCTTGAATGACAGTCCATGGTCACATGGCATGAATCAGTCAGTGAGCGGCTGAAATTCTTGAAAGCAGCATATATGATTCACTCACCGTTACTCACTATGGTCATGTACAGTAATATGTGACTAACAGAAGTGGTCAAAGTTACAGTGCAAGCACAACGTGTGCCTTCAATGATTTTAATTGTGAAGTTTGGTAGATCAAACAATGACAATGTTGATGTCAGGTAGTCACAGGGTGTTACATACTCTGAAGCATATACTCGTAAAAGTGTAGATGCATTTCAGGTTGTCATAATTTGAAAATAAATGTGTGTAAATACACTATACAATTGCCTGGAATCTGTGTTGTGTAAGACAATATAAATTATCTGTAAATTTAATAACAAATTATAAGTACACTTACAGTTAGAGGGATCATTGTCTCCCAGACATTGAAATTACCGACTTTATTATTAAATACCTCACTGCTCATGGATTTTCTGAGTGATTCTGCAGTTGCTGAAGTACAAAAATATAATCAGGGTATAATTACCGAGTTTTAAATTTGTCCAAGAATGCATGAAAATATCAGGTTTGTTTTTACAGGTTCTCTCTCACTACCTCTGTTGTTAACCTGTCAGCATGGTACGTTCATGTAAGGTGTGTACATAAAATATTTATGATTGCCAAACACATATAAATGAGTAGTTTATTTATCCTTTAGACTCACCAAAATCACTTAACAGTGATGACTTTACAATCTGGAATTTCACAATATGTTTACTTCCCAATACATCAGAAATGAATATAATAAGTCAACCTCCTCCCCCGTTAACAAAAATTGATTGGAAATTACCAGGCACAAAATTTACTTCTTCCCAATCCGAGATCCTTTCTTGTTAGGGGCACATTGGTTCTTCATAGCATCTCTCACCTCTGCACACGAAGATAAAAACTTTTCCTTCTGTGCAGACATGTCAGCCTTCTGAAAATAAAACAAAGTTAAATAAATAAATAATAAATTGCCTTATGGGCTGGGAGGACAGGTGACACTGGTAGGGATGGAGGAAATATTGAATATTTCATAATGGAATCATAGTGCATGCTCATGGACATAGGATCAAGACGAAACAACAGTTAAATACCAGCGACCATAGCCACAGAGAGAGAGAGAGAAAAAGCAATTTTAAACAAATTTCCACATTTTCTCACTTACCACACATGTTACGGCAGCTGCTGAACACAAGTTGTAGAAGTCAGCCACAGTCAGATCCTCTTCTTTCTTTCCCAGTTTAATCAACGGACATTGTGGTGCATGAGTTTTATGTTCCTCCCTGGAACATAATTAACATGCATTGAGGTATATACAGTAAGTATTGCACCATAACATATGAATGCCTATGTAATTCACAAATGTTGGAAAAATAATAGTGCCACTCAGCCATTTTCCTAACATTATACACTTATGGGATGGTCACAATGACCAATTCTTTAAATTAGGAAAATAATTACATACCATACTCATCCTCCTTGCTAAAACTTGTGTACATTTGAAATTAGACTAGCAGAAGAAAAGCAGATTTATGTCACTGAGTAATGCAAGTCTTCATAGTCAGCCATGAACCCACATACACAACGCCATGCAATGCTAACCCTGATATCTGGCCCCTTCCTCCATCAGCACTTTGTAAATAACCCAATGAAATAACCCCTTCATTTTACACCACCTAAAAGCATTTTAGCTTGTAAGAAATTCAGCCGGAGGTGATCCGTCACACCATTTGCAAGACAGGATGCAAGACTTCACCTCACCATGGGTCATCTTCAGGATCCCATTCGCCCAACTGCTTTCCACACACGACACATTTCACCAAGTCTGGTTCCTTGTCAGTCCCCACGTACAGGAAGCCTGCTTCCGCTAGCTGAAATACAATACAACAACATTATTCTGAGATACATTAATAAGTACTCAAGGCCCTGCACGCATGTGTTTCCAGCTATTATTATCATTTATTATTTATTATCAATATTAACACTTCATCACCAACATGAATCTGCCACACATTGGCTACGACGTGGGGTCTTTAAGGTCCCCACGCGGTTTTCATTATTTTAAAAATATGACTTAATAGCACTAAGGCCTGCCTTTATTATCATATGTATGTGTGAAAAAATCGATCTCCTGTGACCATTAGTTGAGTCATAAGGGACTTGAGACTCCGTTACCACAGCTTCGTAGCCTTCCAGCTCGATGCCATAAGTAATGGCTTATAACGTAAACATTCCCAGCTGCAGGGTCAGCAAGATTTTAGTTCCAAGTAATATTTATTGCTGGATAACAATACTGTGATGTGTCCTCTAAAAAATTATGTACATTGGCTACGACGTGGGGTATACCTGGACCCCAGGGACTACGCTTAGCAGCAAAAAAGTACCGGCAACTCGGCAAAAAAAAAAAATCTACTTATGTCAAAGTTTTTCATGGGCTCGAAGAAAGTATGCCTGCCATTTTTCATTTCATACCAAATTTATTAACCCTTAACTACGTAGGTGGCTGAAACACCTTTAACTACGTAGGTGGAGCCTGAGAGGCTCCAACGGTATATTTCAATTTCTGCTTCTCAACTAAATTGTTATATTGGACTTTTCACATACAGAAAGTGCAGTTCAGATCATTAGGCTTCCGATAACGTAAAAATCACACGCTGAGTCAGCATATTCCGACAGGGAAAAATTTTTATTTAAAAGGTTACATCATGCTTGAGCCGCTCAGGCTTCACCTGCATAGGTAGAGCCAGTATAGAGTCCAGGAGGGACCTGTTCCTCGTTACGAATTTTTTTAAACCAAAGAATAGGGACTAAAAAAATTTTTCTTTCCTTTTCATGCTTAGGAAGGTTTTTCTGACAAAGTCACGGAAGGACAGGGGAAAATAAAATTCAATGAAAAAGTTACATGCGTTTAAATAGTGCTTGGAGCCTCTCAGGCTCCACCTACGTAGTTAAGGGTTAATCGCGACGGTATTAAATACATTGTGGGGTCCAAAAAGACCCCACGTTGGTGGTTAAGGGTTAATATGAGAAGTACCATATTGGATTTTGTTCCTAATAATATTAGACGTAAAACTGAATCTCATATTTTAAATACAGGGCGTCCCATGGCCTGAGCAGCATGGTCTCCCTTTGAAATAACACCCCCGAGAGTGCACCGACCTTCTGCGGCGTGCAGAGGCAGTCCTCCTGGAATGGCCAGTCCTTGAAGGAGTCCAGCCTGTGGTTCTCCAGCAGCCAGCGTGGGGTGAACGCACCATACCCAAACCCACCTTCCGCCATCGCCCTAATCAGATTGGAACTGCCCAAACGGCAACCCGCCATGGAAATAACGGCTCTGACGCGTTTCTCACTCTCTTCTCCGGTCGACCAGACCTGTCCGCATAGCTAATGTGACCTGGTCAGATCTGGTCATTGGATGAAAAACACGACCAACCGTGGTTGCCAGATGGGAGGGTGGGTGATGCAGGGTGGCCAGACCCATTGGGTGTGTACCTCCGTCCTCCTCCTGTCCCCCTGCCATCGGGTGTGCTGTTGGGAGCACCGGAGGAAGCCGCGGAGCAAGTCCCGCCGCGAAGGAGGAGGAAAGGAGGAGGAGGAAAGAGGACAGAGAGAGCACTTCTTGGCCCCCCCACTGAAGGACACCCCCCCCTGCGGTGTACCGGCAGCCCCCTGTCCACTTGACATGTGCCCGGATCCACTCGAAGGATCGGGTCACAGACACTCCTTGACACTCGACACAGAACAATTCGGTCGGGACATCAGCATAAAAATGCGGCTGTGAAACAAGTGGTCGGATATATCTTGATGACTCTTCCAAGTTGTGCGGCACGTGCAGAAGACAGATTGACAGACGGCGGGGGTTGCGTTGCGGTTCCCTTTGAATTGAGCACATGCAATACGTACAGATAGATGTTCGTCAGTCAACTCCAGTTGGGCTTCACTTGAAACTTCTGAATTAATACTGCTGATGAGTGTGATGATGAGCAGTAATATGAATCGGTGTTAAACAGTTCGTCGTGTGTGGTTCTGCAGTATATGCAGAGTGTATCGATCCTCGTGGGTATGTCTGTCCCAGATGTTATCCTTGGCCGCGTTTTGTCTACAGCGGATTTGTTCAAGGTTAACCCTGAGGAGTTGGTCTGTTATCGATGTTCTTATATATTTGCATTGGGATCACCTGTCAGAAGTATATATAGGGTCGGATGTACCAATCGATACACTTCGATTCACCGTTAATAGTCATCATTCACACGAAGTCGTCCACTGACAGCATCTATCATATAGACATACCAAGTACCGGGAAGTCCGGGGTGTGTCGTATACCTGTTTTTTTTTGTACAGTACTTTTAAAGTTCGCACTCATCATGATCATCAGATATCATGAACACAATTTTTCGACAGTTGTCATGATGCAGGCTTGTACTTCGGAACATACAGCACTGTACTGTTGAAGCACACCGAGAACATACACTGTACATCCGATCCCCGTGTGCTGTGTATACAACAATAGAGAGCGAACCGAGCGAACAGCATGTTGATCTCTCGCGCTCTCTCCAATAGTACAGCAGTTACAGTACATATGTATGCGTATGTATGGAAACTGCCTTGGGTGGGGCCGCCCCCGTATCCGCCCCTGGGGTCTGCCACAGGGATGTGCGAAGGGTGTATGTTGCTGGAGGGGTGTTGATGCGGAGAGAGGCTTTGTCGCGCTCCATCATGATGGTGGTGGTGGTGGTCCCCGTCACGCAATGGGGAATCCTTCTCCGTTGCTCCTCTACCTCGCTTCTCTGCCAGGGGGACAGAAGGCGTCGGGAGGTCTCACCATCCCTCAAATGGGCGTCATCCACCACCCGGAAAATAATTGAAATTTCTGATATAACCAGGCCAGCTGCTCACTACACAATTAGCGATATAAAAATTATAAGCAATTAACCTTCAATTGGGCATAACTTGTATTTTAAACTGGCAGTAGGCCTCTACTCCTCTTTTTTCATCCCCTTTCACAATCTTCTGCAATGATCCATTGTTTCGCAATGGATGGCCCACATGTCATGCTGACGGGTCTGGTGGCTGTCCACCACGTGGCCAGTCATCGCTGGCGAATTGACCAATGGATAATTAACCAATGGTTTTAAATATGTTAAAAAAAATAGTTTGTAAATGGAGTGATGGAAGCCTCCATTGCATGCCGCAGCAGGCTGAATAAAAAGTGAACAAAATGAGTTGATTCGTGACTGAACTCGGTACAACTTTTGCAATTGTGCTTGCTACCTCTCCGCACTCCTTCTCCTCTGTTCACTAGCCCCCACTTTTGCAGCTCAGCGTAATATTACGGTACATTTCCGTTTTTCTATGGTAAAGCGCCAGAGGTGTTTGCCGGCAATGAAATAGGACTTTAAAGTCAATCGTATGCAAAAGAATATAAAACCAACAGTCGTCTCAAGTGTTTTTATTGTGGAATCACATGACTTTCCAATTTCTGACTTGCTGTATACAACAGTAAGTCAACATCAAAAATACAGGGCATGTCAGCAAATCACAAACATTCCCCCCCTCCACGTTTATCATAATAAATAAATGCTGAAAACATAGTTTTACCCAATGCGCAAATCAAGCCATCAGGTATGTGCCTGTCATAAATAAACACGACCTTATACTTTTCCCTTCTCTTCGTGCATCAGTACCTCCTCGTCCTCGACACAATCCAATTAGCTCATCCACATGACAGTTTCAAGACACACGCAGGAATTTTTTAAATTGGAGTGAAACCTGAGATTCAAGAATAAACTGGACAAATAGTCATGACCCTGGAGTGATACGAGCAATGCATTAAAATTCAGCTATCAGTTAATTCTGACGCAGTATTTTTGACAGAAGGGTATTGCATCGGCCATGGTTAATCACCAAGCTCTTATGATGTTATTATCTACACTATGCCCAATTGCTCACCCTAATGTTGTTTGTGACTTGATTTGACACAGTTTGACTCGCACCATTGCAGTATGTTCTGATGTATCAGTCTTTACTGCCAGTGTCATTTTGATCCAACCTGTATGTACAAACACAGCAGATGACATGAACTGGCCAACTGCATTACACATGTACTTAGTACAATTAATTACAACTAATATGATGTCAGGGAACGAAAGCACACTCCGACAACTGATGTCACCATTTTTGTCATTAACAAGTCACAACAAAATGAAACGTGACGTCAGTGCATTTTCAAACACTGGAGTGTCGTTATGAGCTCAGTCGTTTCCAGCTTTTGAAAACATGTTACGTCTTTAAACATGGTAACCAACAATAAATAAATATTAAAGATTCATACCTTGTGTACACAGATAAAGGAGGATCCAAGTTCTTTCTGGCATGTCATTATCAAGAAGCAACATTGAGCCTTAGAGAATTGGCATGATTTGTTAAACGTAGAAAACAACTCTTAACACACTCAATGACACCACAAACATGGTTTGCTTGATTTTGGAAAGAGGAGTTAATTTTATAACTGGTGATAACCTTGGGAGACATGAATATTAATTACACTTTTAAGAAACTCACATCGTTCTTATCATTCCTAATGGTCCTCTTTGTTCACTTGTCATACAGCCATCTGAATAAAGTGTAAAAATTGAATCCTTTTGAATCACAATCCTTAGTAAACATCACGGTATTTAGATGGGTAAAGATGTCACTTGTCACACAAAAAAAGAGACAGCCTTTTGTAAGAATAAGTATTTTAAGGCCTTCTTACGCCTCCTTTTAGCTTCGAGTCATTTTTTTCACAAAGCTATACCCTTGGAATTCTTGAAAGTGAAATATCAATCCGAGACTACTAAAAAAATATGTTTCTGAATATTATTTACATACAGAATGAGGATGGAATATCCACCCGCCATTCTCATGTTAACACATACAGGCATTTCATAAGTGTTAGAATGTGCAAGTTACCATGTATGCTTGGTCTTGACTATGGGCAGGAACAACATTATCTTAAAAATCACATTTGCAGGGGCAGGTACGCTTGCTCATTTCTTCTTCTTCGGAGCATCTTCTGGCTTGTCCTTCCGCTTCTCCACATCCTTCTGCATATCCCTCAACTGCTTCAGTACTGAAGTAAGGCGTGTGGCTAACTTGATCACGTCATTTGGGTCGGCCTCCTTGCACAGAGTGACGGCATACATCTTCTTGTATGCCTCTGCCCATGCCTGGCCTTTTTCTCCTCGCTTTGAATTGGCCTTGGTCAGCTTGAGGAGGACCCCCTGAAGTGCCTGACGAAGTGACACCAGCAACTTCCGCTCTTCTTCTCTTTCACCTCTAGCTGCAGTTGCAAAGAACATAATGTAACAATAATGATAATTGTTGTTAGATGTTCCTTACCTTCCGTGAGCATTTGCACTGCAGGGGCTGCTTGCAGTAATGTGTCAAGTGCAGAGGGCAATGATTTGTTATCATTGACTCCATTCTCCTCCAGCAACAACGCTTTGTCTAAGTATATCCTCAGAATTTCCCCTCCACTTCCAATGTAGGTGAAAGTGTCAGTGGCATTGGCATAGTGCGTCCGGGACTGCTGTAGGAGCAGCCGCCGCCGAGAATCATCCCTTTCCCCACCAGTACACACGAGGGAGCTGGACAAGTACAGGTTGCCAAGCTGGCGATAGATGGTGCCAATTCGCAGCTCACGGGCTTGCCAGTTGCATGTCTTGTCATCTTCGCAGAGCTTCAAGGACTGGTGGTAGAGCTCGGAAATCTCCCGGTCACTGTCGTCTCTTACCTGTATGTCAATGAGGGGGGAGGGGGGAAATCATCCAGTCAATTCCATATGTTAGTCAAATTATTACAAGAGAATACAATATATAAATGAGATGTGTACTACAAGGCAATTGCCAATGAAAAGAAACTTCGGATCTATACACATGACTGACCTTCCCAGTGGTCTTCCTGTAACAATGTTGCATCCTCTCGGCCATGCAGTACATGGTAGTGTGCAACTCCCTGTTGATTAACTCCCACGCCATTGGTCCATTCTCCTTGACTCCAAGGATCCTCAGGGCCTTCCTGTAACAGGTCTGGGCTTGGATGTGGAAAAGCCTCTCATTTTCCCAATCTCCCTCCACACCCATCTCATCTTGAGACTTGGATGCATTACTCTGCTTGGCGGTAAAAAGTGCCATGGTTCTCATCAGCTTGCCCTTATTAGATGCCACCAACGATGCATTGAGCTTGTCTCCAACTTCCTGCAAGATGTTCGTGTTAGAGTGAAGACATGTCACACCGATATCAACAAAGCAAAGGAAAGCAAAGCAGACATCCCCTCACCTTAAATTGCTTTACACTGGACTCAAAGTAGCAACTACTCTTTGCAAATAGTGTTTCCACAAATCCAGTTGAGGTACCACTCCCTGTGACAATATCCATGGTGTATTGCAGGTAGGTATTTGCCAACTCATTGTATACACCAGCTATCTTTGACCTCACCCGATGCTGGCCTTTCTTGTCTTCGGCCAGTGCATCCACTGCTTCTTCAAAGCAGTAAATACCACCCTGCAATGCCTCTTCCCTGGATTGTGGCATATTTGGAATCAACTCAGGTGAAGCTAGGAGATGCTTCGCCAGCTTCCTCTCAGGTTCTGTGCACTGCCTGTAGGCTCTTGTGTTTTCTGCCTTCCTATCCCAATCAGTGGTTAGAATCAGGAAGGCTTCGCCTAACTGCTCAAGCAAGAACCGCCGCAACGTGGGATAGACGCCCCATACTCGGTGCACTTCCAGGCAAGACAGCATTGCAAGGCGCAGGAGATGCAGGCTCCTTCCTGGGTTATGTGCTCGTGTGTTGAGTTCTGATTCAGCCCCCATGATCAGCACTGTCTTCTGGAGGAGGAGGAATCGGAGGGAGTCCTCCCATGTCTCCGCCTGTGGCGGTGGGGGTGAGGTTTTGTAAGGCATGGGAATTGGCTGAAATGGATGAGCCATTCTTGGTTGGGACTCCTCGCCAGCCCCTTTCTTCTGAGACATGTGAATGCAGTCCAATGCACCCACGACGTGCACCAAGGCCTCTTGACAACGCTCCTGCAGCGACCCCACAATTGGGGGTGGCCGGTACTTGTCCTGGACAACTCGATGTGGGATGAGACGTCCGGTGCATAAAGTAGGAACACGCACGTCACCAACTGCCTCCTCCTCCCAACCTTCACAGTCATCCCATTGCTCACTGTCATTGTCATCATCTTCCTCGTCACTCACATGGGGGGAGGCTGGGTCCAAGCTCTCAGGAACATATAACTCGGACAGCATATAGTGTGCCGATGCAACCTCCTAGAATCAGAAGCAAGCATTTGAAACGTATCCAATTTAAGACGCAGATATATTGGTGCTTCAAGCACAGCAATTAAACAGAAAGTGCCGAGGACAATGAATTTACAGATGGTTGAAGGCTGAATTTCAGCAGCTAAACAGTTTTAAAGTTATAGCACAGAATGTGGCTGAAATGAAAATAAATAAAAACTACATGTGGCATACCTTCGGATGCTTTTCCGGGTTTAGTAAAGAGAGGCAATTGATGAGCAAGGCACGAATGGTGGAGTGCTTCTTCTTGCCATCATGAGAATGCTTCATCATGTTGCACCCCACACGGTACAGCAGGAGTCCAACCGGAACAGTGAAAGGATTCTGATCTTGGTCTTCAGAAACTTGCATTCCAAGGGAAGACAGGTCGTAAAGTTTCACCACATCATCGTTTTTGGCTGAAAAAAAGAGGAAACAATATTTATATGCCCTGAAAGTCGCCTATTACAGCATTTAAAAATCTGAAGAGCCCACAATGTTTGTGACCCAGGTAAATATGCCGCAGTACTAACCTTTGAATAGCCAGTAGGTGTGGCCAGCCTTGGTGGCATTTGCTTTTAGAAAGGAAAGGATGTGCTGTGCTATGTCACGGATAACCTTAGGAGAAAACCTGCCCATCATAGCAGTTGTTAGTTACAAGTTTCAAAATAATGCCATTTAACTTATCATTTGGTGCACTCACTTAGATGAATCCATGTGTGGAAGGTCCTCTGTTTTGATCAGCTCATACTTCTGCACAATTCCTTCAAGGTGGTAGCACATGACCACTTCCGGAACATTGCACATGAGATTGTCCAGCCAGTAGTCTATTCCAGTCAGTACGCTAATTGGTTTGCTCATGTCCCTATAAATTGGAACACGTTGCATTCATTTGCTTAACTGAGGGGCCTCTTTTGGCCTCTTCTGAACCCTTATCATCCCAACCTTGCCCCTGTGACACTAGATCCAGGTGTGCAGCCTATTCTCGTAACTCAAAGCCTCAGGAGTCAGGAGTGCAACATTTTGTGTGACTGGTGTGAATAGGACATTACGTTAACACCTCGAAGGCAGCATTAAACAAGTTCGAGAGAAGGCACGACTCCTGCTGTCACTGCGTTAAGGCAGATTGCACCCATTAGCACCCACCTCAATCGCAGGCTCACACATGGATGTGTCCCACTTCCAAATATGGGCATGTCGGTTCCAATCAACATCTGTATGTCCTCAAAGGTCCAAAGGACATTACGGGCAAATTGTGGATTTGATCCTGTGGATGCAGCGTCCTCACTCTCACCAGGGAGTCGACTCAACTTCTCCTTTAAGTAATAAACAAGCCCAAGAGGTCAATATTGTGTCTCTACCAAAGCCTTTGTACTGGGGTTCAATTGCAACAGAACTGTGGAGTGCACAGTAATGCACATAATTTTACCTTGGTTGAGACAGGCACGGGTGAGTCTTTACTGTGTTCCCCACTGCTGCTGCTTCCTTCTTCACTTTCAGTTGACTTGTCCATCAAGCTGTGATACAAGAACTTGGACACAAGGCTCTTGTGCTGAAGGTTGTCTCGACTCTTGTTCTTCCGACAAAACTTCTGCAAAAGTTTAGAACAAAATAACTCTCACTTTTCCATCGATTACTAAAAATAACATGCCTGCTCTCCCATGCTCTTCAGTATGTTCTCCATGTAGAACTTCTTCAACCACTCCCATTCTGTTTCTGCTCGTCTCAGCAAATGGCGATGGATGTCAAACTCATCGATAAGCAGTGTGTTGCCTATCCTGTGAACCATCATGCTCACCTACAAGAAACAGGAGTGTGGTTACATATTTGGCAACACATAATTTGCACTGACAAGTGAGTGTCTCCTACTTTTAAAATTGACTGTTAAGAGCTAATGGCATTTAAGTTTGCCTGTGGAGTATTAGGCCACATTTACAAGTGAGCGATTTGATCAGCAATGTGCAGCTATTATCTTCACTGAGTGAGGAAACCAATTCTTTACTTCCAAACCCCAATTTGCCCCAATTGTTACTTTCGCACCAAACAACTGGTTTCATCGCTCCGCAGTAATGAAATTGCTCGCATGTAAACGTGGCCTCAATATGTGGTGCCTCATTATTATTGTTAGATGTACCATAATTATTACATCACGTAAGTGGCATGCCAGTGTAGTCAAGATCAACCAGTTTTTAGAAATGCATGATCTGGTGGCTATACCGGCGTGCCGGTCTAAGTGAGGTATGCCGGTATAAGGCGAGGTTTTCACATAAGTTACATTATCCTTTCTGAACATGACATTTGCCTGAAAATCGAAATTCACGTAAAGGCTATCGAAAAGGCACATTTTCCAAATAGGGTACCGGTACCATATATTGTTTTCAATTGCAGTGTTTGACAATAATCTCTATTTAAACAGTATGCAGGGGGTTCCCCTGTCAAAGCAGGCTGATGATGGGATTGGTCATACACTCTACATTTTTTTAATGCACTGTGCAACAGAACTGACATATTCTCACAGCCTGTACACTCACCCATTTTCATTGTAACATTATTTTAGTATGGTACCAGAAGCATTCCAAAAAATTTGGCAAGGATCAAAATTACGGAAATCTACCTCGGTTATTGTGGCATGCTGGCCACCCCTGGGTTATACCGGCATGCTGGTCGATCTCGTTTTATACCGGCATGCCTCAATATGAGAGGTAATACGGTAGCAATGAAAAGGGCTGATAAAAAGGCTCTTTCACACGTTTATTGATTTTTTTGAACCTGTTCAAAATGTGGAATCTCCCAATGCTTTGTTATGGGAATACGGTAACAATTGTCAACCCAAAATTGCCGGCAAACGGCACTATTTTTTGGAAAGAATAGAATATGTCACTCGGAAAAGAAAATAAAGCCCATGTTGATTTTTTTGGGATATACAACTGTCCTAATTTTTGAAATTAACCCTTTCATTTATTAATATGACCAATATTATTTTACCTGAAGGATTGAAGTCAGAGTTTACCTTGATCCTTTGTGTTGGAGTAGGGGGTTCCCCTCCCAAAGCAGGCTCCCCATGGGATTGGCCACACTTTATGCACTGTGCAACAGATGGATATTCTCACAGCCTGGTACACTCACCCATATTCACAGGGTAAATCACTCATCAAGGCTGTCGTACAGTACTGTATAAGGCAGTCCGTTGTAAGCTCAACTGCCGAGTGATTTACCCCTTGCCCATATTTCACCGTAACATTATTTTAGTACAGTACCAGAAGTATTGCAAATTATTTGACGAGGATCAAAATGATGAAAATCTACCTCGGTTGTTGCAGCATGCCGCTTTAAGTGAGGTAATACGGTACGAGTATGGTAACAATTAAACTTCACGGCAGTATTTGCTCAATTCCTACGACTTACGGATCGTTTGCTGTACGGTATCTTCAGCAGCTTCTTGATATTTTCTGCGTCAGAAACCACATCCACTTCGGTTATGCAGTCGGTGAACATATTGGCCATCCTGAAGCTAAAATTACACATTATGAGCATTGTTGTCATGACTTTCACGAAGCTGCATGAAAAAATTCAAGACGTATCGTCCAGCTTTAAAACATGGAAGTCGCACGATGTAACTACCTGGTCAAATGATCAGACGCTGTGCATGAGAATGGAAACCCATGCCACTTGTCGGCCTGCCTGAGCCAGTTGGCCGGGGGCAGGTTGAGGTTGGTGTTGTGCTGCAGCTGTGCGTAGGTGGCCGGTATCTCAGTGAAGGAGTACTTGAGCACCGCAGTGGACTTGACGGAGAGCGGCCTCTCTGGTGAGTACACTGGTACGCATGCGGTGGTGGGCTCGCAGCCCTTTTCTTCCTCAGACGTCTCCATCATCACCTGCAATGTGGCCATGCTGCCTCAGCTCTCCCAATAATAAACCAAACCTGTGCCTCTTTCACCTCTTCCTTGCCAGTTCCTGTTTCGTCTCCGCGTGGCGGCCGCTGCCTGGCCTTGTTCCCTGGCCTGGCTACCAACGGAAGGAGTGGAAGATCTCTAGAAGGATCCGCAGACAGACGCATGATCGACGCGCCATCGTTGCGACGCACTCCTGCGAAACCAACATACAATTTGGCACCGTCGGGAAGAGGGCGCCTCTGATTGGCCGGCTCAGAACACCGCGCACAGTTTGAATCCGGCTGAACACTGAATCGGTCTGAATCATTCAGAGAGTTTATTTCAACTGGGGTATATACACTTTCAGTGCCGAAAGAGGATGAGGATGGCGGTTGTGAGGTGCAAGAGTCGGTTGGGTGTCCTCCGTGGTGCTGTGTTGGTGTGGTCTTCGTCGTGGTATGCACTCGTCATGGTGGGGATGGGGGAATAGGACACCTGCTCTTTCTTTTGTGGCACAGAAGCACTCTTGGCCGAATGGCAGCCCCAGGTGTTCTTTTGCTCTACACACTGTTGGATGTGAGAAAGAAACAATAGTCTTATCAACAATGTATACCGCACAGTGGGCAGGTGTGAAAAGTGATACCTGACAACTAGGCTCCACGTGTGGGTACTTTGTTGTGGTGTAAGTGACGCGAACCACCTTCACGGCTCCAGAGATGCATCCTGGCTGCTCTTTTACTGGAGAATCTGAATTTTCCAGCCACACGTCCCATTCTCCCGATGGGTTTGTCTCCAGCGGTATGCTGTCGGACTGATAACAAAATGATAATGACTACACTAAATGCTACATAGTATTGTGCAGGTGATGGCTTACAGTGTCCAGGGTGATGACACTGCTGAAGAAAAGAGCGGCAGTGATCCCGAGAACAAGCCGTACCATCACTAGACCTGACTCAAAATAAAACAGCAATAAATACAGGATTCATTATACAAACTGTGCAACTATACCTTTTTTGCGAGAAAAAGTGGACTATCAATACAATTAGGTAAATCAATAAATTGTGATATTTGTTCCTCGATGTGGCCCATAAACTGCGGTCCGGTATCGGTAAAGTGCTGTATCTCAGCAACAGATGTATTGTTACCAGGTATAAGAAAGCTGTCGTCATGTTGAAGAGCCAAAAGTGGGGTTGTTTACACCTCTTCCTTAGATTCATTCCAGTTCATTGGTTATCACCAGCCGAAGTTGAGCTGCTAGATAAGTGCGTTCTTCCGCTGTGGAACAATAGGACAAGATGTCGCTTCAAAGTGAATGTAAGTTGACATTTGGAATGCAATTACACTATCCGCTGTTGTCAGTTTCTGGTTCCTCTTTCCCAGGTTCTGAAGGCTCCTCAATGTCCCCAGCCTCTGGAGATTACACGTATGACTCATCTGGTTCCTTCGACGATAAGTCTATTTCCTCGACAGAAGGAGAAGAGGAGTCGGTCGAGCCCTTTTCTTCGGCAGTGCTTGTAATTATAACATTGTCAATTGGTGGTTGTACAGTACGTATAACATAATTGCGTGGTCTTTCACAGGATGCGTTGAACCTGCATGAGGAGCTCATGGCCGACCCAGAGTTCGAGAGGAGCCGCGTTAGCTCCCTGCCTGTCCGAGAGTACATGGAGGCGACGGTGGTCCCCATCCTGCTGATGGGCATGGCCGCAGTGGCCAAAGTGAGGCCAGACGACCCCATCACCTTCCTGGCCGCCTTCATCATCAAGAACAAGGTAGGGTACACCCAGCCTGCAGCCGATGCATCTCAGTCTGAGCAAACCGCCACCAAAGAGAGTTTCTGGTCCATGTTTACCTGTTCCGCTGAAGACCTGCCATTCTCTGCAGTCTAGTAGGCCTACTGATGTTAATAAAAGAATGTTTTCTGCATGCAATGGATTTGTTTCGCACTGGTCTTACAAGAGCAGTGAATGACCTTCTCATGTACTTACTCTTATGTGTACTTACTTTAGGGCATTTTATTAGTGCAATACACTACAATTGAGGTGTAATATATGAGCGACACAGAAGTGAGATGCAGCCTACATAATTTAGTTGAAGTGTCTCATTGAGCCTTATTTGTGTCTTTTACACTTATCACCAATTAACTCCCAAACAAAGACTACAGCACTGACAAGTAACATCACACAGAGCATTAGCAGGGGTCCCTTCACCTGATCTACTTTTAGTTCCATAGACTGCTTGTATAACAAATTCCGAGCTCGAGCCGACTTCAGGTTGATATTAGATATTGCGATTGCAAAATCAGAAAGGTGCTTGATGTACACCCCCGACTGATCCCATCTGGCCGAGGTTCTTCGAAGTACCGGAGTCAGTACGGAATACTTGACAGTAATCAGCCCTCCGATCACTCGTAGCGAAGTGTCAGGAACTACTTGGACGGGCAAGTGACCTTCCAAATCCATCCATAGATACGATAGTGCATACAACAAATCGCTATCTCCAACGCAAGCAAAATCATCGATTACGGATCTCAAGAGACAATTGACCATACCCTTACCCGGTACAAGCTGCTGCAATATTTCCTGATGATACTCAACTTCTGATGGCTCCATTAGTGCCCTAATGTATGGTTCTAGCTCTTCCATAGCTCCTTTATTCCACTTCTTCCATGTGGATAGCTCCAGATAATCGCCTGGTAGAGGCTCCAAATCCGGAGATACAAGAAACCCGAAAAATTTAGCCTCATATCCACATACAATCAGATCACAAAAGAGCCACCAGAAGCATATTAACACGCGGATGGACGAACCAGACGGAATTAGGTTCGGGTTCTCTTCAATTAAGGCTGAGAATATGTATCGAAATGAGTATAGCACATGTGATTTGGGCGGAAGCTGGTCCGGAAACGGATGACTGATTGAATATTGGGATTTGAGAAGGATCAGAAACACTAAGGATGACAATATTGCAGAGAATGTGATGCCTGCCCACATGTCAAGTGTGTATGGCTTGAACATGGAGGTCCAGGAGTACAGAGGATTTGGTAAGCGGATAGAAAATGTCATGTAAGAACTATAAAAATTGTTGGGAAAATCCGCGACGCTCATGCCTTTTTCGGTGACGAACATTGACGCTATGAGTGATTGTCTTCGCTGGTAAGCACCGATCACTCCGGTATAGTTGCCATCATCCATTCGCTGTTCGTCCGCATATCCTGGTACCGGTTCTGGTCTCATGGTTTCAAACACGTAGTTCAGTTGCTCCGAAATGTGCAGAAGAAACATCATGTAGGGCAGTACAGGGATACCAGTGCTGTACGAATACTTGATATCATCCGTGGTGGTATCCAATGCCCATGTGCTGTTCAGCAATTGTCCTTCCAAGTTGGTAGAGTAGTCAGGATATAGTTCCAGTCCCTTTGGAGCAACCCCTTCTTCCATGGAGTAGCTGCCTCTGGGGACAATGCCTGGGCTACCTCCGGAGCAAAAATGACACTTGTTGACAATCTGAAGCTGGAAGGATTGCTGGTTGTAAATGACGCCCATCTGGTAGAGGAACTGATGGTTGTAATCCAACATTGCTGGCTGGATGTCTGAATCCGGGCTGAAGTAAATGACTCGATCTTGGCGTGGGTTCATCCTCACAAGACTGGCTCCATATCTGAGAGAAACAGAGTCAGCACCCTTTACAACAGTTCAAAAGGTGCAATACATGCACCTCCCTCCATACCTGAACATTGGTATAAAGTTGTCCGCTTCGTGATTGATCAGCACAATCAGCCTGCAGTACGCAAGGTGCCTCGCAGTTGGTCGCTCCAGGTATGAGAACCAGTATTCAAAACTGTCTGGTCCAGAATTGACTGGTGGAGATGGGGTTGATTTGGTCCATTGGATCGGAAGTGCGGTCATATTGGCCTCTTGGGTCAGAAGATTAGAGAGAGGCAAAGGCAGGTGCTTGTAATCGTGGCACAGGACCATCAAGCATTCTTCCAGAGTACGATGCACTTCTTTCACGAATGAAGCTAACACCTCTTCCCTTTTGTTAGGGGTTGATAGGCGTGTTGTGGAGTATTCTTGTAGTGCGGTTGCAATGAGCAAAACGACCAAAAAACGGTGCATTGTTCAAAACTAAGCTGTTAATGCATTTCAGTAATGGCCTTTCAAGAAGGATGTAATTAACTTTTGGAGCAAATGTGTAACAGATCTAGACTATGTTTAGTAAGGAACTGAAAGCAGAGACGTCCAGGTCAGGGGGTTTTATATGGTAAGGAGTAATGGTTCAATAGATTGTGCCCAAAGTACCTTACTTCTAGGAGTACCTTAAGTACTGTTATACTGATAACGATAGTCATCCACAATTACAATGGATCACCTATAAATCAAGCACTAAGATGAAATGATATGAAATCTGAACTCGAGTATAATACTAACGGCCATTTTTATCGAACAAATTTATAAATGATGGCCTTTTTTGCAATGCGATTATGAACATTATTCGCATTCTCAATAATGCAGGAACAACTGTCTATACAAAAGTGGCGAAGATTTTAATCGCATGCTATAAATAATAGTATACCATCGTGGGTAGCCTATCTTGCCAGTGTAATAAATCAATACTCTTTTGTCTTGTATTACGTGATGGACGTCTAACTTTCATGATACCAGCTTCCGGTTTTATTATTTAGTCGGCCCCTAGGTACGGTAATAACTGTCATCAGTCTAAATTCAGGTGGTGTGCAGACTTGATAATGATTAAATGTCTTTAAACATTTTATTGAAACAGTGCAATGGCTATAAATAATGGAAAAGCGTACAAAATAGACAAATGTACATTAAAATGAGAAATCATTGTAAATATTATTGTAAAATTTTCCCTTGTCATAATTATATTTAAGGGTTCACATGTAAGCATATTTATAACTTAGATTTGACACTTACAGTTATATGCTCAATTGGAACTACAGTTCCCAAATATATCGTTCCCACATCAACTTATCAATGTCATTTTATCCAAAAGTCGTGCCACCCACTGCTACACAAGAATCTGCGCCAATATTGGTCATTCAAAAACCTCCATGAACTAAATCTGCGAATAACTAGACTTGTCCATTTTCAAAGAGGCAGATGAGTTACAGCACACAAATAAAATACTGCACGCATATTGAATTCATATTGGGAATGGAATCTAAGCCATTTAAATGCAATTACTACATTTTATTAAAAGGTTCGGCATATACTGTAGTATTAGGTTTTCATAAAAAGTAGTTGTACGGTATTTTATTGTAAATAAGTAATTTTTCACTGAAATTTACCTTTTTGCATTTTTTATTTCCCCTTCTTTTACGTGCAGTATTAAATTTTCAGTTGCATGTCAATAGCCTGGGCCTGGCCAGTTAATAATGTACTGTACATATTCGTAAAAATTATGATAGAAACATATTTGGTATTTTCAGTGAACAACAGCTACCTACAGCGTTTTAATTACAACTTCAAACGCATTTTTAGATGCTGCCAGAGTAATTAATCATTTCCCATGGGTTACACAGCAGGCCGTGACATGTGTGCAATATTAATCAATAAAGTTGCGTTCACCTACAAAAATTATAATTTCACCATATCTGCTCGATTATGATCCCACACTGACTTTTTGGCAAAAGCAGCAATGCAGGTAACACACTCATGCCATCAGTTATTGTCATGAACAGGAAAGTTTTAAAACATTACAAGTATTTTGTTGCTACCACTTGGTGGTTCATGTTGTCAAAAGTTGGTCCATAGTTATCAATTTGATGAACATATCGGCAGAAACATTATTTTCTTCGACTGTCATCTTCTTCCAACAGATTGTCGGTGACGTTAAGGTATTTGATAGGATATGTCAACTGATTGCCCTTGTCCCAAGTAAATAATTCCTGCAGAAGAAATACATTATGTAGATTTATGAAAGGGAACTGTCAAGATGTATACAACAGTCAGGCTTACTTTTGTTCTGGGATTATACGTAACCATTGTTGTCCTGCGGAATGGATTTGAGAAACTTAAGTCCACATCAATCAGTTTCTTCTGGTATAAATCCAAGGCGAATCTGGATAGAAGTGGTGTTAAATTAGCAAAATATTTTTTAAACAGTTACTTAATTAAAATATGGGAATTTGATTATTATAATAAGGTTTTCCATGAGTTTCTCAGATAAACTAACCTGATCTTTGTGTTCCTGTCAGAAACGCTGTCGACAGCGTACAGAACACCGCACATGATGAACATGTCACCGACTTTTCTATGATCAACGTTGATGTTGTATGCACGAACTATGTCCAAAGAGGACGCATTGAATTTAACCACAGCCGTATTATTCGTTCCTGAAAGTGCATAAATGGCCCACAGTCCATTTTCATCCACTGCTAGGTCCACCGTCGACACCTGAGAAATACAGTTATCGGACTTTTGTAACTATATGTACGGTACTCTAACAAGTTATGTCGCTAGAAGCGGCATATGAAATATCGCATTGTCATTTAGAAAAAGCAACAACAGAGCTTTTCAGTCCTTACTTCAGAATTGTAGAGAAGATCTATATTGCCATCGCTAGCCCCTGGCAACCGTTTGCTCATGCTATGCTGAGTAGTTAAGTCATACCTCACAATTATTGGACTGTGGGCTTGCGTGTAGTAAAAGGCACCGTCATACACTGCATGGAAATTACCCTGAAAATTATTACTCAGTTACTCTCCAAAAAAGTAATCAGAATGAATTTTTAGAAATCCCCAGCCTTGAATCCTGTTTATCGAATGGACCATTCAGCTCACCTTAAAGGATATGGGAAGAGAATAGTTTTCGCTGTGAATGTCCCTTCGAAATAAAGTCTTGTTGGCATATTCCAGGAGATGAAGAGTGTCGTTGTGACGAGTTACCCACATTTTCTCACCGTCGTGAAAGTGCCTGGGCAAAGGGTCGCGCATCCAGCACCCAAATATATCGTCAGTGTAACGATGATACACAGGCTTACCCACAGCTGTCAGGAGACACTCTGCAAAGTGAAACCAAACTCATTATTTGGCTAAAGGAAAATTACATTAAAATGTGTGATCTTGTAATCTGCTTTTGGCAAAAATTGCATAGTTTGCACTTACTTTGCTTTCTGTCGAAGTCCTTGATGTGATCGAATCCGTCCAGATTGGCGATCTCCAATCGATCGACCAGATCCGACAACGACAGGCTTCCTTCTCGACACCTTGTTTCCGCAGGTGGGGGGCACTCGGGACAGGGCGTCTGTGGCGGGCAGAGGTCCTCCAAGTCCATTCTATCCGGCGGTACTTGACCATAGATGGCAACTCCTCCTTTGCCGCTGATGTGAACCGGAGGTGGTGTGGCCAATGCAGGGTCGATTTCTTTCGGGTGTAAAAATTATGTCACAAATATCGTTATTCATAACGGTTAGCACTTACCAATAAGAGTGAAAGCTCCCTTTGTAATTCCTATTTCGTTCTTGGCTATACAGTGGTACCGACCATAATCTGCTCCACTCAGTCGTGTAATATTCATCTGCATATGTTGCTACCCAATACATAAAGCAGTTACTTTAAGACAATAATATTAATTTTCGATCCATACCTTGTATCTGCTGTGCAACTTGTGAGTGACAATGTACTTGGTTCCATTCTCGATAAGTCTTCCATCTGACCTTTCCCAGTAAGTGACTGCCTCTGGAAAGGCTTCCACGTAGCAATCCAAAATTGCATTAGTCCCATTTGCAGCCCCAACCATCTGATTCTGAATGAGGATCAGTGGAGGAACTGAAAAAAGACTTTTCACAATTAGTGTCAAAGGGCACAGCAAAAAATGGTGCCACACTCTAGAAACAATTAGCAGCACTTAAGATACATACAGGTAGATTTTTCTGCTAAGTATGTGGCGACATGTAAGATCCTGTAAGATGTTTCGCCCCCGCCGTTTCGCCCCCGGACTTTTAGCCCCCGGCATATTGGCCCCCGTGACAATTTCGTCGTGGTGGGCGTCCTAGTCTTGAAGCAACCCTTCGCACAGGCCCCACGGTGATGAAGTGCACTTCCTCACCGTGGGGCCTGTGCGAAGAGTGGCCAAAAGAATTTGAGCCCATAGTACTTTTCCTGATTCTAGAGTGTGAAAGAGGCATGATATTAGCCTGGTGAAGCTGAACTGGATCCTATTCCCCCAGCCCCAAAATCCCCCCATTTGAAAGCCATCAACGTGGACGCATCCATTGCACTTCTGCGACCATAGAGTTGAAGGTATGGGCCATGTGGCTTCAGACATTTCGGAGAGCCCAACGATAAAGCATTACTTTGCAGAAGGCGTTGGAATGGGGCCAGGAAAGCATTCGGTGGTCGTTTCCAGAGCCCGTAAGCATCGCTACGGGCGTGTTCCCTAGATCCAAGTGGTCATTTATTCACCGGCAGCCCAGCACTGACTTTTTGACCCTTACCCCACTCACTCACACCGATCCTGCCTCGATTCCTACGTCTAACGATAGACCCTCTTTTCATGGCTGCTGACTTGCAGGCAGCTTCTTGAGAGCTTGACGTGAAGTATGATGGAAATAATTAAATTTTAATACCACGTAAGTGTACCCTGCTAAAATCTATTGTACAGATGCTTAACAAAATATGTGCATAACTATCAATATTATGAAAACTCCGAACAAATTTAAATATATGAATTTTTCATACAGAAATTAAGCATTTACATGCCATTTATTCAGCGGTATTTTTTTATCCGATAGTTAATTAGACGAGCTCATGGTTATTGATTTTTCTTGGAATTTTATTAAAATTCTTAGATGCAAGTAATGTTCAGGCTTGATTACTCCATGGTATTTGAATCTGGAAAAGGGGGGGAAAGACTCATTTTGGGGGCGGACTAGCTTGGACCAAAAATCGATTTTATACATGCTGGAGTTCAGATAAGGAACAAAAGTGGTGTAACTGACACCGTAATTTTGCATCTTCATCCGATTTGTGGATGTGCAATATTTTTGATATTTTAAAGGACAGCCTGTCCAATAATAATGCACCCTACATTATTATTTGAGGGGACGAGGAACTATGACACGTAGTAAATGCCTATAAATAATTCAGCAACTCACAGTGCACTTCGACGTGAAATTTCTTGGAGGCGTCAGGATACACTCCGTTCGAAGCATGACACACGTAACCACCCATATGTTCGCGATTCACTCTGGTCAGATTCAATGTAAATCCCATTTCTGATGAACCTGTGAAATGAGAATAGTAAAAAAAAAATCAACGCCATCTTTGACCTCATTGTAACCTTACTTTGCCAAGATTTGATGGGGATTGGCGCACCATCTTCTTTACGCCAGACAACGACAGGCACGGGTGCACCGGCGGAAGCACATCGAAGTCGCAAGTTTTCGCCTTCGTGGACTACTATAGGGTTACTTGAAGTTCTCTCAAACTCTGTACGGAAAGAGTCGCTTGCAAGGTTACATTGCAATGTAAACAAAGTTGGAGGAAATCCCATGGGTAGAGTTTAGTGGGATCAACACAAATAGTAAAGTTGTTATACAAACCAGGGATTGAAGGAGGAATAAGAAGCTCCATTACTTCTGTTTTGTTGATCATCCAGGCGTTTAATCCTGGAATTCCTGGAATTCCTGGTGACCCAGTTTGACCTCGTATTCCGGGAAATCCTTAAAGTAGATCGATCGTTCACAGTGTGGACACTGCAATTGCACGAAGTTTATGATAATACTATGGACATGCTTACCTCTGGGACCTGATGGACCAGCTGGTCCAGTTGGACCTCTATCTCCAGGCCTACCTGAGTATGATAAAAAAACTGGTGTAAATGTTAGCATGCACATCACTTCGCTGTACTGCTATAATCATAAGCTATCATAACTATCAGAATAAACTACTCAGATGCACTTAGAGCGAAGTGTGCAGGTGGTAGGCATGCATAACATTCTCACTAACCGTCGCTTCCATTTCTGCCTGGTGTACCAGGGGTGCCATTAGTCCCTGGCACGCCGTCCATTCCATCCACTCCGTCCAGCCCATTGCGACCAGGCATTCCATCCAGGCCGGGCTCCCCTGGAAGGCCGTCGCGACCATCCAGACCTGGAAGGCCTGGAGAACATGTCCTTTTCATACACTACGTCTGGAGAATTTCAATCTTTTTTTTCCCCTCAAGCGACACAATTACATTCCGAGAAAAGGGTAGGAAAAAAACCACACAAATTGCATTTTCACGACTGAACACAAAAGGAACAGACGAGTCTGCCTTTCTGGTGTTTACAGACTGGAAAATGCACTCAGGTTAATGCATGTTGTGTCGCTGTAGCACTGAAAAATATGTCATCAGATGCAAATCTTTATACAGTTATTACAGTGTCGACAAACTGTCAGCTTACAGTGTCGTCTGACATAACCTGGCATGTGAACATCTCAGCGAAAAAAAGCTTTTTCTAGCAACATATTGGAAACCTTGTACCGGAGACGTCAAAGAGAATTTTCCATTACTTGAAAATGCAAGACGTTTTTAAAAAGCAGATCGTACCTGGGACTCCCTTAGGCCCTCTGGGACCTGGAATTCCAGCAGGTCCTGTGGGCCCCCTGGCTCCCATTTCTCCAGGAAGTCCCCGATCTCCTCTCTCCCCTTTACGTCCATCTCTTCCTGGAGTTCCAGGGTTGCCCTGAGGTCCTGCAGGACCTGGAGGGCAATAGTCTCTGGTGGCAGAACAAAACTCTTCTATGGCTTGCAACTGAAAAAGATGCAACAAAAATGTTGCTTATTTTGGCTCAATTAAAACAAAAGACGTTTTGTTTCTATGTCCATTATATTAAGGCGACCATATCCTTTGTTTGGCATCCGGTATCTACAGCAGAGAATGCGGCGCATAGAAGGACTTTTGGCAGCTATTGTGGCAGAAAATTGATTTCATCACCGTGCCTCTAGGAAGCCTTAATGAGAAATTTGGACCAGTTTCACATCAGCGGGATGCAGGGGTCCCTGGCGGTAAGGAATCGGTTGTTCCCCGAAGCCTAAGAAGCTTTAGCTGATGATGGAAAAGGTAATCCCAAATGTCAGGGTTCAATTAAGAGATTACTTTCGTTCTCGAACGTGGCTTGCGGTGACAATCAGTTTGGCTTAATTGTTGCCCCGTCGTATTGATGTCACCTGTGTTGTCGTGCAAAGTTTCCAAGATGTTGGCTTATGAAGTCCAACACTGTTGAACATGTACAGTGCACTTCATTGCAATGAGCAAAACGGGGCTTAAGTATGCCTTTAAGGGATAGTACAAGAAATTAAAGAGGGGGTAACTAACTTTAAAATATATCCATTATAATACCAAACCAGTCCTATATGAAGAACTTCTTTTCTACAGACGAGTTGGAAATGAAAATCGATCGATAGCATGCAGGAGCTTGCAAAAAAAACGTTATACTGTACCTGCTGATATCTGTTTATAAAAATGAAAGGAATTTACATATTAAATGGAATTTTAGTTTTATATATTTTCTGCCTCATTATTTTCCGTAATGGACCGATATGCAAATCGCCAATCTACTTTTTTGTTTCAACGACACTGCTCAATTATACAATACAGTTTTAATTATAATTGTCACATCACACAGTCACACAGTCAATCACACAGTCAATCACACAGTCATTCATTAGAGCTATAGACATCAGTATATCACTCTGGATATATAACTAAGGCTGTCGCCTCGTCGTTGAAATTCTCGACACATCATTTCAATAATAATGAAATTAACGCTGGTAATCCGTTTGGAGCAATTTCTAAAAGCGCTAATTTCAGCTGGATGATTCTGCATTGGGGGGGAAGTATAATGAAGGCGCCCTTGGGCTATTCTGTCTTTCCAGAGTTTCTCCAGAATCAATTCTGGCTCTTACTTGCTGCTGCGGGCTTCACCAAGTCTCGCTCGGCCAAACCCACTCCCACTTTGGAATTAGATGAGGAAAAGTGATTAGTCCCTTGCAGAACAATGATGAATTAAATTAGGAAACATGCAGCAAAAATTAATTCGCAGAGAATACTCTCCTCGGAGTTTAATAGATGTCGCTCTGCCAAATTGTTGTCATGTGGTAAATAAATGCCTAGCTTTGTGAGAAAACGTGCCAAATAATATTTTTATTAATTTTGATTTGACTTTGACGAATGGGGAGCCATAATTTTTGAGTAAGTTAAATTTTCCTCTGGCAAATCAAAAATGATGATCTCACGCAGCAATTCCGGAAAGAATAATTAGATTCGGATTTTTTCCCCCATTTGCCAGACCCGCTTTTACGACGTAAAGGCTGAAATTATTGTTTATGGCAGGATCTTAACTTAGGAAGGGTAATATTCCCACCCAGCCATATTTCGGAATGTAAACAGAGTGGTAATGTAATTCGCCTTGGCGGAAACCTCTCCTCCACACCACACAAAGTTATATGCCTAATATAAAAAAAAACTCCTGAGACATACTAATAGTTTATGTATAGGTCAATAAAGACCCCATATAACTGCGCTTAAAGATTTTAAAATTGCAACACAAAAGTACCTCTTAGTTTAGCGAAGATATAGGAGATGGGGTAGATAGAGTGAATAACCCTTGGCACAGTTTGAGCCATTGAGTCGGCAGTGCGCACCCGGCAATCACTGTGTCACTGTATTGGCATGCTGTCACATCAAGGTTGGTC
Source organism: Catajapyx aquilonaris (assembly GCA_000934665.2). Lineage (NCBI taxonomy): Eukaryota > Metazoa > Arthropoda > Diplura > Dicellurata > Japygidae > Catajapyx > Catajapyx aquilonaris. Next base: position 176,792 of record JYFJ02000088.1, read on the forward strand.
ACCAGATGACCTCCGATAAGTCAAGGAAAGTCGTATATATGGACGGATGTGCAATAATACTTTTTGTGCAAGAAGTTAATAGCACATAAGTATGGTATGTCACAGCCAGGACTCGTTCTTATTACACCTCATCTGCGTTAACACATTGAACGACTTTATATTTTAAACTCTTCCATCGATTAACACCCCATAACCTGGGCTGCCAGTCGTTTGATCGTAATTGGATGGGTTGGGTTTCCATAAAAATTGCATCATTTTTATGCTGCATCTTGAGAAAGTTTCTTGTAACAACCCATCAGCATTTTCTGACTGGTTATTCGGCCGAGTTGATATTACAGCATACCGCGGCTTTTATGTTGGACTAAACATCCCTGCTGAGCACACGAGGCAATGGTTCAGTTAAGCCTTAATTGCTCTCCCTCGACTTCCTCTTCATCTCTCCGTGCCTTTTATTCCGGCCCGGGTTTGGGTCTTTCAAGTGAACACCCTAGCCGCAGATATGTTCCTGGGGTCATATACACGCGTATGTATATTTGTTTTGGTTACATGCAACCCCTTGCATAGTTATACGACCGTATATCTATAATTATAAAAGGTCTGCACCTAACATGTGAGTAGGTCAGCGTTTAATGAGTACGAGGTCGGGGACAGTATTTATCATAACGCTGCAGAGGTCGTTTTTTAAGGACAGGTTAGGCCACCCATAACCTGCATTTACGACGAACCCGAATTTAAAATAATTTATGTTCAAAGTGTAGATGAAGAAATTAGCCCATCATCAATCAGCCTTTATTCTATAGATATGAATATTTTCCAATATTTTCATTTGCATGGGAAAAATCACGCTATTAAAAATTGACTATTTCATGGAAATATTTGCACTGAAATGAAAACCGTTGTTGTAACATTTACCATCTTCATGTTGTACTTCAGGTTTCAGTGAGAATAATCACACAATCGCAATAATTATTGTGGCAATTATATTAGCATTGTTTCTCCAACAGGGCTATGGGCTGTTCATTAAGCAACCCGTTGTCAGCAATAATCAGGACCACTTTCACTAATATTATTGTGATTGTTTCATCTACGTCAACTGTTTGAAGGAACAATAGTTTCTCATTACAGTCCTCTTGAGCAATGCTTCTGGAGTTCCCTATATTGCATTGTAAGCCACTGAAAAGTTTAGTCTTGCTGCTAACCTACAGGATGTTTCATAATTATTCAGACAAACTACACACCATGTAGAGCGATTCTTACCGGTATCCTGGCATAAGATGTGAGCCAAACCCATGGATCCTCTTCTCCTTCCCCAGCAGTGACCCCCTCCTCTGCATCTTCCCTGTCCAAATCATCCCTCATTCTGGGATGCACAAACTCAACATTGGTCGTAGCCAAACTTTTCACCTCCGCGGTTCGACGAATTCTCTTCGCAGGAGGACCCTGCGGTGATTCGTCCAGCGGGGATTCCCCGTTATCCCAGTGCCGCGGTAGAGGCATGTTGCTCTGCCAACTGTCACTCTCCGGATACGAAGCACGCTGTCGGATCAACAGGTGATCCGATTCGCCTGTGGACAGGCAACCTTCTTGGAGTCTGTGGTGCATCCAATAGAAACCGAGGAGTTCGGACGCGCACAGTCCGGACACTAGAAGGTACAGGAGAAGCACGTGGGGAAACCCCTTTCCGGATGCGACTTTCTCTTTGGATTTGGCCATCCTGTGGGAGGCACGAGTGGACCGATGGGAGGCTGCACGACTTCTGAGATCAGAGAGGGGGTCCATGGGACACTATTTTCGGGGAGGACGTTCGGATGCGCGCCGCTAGAGAGAAGCAGGCGACTATGCTACTCGTCAATACGGAGAATTTTTTTTATATCAGAATTACAGTGTCTAAGTGCTCGGGGCGTTTAGTTGCACATGGTGGTTCGTATTATTGGGGGAAAACTTTCAGGGAGAATTTCCTGGGAGTAGATCGATCGTTTGATGTGGAAGTGGCGTTTGGTCTTTAAAGTTTCGATTCACTGTGCTAATTATAGTAATTAAAGAATTAGGATGTTTACTTGACAGGATATTTGATTCCTTGAAATTCAAGCCAAATCTCTGTATTGAGGTTTTCACAACCATTGCCCGGACGCTCAATCTAATATTTGCATAATTATTACGAAACACCCTCTATAGTTAACTAGTAGCATTATTAGGCCTACTTCGGTTAAATTATAGGCCTCACTTGCTATATTGACAACATCTAGATCACACTATCTTTAATTAATTTTATGTGAAAATCCGTACATCAGACCGCAGATTTGTATGCATGTGGTGTTAACAATTTGCACCTACAAAACACACATTATATTGTGGTGTTAAAACTTCCAAAGTTCTATATACTCTGGGCAGTCCAAATAAAGCATATGCAGTAGTCCTACCTACATGCTGAAGAGTGTACACTGCATTCATTTTGTAGGTCTGAAATGAGCTTTAAAAATGTACAGTAGTTACATCATAACATGAAAAATCATCGTTTAAAAGTGTGAAAAAGAAGTATTTTATTTCATACATATTTACATTTTAAAATATCATAGAAATGTACTATAGTGCACTGTTTATATATAATACTATTTAACATCGACTACAACAGCTACAGTGTAAGTGATGGAATAATCTACACTATTCTACTTCAACTTAACACAACATTAAAAACAATAACATTATTTTGTAAAGTAAGTAGAAATATTAACCTGTACAATATCGACTGCTACCTGTCATTACCTGCCATAAGTTATGTTTCCACTCTTCCTAATATACCCTTTCATATATTCGGATTGGATATGTCAGCTGATTTCCTCTATCCCACGTGAAGAGTTCCTGTCAAAAAATAAGCAACAATCGTGTTTTTAATTGAAATGAAATTTAATGCCATTTGACTAATTTGTAGTTGTAAGAATCATTGCGCTGATTACATACCCGCATTCTTGGGTTGTAGCTGACCATTGTGGTATAGGTAAATGGATTGGCAAACGAGATGTCAACATCCTTAAGTTCGCTGTCATACAAATCCAAAGCGAATCTGCAAAGTTCAATTTTTAGTAAAACTGATGAGTATAAAAATAATGTTATTGCGTTACTCTCACCTGATTTTTGTCTTTCTTAGCTGCGTATTGTCAACAGCGTACAGGACTCCGCATATTATGAACATGTCACCAACTTTTTTATGATCTATGTAAATATTATAAGCTCGTGAGATCTTCAGGTCAGTGCTAGAAGTATTAATCTTCAGCACCGCAGTATTATTTTCATCAGGCAATCCATAGATGACCCATAGCCCATTTTCGTCTACTGCCAAATCTACTGTGGACACCTGCATTAAAAATAATGAAAGAATAACATCACTACTGCACATAAAAATGGCACGAATATGAAAATGTCCCTTTTAAAAAACACTCACCGTAGAATTGTAAAGCAGTTCAGTATTATTTTCAGAAACTCCAGGTAAAACCAACACATCGTAATTTTCCGAGTTGAGTATATCCTGACGCACGAGAGTGAAATTTTCCAGCACATAGTAAAAAGCACCATTATACACTGTATGAAAATTCCCCTGCAAAGTAATAACCTGTACAATACTATCTCGTTGAATATAAAAATCACAGTACGTTGTTGACTCTGGTTCTCCAGCAGTTTTAAAATAATATAGTGACCCCTCACCTGAAATGGACCGACTAGGCGATAGTCTTCGCTAGATTTATTATTCCTAAAGGCCACTTCGTCTGGATACTCGAACAAATGCCTACGTCGACTAGAAATAGTAACCCAAGTCTTATCAGCATCCATAGAGTGCCTGGGTTCAGCATCACGCATCCAGGCACCATACAGATCATCGCTGTGACGATGATACACTGGCTTGCCAACAGCTTTGAGTTCACACTCTGAAATGATATCAGTGATCGACAGGTGTCCTAAGGATTTGCATATGACATGTGAACTCACTCCTTTTTCGAGGAGCATCTTCAACAAGTTCATGTCCTTCAGTATCTAAGAGCTCTACTTTGAATCGACCGACCAGGTCATACAAAGAGAGGCTTCCTTCACGGCATCGTGTCTCGGTGTGCGAAATACATGGTGCACATGACCCCCTAGCTCTGCAGACATCGTCCAGGTCCACTGGTTCTGGAGGCTCTTTGCCGAAGGATGTTTCTCCACCGTCTTGGCTCGTGTTAACGTCATCCGGAGCCTGAGTACCTTCTCCTTCTTCAGCTGTTTCATCTGTCAGATATACAGGGTGTTAATCCTAAGCGTGTCACCAGAAAAGGTGGTGGTAGAGGGCGCAGGTGTGAGCATTTTTGCATAAGGAACTAGGGGTCGGAAACGAACCCTCACCGAGTCACACAGCCTGCCGCAAACTTGAAAGGGGCGTAACTCGGTGAGGGTGCGTTTCCGACCCCTAGTTCCTTATGCAAAAATGCTCACACCTGCGCCCTCTACCATCACCTTTTCTGGTGACACGCTTAGGATTAACACCCTGTATTGTTTCAATTTGACTTGCGTCACAACCGTTGCACCACAGCTCACCTCGTAGTATGAACGTGCCCTTAGTCATCCCTTGTTCATTTTTGGTAGTGCAATGATACGTCCCCAAATCTGAAGGCATCACGTTGGAAATATTTAGTTGCATATGAAGCTGAAAAATATGATTGACTGTACTCGAGTATTGATAATAATATGACATATGATGCTACCTTGTATATGCTATGTGTTGTATGAGTTATGACGTTTCTAGTTCCATTTTGAATCAGAGCTCCGTCAGGTCCCTCCCATGATGTTGCTGCCTCGGGAAACGCTTCGACATAACAGTCTAATGTCACGTTTGATCCTTTAGTTGCGTTCACTAGTTGGCTTTTGATGCGTATGTAAGGAGTAACTGCAAAAAAATTGAAGCTTGTAAAAATAGGAATGACTTGAGACTAATTAGCCACCTAGACTAATTAGACACTAGTTATGCAGAGGATTATGTAAATTACACAATCCCGGTTCTGATTTATATTCATAGGCTGCAAGTAAGTTGATCAATGTTGTAAAACTTACAGTGGACGTGCACCGAAAACTTCCTGCTGACTGAAGGAGGCACACTGTTCGAGGCGTGGCATACATAAGTACCCATTTGTTTCCTTGTGATCTTAGGCAAATTCAGTTCAAAACCCGATTCTGAAGTACCTTGAACCAGAAGATATCAAAATGTTACTGTAGCCGTTATGGTAATTATTATTTTCATGAATATATTGTCAATTTACTTCATATGATATAGGTTGTGCCAATTAGAGACTTACTTCTCCAGGATTCATTGAATATGGGAGTTCCATCCTCTAATCTCCAGGTGACAATGGGCTGAGGTGTTCCAGAAACAGGACAGCCCAGGCGTACATTTTGTCCTTCTTCAAACTCCATAACTGCAGGGGTGATTGTTGCACCCTCGGAATCTGTAATTGTATTGTTGTGGTATGAACCAGTTATTAGTGTCATCTGTAATTATTTACCAGGGAAGGATGGAGGAATAAGAAGTTCTGTTGCTATAGTGTTGTTGACCATCCAAGCCCTGATGCCTGGTTGTCCAGCTTTCCCCGGGATTCCATTTCTTCCAGGAATTCCAGGAAGGCCTGAGTTGTAATTATGGAAATAATTTTGAACATTTCTGCACTCATTTAATTTTAATAATGAATATATACCTCGAGGACCCGATTCTCCTTTGACTCCTGTGGGACCCGGCCGTCCTGATGATAAAAAAATTATTGCATTAAAATGTCTGTATAAAAAGAGTATATTAGGATTTTCAATTTATAATTTCACCATCAGTTCCATTATGTCCTGGATATCCTGGAATCCCATCCAGTCCGGGAGGTCCTGGAAATCCTCCCCGTCCGTCCATTCCAATTCGTCCTGGCCTCCCATCATGACCGTGTGCTCCAGGAAGTCCGTTCAGTCCGGGACTACCATCCTTTCCTAAATTGAACACATTAAAAACTCAGTGCTTCGAGGAGCATATCACAAAATAACTCAAATTCCATCTAAATGTGACTGTTCTGCATTAATTTTTGCAAATGTAAGTGCAAATTTTTATTGATAAATAATCCAAGAGATGGACGTTTCTACTGATGAATCGTAATCTTATGGCTCGAATTTATGTCATTCGGCCCAAACAGTTCGCCATCAAGAGGTGACGGCCTCCATTGACTTGACTGTGTCCTACTTAACGAAGGCTATGTTTATACGGGGGAACTGTATCTCAGAGGTCTTTGAAAGGATCAAGGAGATTCTCAGAAAAACAATTGCACCCTTGATGACCAGTAGAATACGAAAAACTCTGATAATGACCAAGTTGCACTATAGTATGAGAAATAGAAAACTCTATTTATAGCCATGACTGAATAAGAGGGTTAGAGACGTCGGAGTTAGTACCTACTTACCCTTAGGACCCATGGGACCAGGTATGCCTGTAGGTCCTGGAGGTCCTCTTGGTCCCAGTCCACCAAGAATACCTCGTTCTCCACGATCCCCCTTTCTTCCAGGATTTCCCTGCATTCCAGGCGGTCCAGGACGACAATATTCTCTCGTAGCTGAGCAAAACTCTTCAATTGCTTGCAACTATTAAATAAGAACAAATACGCAAAGTGGTGATTTGCTTACGTTCGCAATAAGCAATCAGGATAATATTTGGTTAGGTTAGGTTAGGTTAGGTTAGGTTAGGTTAGTGTGAACAACCCCTTCTTCACCTAACTTATATGTATAATAAAAAATGTACTAACCGGAATTCTTGCATATGAGGTTAGCCATACCCAGGAGCTATCTTCTTCCTCACCCGGAGCCACACTACCTTCACCCATATCCTCTCTAAGTTTTGGGTCTATGAACTCGACATTGGCTTTGGGTAAGTTTCTCAAACCTCCGCCCACACGTCTCTTGTGTCTGGGTGGTCCAGATGACCAATGCTCCGGGTCATAATTGTGCATGGGCCATAATGTGGGCTCAGGTTCGGGTACGGGAGGTCCCTTCGGTTTAGTCAATGTCTGTACGTACGAGTTAGGTGATGGTGTATGTGGAAGTGGAACCTCGACTGGATGAGTGCATCCGTCTTGGATTCTTCGGTGTAACCAGTAAAACCCGCATAGTTCGGTCACACACAGACACGACACCAGAAAGTAGAGGAACTTGATATGTGGAAAGGGTTTTCCTTTGCTCGTAGTATTTTCTGCGTCGTGATGATTGACCATGGTTCTGGTCAGCTATGGCCTACTGCCCTCGCCCTATCTCTGAGTGCAGCCAAGGCGGTTTTGTGGTTCTTATTCTGGTGGTCTATATGTCGATAGAGGGAAGCAGCAGATAGGACAAATGTTGTTTACTTCTCTACACTGCACTGACTTGCAGCCTAGTGAGACAAGATATGTATGCTTCACTTATTTTGTGACACCAATTTGATTCAAATTAATTTCATATTTTTTGACGCCGTTTTGAAAAAAATCAGGAATGAATGCATAGCTTGACGTAATGACACTTTATGATGAACCTTGTTGTCCTTCTTTACGCGTATCGGAAAACCATGGATTTATAGGACAAGTTATACAAACTTGAGCCTTTGCCACGATACGGTAGTAATTTTTTCTTCACATAGATGGCATGGTACACATTATTATGACGGATCAATTAATTTCAATGCTTCCTTTGTCACCCATATGCAAAACATTAAGCATTAATGCGAGGATGCTTTTTGTACTTACATGATGTTTTGGCATATCCTGGCAAGTACGCCTCCCTCCGCGTGGCCTAGTTTACGTAGAAATACAGTTGGTCACCGGTTTTAGTTATCCACGGTTCATAAACATATGTTACATTTAAAAATTCAACCTGTATTTTTATCACAGTACTGCCTATATAAATGATGTGCACATCATTCAAAATAATATATTGTGTTCTAATATAAAGGGGACAGCCTTCCCATCGAGGGGCCTCTGACCCATGATTCCTCCTATGATTGTCAACATAAGCCGCTCATAAATGGAAAATATGTCTACAAACCTCGCTACAAACACATAAAAGATATGTACTGGATTATTTATATATAGCATTTATGTAGGACCGGCGTGGTTATTTATTGCCAGTATGTCAACATTATAAAGATGAAAAGTTTTATATCATCATGGCATGCATGATATGCCTGACACTGCCCAGTGCTGCTCCCATACAACTATATTTTTAAACCTTACAACACCCTTACCATGATGGCTTAATTGCATTAATGACTTAAAATAAGGAAAACCTCTCTTTACCATTATGGATTGCATATTATTGGCCTTGACTCTGAACATTCTATCGTAGCAACATGTGACTACAGGACATGACCTTTGCCTTTGCCTTATGTAGCAATTTAACTTCTTATGAACTTCGATAGCTCTTCTAGAGGGAAAAATGATGACGTTTGACAGGCACAGCGCATTTTCCTTTTTTCCTCATTGTAAAGGGGGCCTGAACTGGGCCACGGGAATCCAACTCCGACAAAAATACTTTTCTTTGTGGTTTGAAGATATCTCCAGACAACAAGTAACACTTTTGCACTTGGCGCACTTCCATTTCATTGACGTAGATATTCCGAGTGCATTACGACGAGTGCAACATACCTTGCATATGTTGCTTAGACAGATATCCATTTCAATTAGTGTTTTTGTTTCATCAATGAGGTGATATTAAACAGTCAATTTGCTACAGTTACATTTACGGGCATCAAAATAATTACCTCTAAGACCCCAAATTGCATTGATTATCCGAAAAGACACTGCTGACGATATTGAAGCTCATTAACATCCTTTAGTCAATTTAACATAATAAATACTGTGTTAGCATCTAATAACTTCTGTAAAAAAAACTGCTGAATATATAACACATCAGAAAATTTCCGATCAAACTCTTAAAAGTGAATATCTCCCCTAACTTTAACCCTGTTATTATTGTGTATCCCCCATTATCTTTGCTCTTGCTTCACATATACTGATACTACGCACGGAAAAACGAAAAAAAATTATTGTTACAGGTCAGTAACACTGCTCATAGTGGCAACAACTTCTCGTGGCGTAATGTACTTATACTGTATATAATTATTGCTTCTAATCACATCGCGACATTTTACTCCTTCACAGGCTGATGGCGCAGGCTGGTCACCACTTCCTGCTTTACGTACTGTACTCATGAGATTTTGACTTGGAGATGTGAGACTAATACTATGAAATTGTCACTGCATACGGTATAGTCATTAATGCACAGAACTATATTCTGGTAATTTCAGTACTAAGCCTACCATAAATTTTATACATCACGCACCTTTGGAACTACCCAAGATAACGACGTAGTAACGCGTTATATAGTAATAGTCCATACCGACATCTAATATTGTAAGAAGTCATTTTTTTTGGAATATGTCCAAATACTGTTCATTTCATCATATTGTACATCAGCGTGATTTATCATTCGTGAGGCAACAAAATAATATGCAACTTTCGAATTCTTCCTTTGGAATTCCGAGTTTATGATATATGGGGAATTAAATTTGGGTATACACAACAGATCTCATAATATTAATACCCTGGCTCTACTTTATAATGATATTTAAGGAGGTTGGCCCAGCATTGCCTTTCAACCTCCAAGGATCGGGAAGGAAGGAAGCGGCTGTGGCCTATTATACGGAAGCGACCCCGGAATTATCCTAGAAAGACCGTGGAAAACCACAGAAAACCACGGTCAGGGTTGCTGGCCCCGGGATTCGAACCCAGGACCTCCCGATTAGCAGTCGGACGCCTTATCCACTATGCCAACCTGCTTCGGTTACTCTGGCTTTACTGTCGGATTTTTATTATTTATATTTTTATGAACCTTAGTCTGATTGGACTTGGGTTTCTTTATTAATATACTTCGTCATACGAAATAACTTAGGCGCAATTAATTTCGTCACGTTATTTCAAATAGGATGACGTCTGTGGGCGGGGCAGAAAATCCAATGGATTTGTCCTGTCCTCTGATGAGTCTGATAGGCCTACTCCATTTCGGAATAATCATCAGCAGATTACTCGTTTGCGTAACGCGGGAGAAATGCCAATTTTTGCGCCAAGTCAGTGCCAGATATGTCACTCACTGCCATATCGCCAGCTTCCAGGGTACATGACCCTACACATAGGTCAGCGGATTAAGCAGTAGCGTCACCCTGATAGTGCATTTTACAATTTGTCTCCATTAATGCTATTAATTAATTAATTATCTTTCTGCCAGATATTCAGATAGTTTTTATGGGACAATTCGATTGACATGGCCTAATTGGCACTTGTTATGGTAATAAACCGGATAAATATCTGGTTTATTTGCCCAGATAGAGAGAGAAATTAGCGTACAACCATGAATGAATGATGATATACGCCTATACATTGTTTATTCAACGTAGAGTTCCTGTAACAAAAAATTATATCAGTAAATATTTTCTCTGAGATTATCAGTTTTTATGAAACCGTTTATTTTCAGAATGTTGCGCGTAAATATAATCAGCGTTAGTAATATTTAAAACTGACTCTGGCAAGAACGTTTCACAAGTAGTTGATAGAAACAATCATCCTATCAACTTCTTGGGATGGGATATACACCGTATACTTAATATAAATTTAATATAAAACAATCGATAATTCGGGGTGTTTTCATTTAAAAATGGTACATTAGGTTATAACTCTGAAACAAATGGGCGTGAGGAAATATTCTTCGGTTTTAAAGCAGGACAAGAAGATTCGTCCACATTAATTTATAAACTGTATAATATATTATATACTATGTAATGTAATTGGAGGTAGGCCTGTATTAAACACAATCATTTATTTGCAAAATGCGTTGTCAAGATCTTGTAACGGATTTTCCTATTCCTTTATGTAACAAGCAATCATATGATTGTGCAGCCACTGCAATATAGGATATACCGTACTCTGTACGTTGAATTCACCATCCAGTTGGCATATCCTGATTTTTCTAGAATTATTCAAAATCCTCGATTTCCCCCGAGATACGCTTAATTCTCGCCTTCAATTGAAAACAACATTGCTTAACCCATCGGCGCGCACAAGTTCTTCCTTTTTGCCAAGTACGGTGGGTGCGTCACGTGTCTTCACATAAAACGAGTTATCTCATTGGGAGGTCAACCCAAAGGCAAAGCACCGCACTTTAGAAGCCCGCGGACCGTGATCGCAGGTCTCAGTGCTCGAAATGGACGGACGGTGCGCAGGTCTCATCTTCATCGGGTTCCTCTGCCTTGCCCAACAGGGTCTTTCATTGGACACTATCCAATGGACACATTCCCTGTCCCTGGGTAGAGAAGGTGAGGTGCTCGTGCTATGGAAGCCTATGGAAGAATCCTTCATTTTCGAGATCCAAGGAAGGACCCACGGGTATGTCGGACTGGGCTTCACACCTACTGGAGGAATGGGAAGGGCTGACATTGTCATCGGATGGATCAACCCCAATGGAAATGTTATGCTACAGGTGAGTTCCTTTCATTCAGGTTGAATGTTAGCAGAAATTATAATTATATATGAATATGAATTATTGAGATGTCAGTTATAAGCCCCCATCGTATGCAAACATGAAATATTATGGAACATATTGTACTCAATACGTTTCGTTGTACTGGGTCATGTTTCATGCGAATACCAGCTTCTATTGCACCATACTTAATATATATCAATGAAGGCTATCGATTTGACATCATCCAGTTGAGGAAGGGCTGGCAAACATTGTAATATTAGCAGCCATATAGCTTGACCGTCTTCATTCGTAATGTTTGTAGCGATAGAATACAAAGTCGAAGGAATATGATTAAGGGTTTGTATAGATAAGGACTTTGCTCGCCGATTTACATGAACAGGAAACGCGAGTTCATTCAACATGCTTCCGAATCGTAGCTGTACTATAAGCTATAGTGATTTGAAGGCATTTGTTCAGTAATATTTCGCATAATCGAGTAATATAAACACACTGTACAATAATATAATTATGAGCAATATTGTGGTAGAAGAAATTAAGGATAGAATCTTCAGGAACTGTATCGTGTCGTAAGTGATCATTTCATGAGATATTATGATCATCAGGGTCACTTTTGTGTTTGTTTACATTCCGTATGTGCGAGTATATTCATACTTATAAACTAGCCAGTTTTATAGAGTAGGCCTACTTATTGTAATAATTGTAATGTATGCATGAAAAATGTTAATGTTCAGTAAGAAACAGTTCTATTTTTTGACATAACTAGGAAAAAATAACAATCTGGATTCAGTGTTTGGCATAAGATTTAACCAGCAGTTATTTATTGTAAACTATGGTACATACACGAACCGGAAGCTTCTATCGATAATTATGTATGAGTGTCTCATTGCCCTTACACATGGTAGATTATCACTGGTCAAAATTCGTCCAACTGTCGATTGCGCCCATAGCCTGAAATAGCGTTTAAGTAAGCAGGCCTTAATCGTAATGGCGCCAGTTTATCGGCATCACGCGTTGATTAGCTTATGCAATGTGATTCAGTGCAAAACAAAAAACAAAAAAAACAGGCAGACCCAATCGTTACGGTATTGCTGATTCCACTTAAGTGTGTAATGCAATTATTGCCAGGAAAAAGACGCAATAGGACTACGCTGTTGCGCACTGGCATTGGGAACGGTATCAGTGGGTTAGGACCTTATGTTTATATACCGGTATTATATATTGCGTATAGTTGTCGATTTGGTAAGAAACAGTGATTATGAAGACTTGAGAAGCAAAATGATCAGGGTCACAATAAAATGTTTTTGAGATATGAATGTTGCATTATTGAATAATTCTTTCTGACTAATATGAAAATATGTTTTAGGATTACCATGGAGTGGGTAACACGATGCCAGTTCTGGACCAGCAGCAAGATTACACCGTAATTGGTGGTTACGAAAATGAAACTCACACGGTCATACGGTTCGTTAGGAAATGGGACACCTGCGATGATCACGACATGCCGCTCGGTGTAAGTACCTAATTACTCAACCTGCATTACGCTTAGCTCTTTATACTAAATATTTTCATTTCATTGAAGACCGATACGGTTCGGATGATGTGGGCTTACAACCCGGAAGATCCGCCCTATGGGGAACCTATTTATCATGGTCCTTACAACCGAGGAACTAAGAGCGTTTATTTGACCCATCCTCCACTGTCGTCCATAGCAGAGCGTCTTGGACCACATACCCAATCATGGGACATTAAGATGGAAGACGTAAGCCTGCTATTACTTGTATGGTGTACAGGGTATTTATGTGCGGAATTTGTGTTACAGAAATACGTTGATGGTTCGTCTAACAGCCTGTACTGGTGCAAAATTGTCAAGGCACCAAAACTGGACAAAAAGCATCATATCGTCGGGGTATGTATCAAAATCAGCCACTGTACGTAGCCTGTACTAATGGTAAACTTTGGCTATTTCAGTTCGTGCCAATCCTTCAACCTGAAAATGCAGTCAATGTCCACCATATCGACATATACGAATGTGCCGCCCCTGATTCCAATGCAGTGTTTGATAAATACCTGGCTCACGATGGAGCTGAATGTTACACGCCAAATATGCCTCCAGAATGGGGTCACTGTTTGCCCAATCTCATCAATTGGTCAGTCGGATCAGAAGGTATGACCAACATCTGAAGCGCAGAGTTTGGTGTCTTACTAAAAACTGGATGTCGACATTTTGCAGGTCAGATTTTCCCTGAGGATTTTGGACTTCCCATTGGAGAAGACCACGGTGGCGCAACGTATTTCATGATGGAGCTACATTATGATAACCCTGGACACAGGCAATGTGAGTTTATCTTAGTATCATTGCAACTTTGGATAGAAAATATTGCTTTTTGACCCTGACTAGTCAACGAGGGGTGAAGATTTAAGTTAGATTAGGTTATTCGCACATTTTTATTTTCCTTCACAGTTGTTGATAACTCAGGAGTCCGATTCTTCTACTCTGACAAACTGCGAGAGGAAGATGGCAGCACTATATCTTTAGGTCAAAGGGCAAATCCATTCCAGGTGGTTCCTCCCCGTCAGCACAAATTCACTTCCTACACCTACTGCCCCGCTGACTGCACATCCAAGGTAAGACATGAAGACAACAATGTCACTAAAGTGGTTACTTATCAGCTTCTACTTTCAGAGCATGCCGACTGGTGGAGCCAAAATATTTTCAGTTCTTCTTCATGCACATACAGCAGCTATAGCTATCAGACTTCGTCACATCAGGAAGGGCAAGGAGCTACCACTCCTAGCCCAGGACCGTCACTACGATTTCAACTACCAACAAGCACGAGTTCTTCCTCAGGAAGTTAGGATTCTACCTGGAGACGAATTTATTGTCGAATGTGATTACCACACAGGCAGAAGAGAAAGACCTACCTACGTAAGTAGTGACAACAATGGTCTCCTGCCGAAACTTACATATGCTGTTACAGGGTGGAGCAACCACAAGGGAGGAAATGTGTCAAGCATTTGTCACCTACTACCCCAGGATACCTCTATCCAGATGTTTCAGTTCTCCTTCGCTTGAAACCTTCTTCAATGGTTTGAAAATCGAAGCTCTGGATGACTTTGACTTCCACTTGCCTCATAGAACTGATGACATTTTCCAGCACAGGTAAGCTCGGTATATATGCGGACAAAGGGCATATTTAACGTGTTGAAATGTTTCAGCTATGATGTGAGCCAAAAGAAGAAGCACAGGGTGGCCAGAAGCACCATTATCAACATGGATCCGCATGACCTTTGGGGAGCACTGACCATCAAGGAGCCAAGGCACCTCAACAACATGTCAGTGCTGCAGTACTTCCGTCACAAGAAGTGGCACAACAGGCAGGACATGAGCACACTGGAGGAATTCTGGAAGAAGGGAAAGTACGAGGTGTGGTGCACAGCTCATGGCATGAGCTCAATACCTCTCGATGTAAGTACTTGCACTAACAGTCCGTGGTGTACATAACAATAATTGTTGCGAATTAATTTCAGAATGAGCTTCACCAGTACCCTGACTTCATACCTCTTCCACCTCCGGTCAAGTCATCTAAATGCCACTTCCACGAAGGTAGCTTCAGAGGAAAGGGTGTTAGCCACAACGGATCGCTATTGGCTATAACTCTTGGCGTATTGCTAGCCGCGTTGATTAAGTGAAGATAATCAGGATATAATTATGGTATAATTCGATTATTATAAAAATTGTAAATAGAAAATGGATATTTAAAATATTGAAAGAAACCGATGAAAAGAGTTTTGCTACTGGCCGAGATAACAGCATATTAGTTTATTGACATGCTATTATTAAATGAAATTTAAAAAAAAGTTGGAGAAACATGGCCAAAATGTTAGCCTACACTTGAAACAATTTCTCTGCCAAAGTCCGCAAATATTTTTCTTTATATCTTTTTTAAAAAGTTTTTCCATTTTATTTAACGCCTGTAATTACGTAATGATTTTGGTATCACGGCCGTTGTATAAATTTACTGCAAATATTTTAAAATAGGGCTAGATCAACTGGATGCAAGTGCTTGTTGGGAAGTGATTTTGTGTATAGCTGTAATATTTTTTGGTGTGAATGTTTCGTCGATATTAGCTGTTTTACCTCATAGCTGCTTAACAGAGAAGAGAAATAAATTATTGTTTGTTACCGTAATTATTTTCATTTTTATGACCCTGCGCTTAATAATATTCTCAAATTAATACATCGGCACCAGAAAAGCGCTATATTTTTTTACCATTGCTACTATCGCTCTCGCTCTTCGTTGCCGGTGCCACGCAACTGCTACATTTGACCAAGGCATAATAAACCTACAGGAGGTGGGCGCAAACTAAACCATCTAAAAACACATTGTCGCAATATTGATGTTGCCTCCCATGCTTGGTCCGGAGTTCGCGGTCCTTATGAGACACATGTATGCTAAAAGTTGGTATTAATATTTGCAAATTCAGCATCGGGGGGCGCCCCACCCCCCAATGAGAAAAAGCAGGGTGGGGCCATTGGTGGTCCAAAAGGCAACCAAGGGGGCGAAGAGGAACGTCGCGGAAAATTCTGGGATCTCGATCGACAGGGAAGCAGAAGTTGGCTGGAGGTGACTTCCCGCATTCCAGAGCAAATTAGGCTCAAATTGTATATGCAAATTAGCGTGGGTGTTTAAAAATGGTGGTGTTTAACTGAGTGGTGTTAACACTGTTGGATGTGCACAGGGAAGTTGGGTTCTAAGGAGGTGCGATGCAGGGTTGTGCTTCCCTGATGGATTTTCCCGCAACGACGTTCTTCGAGGGAGGAGGAATGTCGCCTCTCATCAAGCCTCTCTCTATATTGTGTCTACCAGCAGTACAAGGGTCTTCAAACACAACAATTTTGTATTTGGTTTCATTACAAAATATTCGACATCTTTTTGAACTACCGGTATATATTGCGTTATAAGCTCATTATACATGATTGTATAAAACGAGCAATGTTGGCTTGAGAAAAAGGAATGACCATAAAATATGTCCCACTTCATTTTAAAAATTAATCGTATCAATTCTGAATTCAATATTACTAGAGTACAAATTTTGATATAATAATTATATCAAAATTTCATAATTATTATGAATGTCTGCAGTAGACAGCACAACTGTTCAACTCAGCCCATCAGCCAACAATCGATACAACTTTAATGTCCCCCAAAGAGACAATTAGTGCTTTAAAAAGGTACCATTGCAATATTCCTGGTGTTCAAAATTTGAATGGATCCAAGAAACGAACACTATTGCATTAATTATGAAATTACTATTTGCAAATACGCATTTTGAAGGGAATTAAATTTTTGTAAAATACCGGTATGGCAATATAGGACTGATTTTCTAAATGGCCAACAGCTTATCAAAATCTGTACCAACATGTAGCTAATCCCAGGTAAAAATGCAAATTTACCAACCGCCGCCATTATATGTCGGTGATCGTCTTTGGCGTAAAATGGCCCAAGGGTAGCACAAGGTCAAAGCATTTGGCAATTTAATCGCAATTTTCTAGTGGTTTTTCTTTTAATTCCCATTAGCCATTACATTGTGGACACTATAGGGATGACGTTTTTTTTGTTTTTTTTGTTTTTTGTTTTTGTTTTTTTGGCAGCATTTGCAGTACGACCGATCTTTGGTTTAAGCAAGAATATTTCCTGATCTAAGGGAGTCAAAGCAATGAATAATACTAGAATGTCTGTATCTTGACTCACAATGGCACAGTAGGTCAGCATCCCCATATGACTGTCTAACCTCAATGTTAGCGTCCCGAAATTTATTGCTGATGAGCATAATGATCAACTGCTCCTTATTATGCATTCGTAAGAAATTTTTCTTGATTGGAGCAAATTGGAGTGGTCTGTGTTATGTGAAACTTGGGTATAAAATGTTTGTACCTGCGAAGCTGTTCACATCTCTTGATACTGTCAGGGTCATCGTACCCATCGAAAACCACTACTTGTGCTATCTTCAACTGCATTAGCAGTGGGAGTAGTACTGGAGTAGTACCACTAATAACCCAAGTTTCACAACATGTCTTCAATTCAGAGGTTTTTCACTCTAAATCCAAAATTCTTCAAATGCCACATTTTTCAGGAAAATGTTTTGAATGGCTCCTTGTTATACTGTACTAAAGATGAAACTAATATCTGCTGTCATATTAGCTGGATATTAGGTCAATTGTTGGAAAATATGAAATTCGATGTACAGTACATGCCTTCTGTTCTGGAATTTTTTTCTCGGAATAAAAAATTGGGCGGATTCCAAATCTTTCAGGAAAATGCCCGTAATGGCGTCCTGTTATACTGTACTAAATATCAGAGTCGTATATGCTGTCAGACTGTCCAGGTCAAAAGGTCAAAAATTTGACCTCTCAAATATTTTGCCTAATTATTTAAAATAAATGTTTTATTCCATGTTTTATGAATCCCCCAACCATTTGGAATCGAATGACACATGAACCACTGCGATAGAACCAATAGCTACTGAGATATGAAGCGAAATAGAGTGACGTTTTTTTCTATCTTCCATTTTTTCCCATTTTGACGTCACTCGTGACCCGTTGGTCCCAGGTGCCCGAAAAACGCGCATTACAATAGTGTAGTCGGCATAATCTCGTGTACCAATTTTCAAAATGATCAAAAAATGTGGGACTTACTCTCCTCAGGAATATTGATGATGATGATTGAAGACTTTCACTTCTTTTGTGCACTAGTACCGTACTGCAAAATATGACAATCACAACCACAGGAAACACATCGTTCCTTTTGCACAAGACGAATGAGCCCACGAAATAAAAAAAAAGGCAAACAATATTTTATCATCTATACCAATTTGACTACCGGTTGCCTTTATTTTTCTCCGTCTTCTAGGAAACCTGTTATGATTACATATGTGTGTCTATTTGGGGGAGTGTTTCGTAATGATTCAGGATAACTCGTAGGTGATTTTCAAGGACACGCGTCAAGGGATCATTATTATGTAGCCAGTCTCACAGGGTCTCCGTAGCCTTGTTACTGAGTTAATAACCATTACATAAAAACCATTACGCAGGCAACGATTCAACTTTTTCTCAAAGCTATATGTTGATATTCTTTGACATGTTGTAAATTGTGTGACCCCTGATATGCTATTGTAAGGCGGTGTACATGCATTCCCTTGAATCTCGATAGCGAACAAACAAACCCACAAACTTCGCAAAATATAGATATAGGTGGTGCAAGTTGAAAACCAATAATAAATTTATATGTGCTATAACGCAAAGTGTAATTAGATACTGTCACAGGATTTTGCATTAAATAAGGAGCTTTTTCCTGGAGCACCTTAGTGCAACAAAGGTAATGAACATGAACGTGAGTGTCCATCCAATGGTTGTAACAAACCCCAGCCAGACTTTCCAGTGCGTGATGCCCCATCCACGGAACAACAGGCTTTTGGTGGCCTCAGTGGCCCAAGTGGTAGGGGACAGCCAACAAAACCACTTCATGAACCTTAATGGCACACTCTCTATGGGCCAAAATGTCCCACTGGTCACCATTACAGGAAATAACGTGCTCAGTACGATGAACATGATGTCTGTTATGTCCGGAGCCACTACTGACACCAACACTCCGTACACTAGTCCCATCGTGCCTTGCATGAATACCAGAAGCACGATCAGGGGAAATGTGGACAATATGGACAGCTGCAGGTAGCCGTACATGGTCAGGATCGAGACAAGTACCTGAACCACCATGGTTACATTCAAGACAATCATGTTGGCCGTCAACATCTCCCATATTGCAACCCCTATAAAGAAAAAAATACATGTTCCAGAAGAGATGAAATCAATGAGTGTGTATCATTTTAAGTTCACTCACCTGAAACGGCCGTACGTCTGGAAATGCCTCTTGAGCCATCATGTACTACGCTCCATGCACCAATCACAGAAGAGAAAGCAAGGTTCACGCTGAAATAGAAGCACATAGGTTATGTTAAAATCCCAATTAGTTATATTACTTTTCCTGGTTCCTGGTTCCATGTAAAGATGGTTAATAAGATGACAAGATGTGCAGATCAAGCAATTTACAGAATTTAGATTAACTACTTGAAAAATTAAAACAATGGCATAATAGTGTTCCTAGTGATTTCTAGTGTAAACAATAGATAACAACAATTCCACTCCCATCACAGTCTGATTTCATATGATCTTCGCTATGCTGTATACACGTGAGAATTCTATAGCATTAATATTTTAATAACGGTACACGTGCTGCATGGCTTCTTTCAATGTGGCAACTTACTTGATCATAACGCCTACTGCCACGAATTCTTGGAAGTAAGGGGCGTTGGAACCAAGTATAGCATCTCCGAACTGGAAGCAAACATACGACATTATCGCCACATAATTATTGAGCTACGGCTAATGCTTTACAGGGTCAGGATTACAGGGTTATCCAGGATTAAGGTGTTCCAGGTTCCAGGATTAAGGTGATCCAGGATTAAGGGTTATCCAGGGTTATTACAGGATTACAGGGTCAGGATCATGGCAAGTGCCTGAATCATCGCTATTGCATTCTTGGAAATCATGTTGGAGCTCAGCATCTCCCATATTGCAATGCCTGGAAAGAAGGTAAGTCAAATGAAAGAATATTGCGGCAGACAGAATAAATATTGTTTCAATGGGCATGTCTTTATCGGAGATACTCCGTATAGTTCAGAGATTGAAAAGATGATTCAGTTTGGTCTAATCTTTGCAGCTAATACTTTGTAGAAGCAGTAACTATGCAAAAGTAATTGATAAAAATTTACAGCCCAGCGGCAACAAATAGCCATATAGGAATAGGAGTAGGATTTTTTCCCCTTTATAACTTTAGGTTTCCTCACCTGAAACGGCCACACGATTGGAAATGCCACTCGAACGTTCCATTACTACACTCCATGCACCAATCACTGAAGACATTGCAAATATTATGCTGAAATAAAGTGCACATATATTAAAAAGATCCCAGTCAATATGGTATACCGTATTCTCCTTCAAGTCGTTCCCCTGCCTTGAAAACATGGATAATAATAATAATAGTAATAACAACGATGAACTGGAGGTGAAGGGCAAACAGTAACTAAACATCAGAGTAAAAAAAAAGAGGGCAGATAATAATATATCACTAATATCACAGTATTCGGTGACTTTTGAATATGTCAGTGAAAAGTTTGGTTTCCTTAATGACGGCAAAATTCGTTAATTTATTGCAAGTTCTCTTCACAATTTTCCGCGTGTTTCAGAATTTAGCTGACATATGAACTGGAAGACATCTCGCCGATGTAATTTTTAATGACCCCTGTGGTCTCGTCGGCAAGTGTACAGTACGTAAAAGTGCGAAATTTTTAAAGATTCATTTACCAAGGTTTCCCATTGCACACTTAATTATACAGGGTGTAGGCCTATCTGAACTCAGTGCCCCGACGTATATGACTGCATTCCTACACTGTAAACCGCAAAACATTAAATGAGCATCACTGGTGAGTCTCTCATGGAACATCAATTTTTAACGCTATTCTAATGCTCTACGAATGCTCTTGTGATGCTCCTGTGATGCTTTTTTGTTGCTAAAAAGCATCACAAGAGCATTGGCAGAGCATTAGAAGAGGATCAAAAAATTGATGATCCATGCGAGACTCACCAGTGATGCTATTTTAATGTTTTGCGGTTTACAGTGTAGCCACCAGAGGATCAACTTATGTAGAGGAGTCATTATGTCTGGGCAGCCTCATTACTGAGATACACTCTGTAGCGATTTTTGCCTAATCGCTCCTTCTGACTTTTAAATATAATTTTCTGGTGTAACTAGCCAAAGAGGCCTTACCACCTGTGGGCAACAAACCAACAAAGTCCGGCCACCAGACCTTCCAGAGCCTTCTGACTGGGGGAGGGTTCGATGGATGGCCTAACCGACAGGATATTTTGTACTACATGTTTGCGGCCAATTATCTCCGTAATGCGGCTGCCAGACATAATGACTCCTATAAT